>CM076575.1:1326768694-1326999192 GCA_034641835.2 Pinus albicaulis | reverse complement strand
GTTAACTTCATCAACGGTTAACTTCATCAACTCGCTACTGGGATTTGCAAGGACCCACCTCTCCTCGGATGCTAAACTTAGTGTATTTATATTTAGTCCAGTTTCTTTGTTTGTTTGATTTTACATTGAAAGTATTAATTTATATTAATGTAGTTGTTTTATGATCACTTCATTAATGTTTGAATTATTTTAACTTTTTTCATTTATGGTTTCCATGGTTTGATAGAAAGTATTAATCAGAGAGTCACTTGTAGTTCTGTGTTAGATCTGTTAGTATTAATCAGACAGTCACTTGTAGTTTTAGCATAGGTTTTATTTAAATGATTTGATTTATGACTTAATGCTTTGTATTTTGATTTCCCGCATTTAATTTCAAGAAATTAATTACCATTAAGAATAATCCTTCGCTCCTCCATATCCAACCTATGTCAAATACTTGAACGCTTTTTGGGAGCAGTGAAAGATAGTATTCTAATCCAAGTTAGAGGATTTAACACAAGGATCGACTAGACGATTTTTAGTTTCAGTGTGGTTGTATTTCCCTTTTTGAATGTGCGATTTATTTGTTGATTCCTGACGGTAGTTGCTTGCCTTACATTATATTAAATTAGGCTTTAATACTGATTATATTTTGCTAGCATCTCCAAGCTCACCAACCTCATAATTAAATGTTGGAATTATAATACATATATATTTCCAATATTTTGATGTTGTTGCTCGGGAGGTGGGGGTGCTAAAAGGGATTAGAGCGTTGGTATTCTAGTTCTTTTCTCATTTTTTTCCAACACCTATGACTTTGACAAAGGAGAAACAATAATCCACAAAGATATTTATTGAAAAAGGTTCTAGCTTGACACTGCCATTTTAGTGGGTTTCTCCAAAGCCTCGTAGTGTTGGTTTTCCTTTTTATGCATTTGTGGCGTGCTTTCATTATATAATTAGTTTCAATTAATTCTCTAGAAGTTAAGATTTAAATTAATTTTGGGTGCGGTAAGAACCTCCAAACCCTCAATCTACTAATTCATGTGCTAGACATGGATTCACAAATAACAAAGCAACATTCGAGAATTTTCAAGAGCTTGAAGAAAAATGTTACTCTAAAGATTGTCTCAAGTCCTAGTAGTAGCTGGGAAACTCTTTGCATCTCAGCAAGAGGAAGCCCTAACAGTGTTAATCATGGGCTGAATTTGATGGAGCGCAAATATTAGAATCTAATTGAAGAATTCTTGACATGCCCATTATTAGATCCATTATGCACTCAAAAGATAAACCATTTAGTGACAAAATAGTCACATGGCATGATAGAGGAAGACATTCAGAGTGGAACAATTGAGATAGAGAGTCAGGGACATCATGGCTACATTCAAAATTGGTTCTAGACAATCATTAGACCAAAGTGCCACCCTCTTCTTGACACCACAACATTCAAAGAAGCTAGTCTCTCCTTCTCTGGTATATAATACCACAACATACTTTTTATATTTGAGCATAAGACTTATGTTTGTGACCTTGTTATGCACATGGATTCAATAGAAATTCTTATACTTGAAGGATAACACTTTTCTTCAATGTAGGGTAGGATAATATAGTAAATGAATAAAATAGTAAATATAAAAATAAGTCCAGTTGTGAAAACTAGGAAATTGGTGCAATTGACATGGATATTGCTTAAAAATCAGGTCTCCTCATGGGAAAGATCCACAATAAAATATATAGGTTCTTGTTGGTTCTAATGGTTCTTCAAACTATTATTGGTTTTGTGCTTGAGTTGGTTGATGTGGAATTTCTTAAGGCCCACCTTCCAATGGATCTTTCCCACTGACTTTAGCACTTTATCTGGGAATAAGATCAAAGATATTTTTGAGTGCCTTAGAGTTTGAATAATTTAATGGCAGTCTTCCTTGCTGACAATAAGGGAATACCTCAACATATATTTATTGTCATATCTTATAGGTGACTCAAATCCAACACATCTATTCAAACCTATTAGAATGCACTCTTGCACCTTGATGGTCTTTGATATCAATAGTGAGTTGCCTCACACTAGTTAATTACATCCATCGATGGTGAGTAATCCAATGATTTCCTATTTTGTTTGAATTCAACAAGATTCTTCACATGGTTGGAATTGTGCCAAAGTTCGGGTTATGGCAATAACTATTTGGTTTGTGATTTTGTCATCAATTTGCAATATCAACATGAATAAAAAGGGAATTGAATACAGGGAAATTAGAGCAAGTCTGTTTGTTTCAAAAAGTGGGAGGTTGTTTGTTTCTTCATTAGCCCTTGTCAAAGTATTAGGTCTCTCCCTCTTTGCAAAGATGAAGACACAACTTGTTTTGACTATCCATCCCATTGTCTCACCATTCTCGCTACAATTAGTTTTCATAGTCCATGACATCATCATTCAGTTATTTCTAGTGGTTGATCTACCTGAGTGGAAAATCAACCACAAGCATTTTCAATCCTTTCTTGGTTTTTAGTTTCAATAAGCTCAAAATTCCCTATATTCTTAATAATTTTCAGCAAGTATAGAAGATAAAATTTAGTCATTTTCTTTATGATTGTTACACAACATTTTTTCACTGTCCCTGTACTCCCTGTTCCCGAATCCTGGAGGACCCTTACAATGATCCCTGTGTACTTTTTCCATCATGAAAATATGCCTTTGCATCCCTTACAGTCTGAGGAACAATATCTTTGTTGCTCATTCCTAGAGTAGCTCCCTAAAAACACATCTTTTTGGAGCAACTCAACCCTTCTATGTCTCACCAGCGCCAATGACCCATCCTAATCTTGTGAGCAGCGCCAATCAACGCTAGTATGGACCTCACACCCATGTTGATCTACTTATGGAGGATTTTTTAAAATGGAAACGAAGCTTCATGGACTAGAAGCTTTGAAAGTGGAGAGCTGGATGCTTGCTGATCAGGATATGACCGAGCTTCCTCCCTTGGGCCTCTTGTTCCTAAAAAAAATGAACCTCCGAAAGAGATAAGCCTTTTTCCATCATAATTGGATCCATGTACACTCCTCCATCTCTATAAATTTATCACCCTCCAATGCCTCTGCCAGTTATAACATAATAAAAGAGCATAGCAGAGAGGTTTGAAGTTTGTCATAAGCTTTGAAGGAGAGAGTTGAGACCCTTAGCCTTCTCACACTGAGTTGAAAACGAGTGCTTTGGATACGTGCCTAGATTCTGACCTGCTGAAGGAGAGCTTCGACATCAAGGCACAGGTTATAACTCCTCTTCTATTAATAATATGATACAACTGATATTTATTTTCCATTCTTGTTCATGTTTATGATTAAGAATTATAGCATTCCTTGATTAGTTAGATAGGTTATGCTTGTATATGCATGTTTTAATTATATGCTTCTTGTTGTTTCTTGTTCACTTGTGCAGGTAATTGAACGCTGGTAACAGCAGAGATCAAGTTTTGGAAAAGCGAAGGATCAAGGAGCTTCGATGAAGAGCAACATCGCAACATCAGATCGAGGTAGGTCATATCCTTCGATCTATGTTTCATTTATAATCTAGGAAAGTAGGTATTAGCTTGTTCCCCTTGTTGCTAGACCCACCCTAGTGCTAGAGGGATCGTCTCTGTCCGTAGAGAGGATTTACCTGTACAACAATGATAGCATGCTACAACATTGAATCCACAATAAAAAAATTTCGTAATAATAGAACAAAAATGTATCTAGACAAACATAATGGAAAAACAACACTTTTCAACATTCATGCAAATCTACTGGTGAAATGGTCTCTTCTCCGGCGCAAAGAATTTGTAGCATAAGGGGTGATAGCATCATCATATTCCTCAACTCCATCATTCCTTGCATTTACTCAAGCATCCTCATCAGTTTTATGTACATGTGTCTATAATTATGTTAATTAAGATTCTGAGCTAGAGTGCTTTCAAACTCTAATTAATTTATTGAGGAAAAAGGGTATTATTAAAAGAACAACTCTTGAATACTTATTACTCCTATTATCCCGATTCTTCCTGTTCATTTAATATATTCCTATATCTTACACTGCAAATTATACCTTCGTATCCTAAGCTTATATGCTTTCAATCTCTATTTATATACCATGATTTTATTCCATACTCAAATTTTATCTCTCCATACATCTCACTTATATGCCACACCCCACACCATATATCCATGTCAGACATGATATATCTCTTCCCATCCACACCTTGTCTATGTGGTAACTTGTCAAATTGTTGTGAGTTGACCTTTCTCCACGATGACTCAATTAGCATGTATGCCTTATACAACTCTCCACATGGTGTGAAAACTTGTTTCAATATGACATAATTCCAATCAAGGAACCACTAAGTCTTCCGTCAACTATATCCTCGTTTTGGTACTAAATCATAAAACTGTTTATTTCATCATTACCCATGTTGGAGAAGGCCATATTGAAATTCATTGTTGAAATTCATTGTAATATGACCAAAATGGATTCCAAACAAGCCAAACTATATCATGGTCCAACTATCACAATTAGGTACCTCATAACTCTTGATTTCTCAACTATAGTTTGTAAATCTAACCTTGTTGCTATAGTCTGGTTCAGTTTTGATAAAGGTGAAGCTCTCTGTTTGGTCAATTGTGTTGCAAATATGGTTGTGTATTTTCATGAGCATACCTCTAGATGGGCTTTGAAAGCTATACCATAGTATCATGTAAGTCGAGAATTTTTTTAAGAAGGAAAGGCGACATCATTTCTTTGCTAGATTCCAGGGGTTCAATGATAAAGTATCCCTCCAAGTTTCCCATATTTTCATTGGATGACTAGCTTGGGTTGGAAATTTTAAGATAGATGTCATAGAGGAAACCATTGTCGATGACATGGTCTTCCAAAAACTGGAGAGAAATGGTGGAAGAAATTGTCACTTGGACAAGAGGTTTGTAATTGGTTTCTTAAAACAAAGCATTAGAATGTGAGTTGGGTGAAGGGTATACTAAGGGAATGTCTCAAAGACCAATGGATTTCAACTTTTCTATTTTTATAGATATTTATAACTTGGGAAGGAAGGTACACTTTTACCTTTAAATTCCATTTCAGAACCTTGTTACATTTTGAATTAAATGATTTGTAAAATTTATTATTACCTCTAGAGAAGGTTGGGAAATATGTCCATGATGGTAAAGAACAACAATAGAAACCATAATAGAAGTTTGTGTCATCATGGTCCAGTAAAAACGTTGATATAGGCAAAGCTACATAAAAGGAATGATACTTGAGGTATTTTTCTGAGGGTACATATATTTTTTGTGACACATTCCTGAGGTGGTAGAAGAAGGTTAAATGGAACCAAAATAAAAATAATAAAAAGAGTCTCGATGTAATGTTCCAAAATGGGAACAGCTACACTATTGGGAATAATTTGGGTTCTTGCAATGTGGAGCTCATCAAATCATGAGCATGGAAGTAGGAGTGACTCATTAGATTTAAAATAACATCATACCAACGAGATGAAATAACCTCGGCAAAGAAGATGATCTATATTCTCCTTCCTAGGGTGAAATACAGCAAATATAGAGCATAAAACAACTATATTCAGAAAATTGCACAATAAAAGTGGATAATGGGACTTTGAATTGCTTATTTTTAAGATACTTATATAACCCACTTGTAGAATTTGAGTGAAACAAATGAGGCAGCTACCTTAAACGAGATCTCCTCGGCTCCAATACGCCAATAACATAGAATCCATGGCTTTCTCTCTAGCGAGAATTTTTGAATACTGTGAGAGCATAATTCCCATGAGGTTTCTATGAAAAGGATTGAAAGTATGATATGAAGCTATATTAATAAACAATAGAGAAATGGAGGTTTAGCCTCTTTTACACCAGAAAAAGACACCGAGGAAATATTACATGTACAAAAAGCAGGACTGCAGAAAATAACACAGTATACTGTAAATCTGCATTAAGAATGGCTGAATATGACATATAAAATCTGAATAATACATAAAATTGACAAGGCCCTTCTTATTAGATCTCTTGGAGGGAAATAAGCACCTCCTCCTCAAAGACTAGCACAAAATAGCAGGGTTTAACCCTGCAACTACTGCAACTGCAGAGAGGACGCAGTTTCTGAAGGGAACTATGCTATAGCTGAATATGGATGAATGGCCCCAATATGAATGCTGAATTGAGGCTCAAATCCTTCCCTCTTGATCCCTTAAGCAAGCTGATCCAAAGAGAGGATGGAATTCCCGCACGAGAATTCTTTGCACTAAGCAGTGCAGCAACTCCGGGTAAATAGATGAAGCATGCAAGTAGTCACAAGACCAAAATACCTGAATACATGAATAATTCCCTTTGATTATGTGCCTTCCTTTTTATCTTTGGTGAGCCTCCTCACCCCGGACCCCACACAATGTTGAGGTGACTTCCTAGTGAAGCTTCCTCTTTCAAAACTACGCTGCCCTAGCTAGTTTCCCTCCTCTTTCTAACAACGTTGTTGACTTGGTCAACTAGAACTAATTCACCTGCAATGCCTCTTTTCACACTAAGGTATCTTCAATCCGATTCTCATATGTGTGTCTAGGCTGATCCTTGTTCACATTGAGCTAGTTTACTTGAGTGTTTTTTCATCCTCATGAATGGATGTTGACTTAGTCAAACTTGACTATGTCTCCATCTAATTTTCCCTTGTTCACACTTGGAAGTGTAAAACCAGCTCCTAAGGTGATCTCCTTCCTTACTAAGGTGGAATTTATTCATATTTTATTATTCATGGGCCTCCTTTCCCATTTATTCCTCTCCTAGATGAAAGCATCAAAACCTAATATTCCAATTTTCTTGTTTGCAAATTTTGGAATATTACAGTCCTCCCCTCCCAAATTTTTCTTGTCCTCAAGCAACTGCAAGGATAGGAATGAAGAGAATCCTTTTCTCCCTTGTATCACCCTCATAAGATGAAGTCTCCCAAGGATCAAGGTGCATCATCAATATATCTCCAAGTTTCTCCTCCCAAGTGTGTAAGCCATCTAAATAGCTGACATTATGTGATAGTGAAACATCTATGGAAGCAACAATGGGTTGTTTGAAGGTACTCTTGAAGAATGAGGGCTGATATAAATTGGGATTCATCTTCCCCCTTTGAATCTCTTCCCCCCAAGCTATCAACCAAACAAAATGAATCACCCTCTAGGATGGCAACTCATGCAGGATCTCTTCCACCTTGAGCTCATGCAGAATAGGTGAGTTGAAAATATAAACATGGTAGAAAAGAGAGCCTACCCCACACTGTCTTCCTCTCCACTTAAGATGAGTGTAGAGGATTTTCTGTTCTTGGGCTGCAATTCTATTGCCCTCTAATGACAAGAAGGAAGCTAGACCTCCAAAGGTCCCTCTCCCAGCACTATGAATCAAGCTGGCCCAAACCATCTCATACATGATGGATGAGAAATCATCACCATAAAGCATCCCATCCATCTCATGGCCCTCATCATACATAAACATATACTTTGCTGTAGAGGCCATGTCCCTTCCCATGCTCCCCTTAGAACATGTATTGCAGAAAGTGTGGAGATCCTCCTCCCCATAGAACACATCCACTCCATGTGTTCCTTCTCCAATCATGCTCCTCATATAGATAAAAATGATATCGGCAAGTGGGATCATGATCAACATCATAATGAAAGAAATACTAAAGGTTTCATGTGGTGCTGGAAGGTACCAACAGTCTCCCAAGTCGTCACCGCGCATTTTTCCCCACTGCAGCTTCAGATAATAGCATGGCAAGTTGTTTCTTGACAGATGGCTAGTTGTGTAAGTCACCACATATACTAGCAAATAGTGGATGGCTGAATGTATCAACTGAGCATACAAGGAGTAAACAAACACTTGCCCCAGATAATATAGTAGATGGCTGTCTCCATCATAATAGCTAGCCAAAAATGGTCCATGGAGCCTAACGAGAAACTTTCCCCTTTGAAGAGCAATGCACTGCAAAGAAATGGTAAGAGCATGCAAATATTGTGTGGTACAATCAATAAACAAAAAAATAGAATTCTTACCATGTAATGGAAACAAGATGGTGACAAGATCCATAGATGAATCCTCCATAGTGGCATGACATACCCATATGAAGAGGAATTAACCACATGCTACATAAAAGTCCTCCTTCTCATGTCTAGAAATCCAAGTCAAAGAGAACACACCACAATAACCCATGAGTCCATCCACCACTCTACCACTCTCACCTCCTCTATGCCCACCAAGTGCATCAAGTATGAAGTGATCCTGGGAACACTCCATCAAAAATCTCATGCCCCAAAGTGACAACCCTATTGGCCTATACAAATAGGCTCCTTCCAACTCATAAATCCATTCTCTGACATGTCCAATGTCAAAGACTCCTCCCATGATGTTTCCATCTCTTCCCATTGCAACATCATGCAAAATGTGAGAGCAACTTTGCCCTTGCTCTCTCTCAATCCTCCAAATAAAAAAATGTCTTTTCTGCCCCGACATACCTCCATCATCTAACTCATGTGGGGAAAACATAATGATTATATCATCATAATGCATCCACACTCCTTGCTGCCTCATGATGCAAGTACCCTGCCAAACATTCTCCTCCCACACACCCTTGGAAAAAGGATATGTCTCATGATGGCCAAAATCTCTCAAGAGTAGCCAACACAGTTTTGCCTCTTGCTTCCCAGTATCATAGATTTGCAAGTAGCTCTCCAGCTTCTTTCTCTCTATCCACATCCACTTATCCACCGATGGATGCCCCCTATCATTCTCCATCTTGGTACTCCTCCAAAAGAGACTACCATCCTCCCATATCAGATTTTTCTCCTTGCATTTCATGGGATGCTGAAATGCAACTCCTTGGAGATCTCCTAGAAAATATCTCTCACCAATGATTATCTTTAACCCATAAGGATCCAAGTGGGCTGAAGGAAAAGCCTCCTTGCTGCTACTTCTTGACAGTGCTGTAACCCTCCTCCAAGGTGTTTTGGATATCTCATGTATCAACTCCCAGATGATCATTTGATTTTGTATGAATTTGTTTGGAGCAAAGTTCACTCCATCCTCCAAGAATTCACACTCCACCCTCAAGGATTGAGTGCAACTCAACAAGGGTCCAAGAGAATGATGGTTCCTTTTTTTCTTGAACCATTCAAGTTTGCACAACACAATGCAATATTGTTGCTCTACCTCAGCAACGATGTTTGATCATGGGCCATATGAAAACAAACTTCCAAAGTCTTCCATAAAATTTTCTGAAGTGTTAGGACATGGAAATTTATGCATACCTTTGTGAGCCTTTGGAATATCTTGTATGGCTGCAAGAGTCCCTCCCCTCAAAGTGTTGGCTGATCCAACTGCTGCTATGGATGGCTGCCCCCTCATGAATATGGCAGTGCTGGTAAAGGTCTCCTCAAATGGAGAAGAGAACTCCTCCTTCTCTAATCTTCCACTGCCAAATATTCTGATTATCTGATGAGTGAAATCAGCAAAAGAAAATACTCTTCCATGGCTGAACCACCAAGAGCTTTCCTTGCCCTCTAAGTGCAGCGCTGAGATTTCCATAGCCTCTTTTTCCACTACCGGATGCAATAGGAAAAATGCCTCCAGTTTCATCACCCAAGTCTTTACTGCAAACTTGAGTATCCCATAAAATGTAGACAACATGAATCTATTGCCTCTCATCATTGTTTTACTGCATGGTCTTCTCTCTTCTCTCAGTTGAATAAACTGAGGGAAATCTAGGGTCTCTTTGAAAGCCCTAGGTTGGCACTTGTACTCTGCCAAATACCCACTCAGGATTTCATGCTCTAAGTGGTATCCTTGCTTTCCATTTCCTCTATGAGAACAGGAAGTGCATGCATCTTCTTCTGCTTCTTGAAACCTTCTAGAGGTCTCACTGCAATTCTCTCCTCCTTGAAACCCTCTTGGAGTTTCAATGCATTTCTCTTCTTCTTTCTTCTTAGATCTAAAAATGGATGAGAGTAAGCTCATCCTCTCCATCATTTTTTTCTCCTCTCCTTCTTATCTTATGATTGGATCTGAAATCCACAGGTTGAGCCAAGATGGCAGCTTTGATACCACTGTAATATCCCAAAATGGGAACAACTACACTATTGGGAATATTTTAAGATATTACCAATGTGGAGCTTCAGAAAATCATGAGAATAAAAATGTATATCAGTTCATAAGATGTCCAAGAAACATTTAACCAACAAATGAATGATCAACATCAGAGATTTGCTTTACTATCCTCTCCCGGCATGAGGAAATGCAGCTTTCTGGACCATAAAAACATAATTTTCAATAAATAACGCAATAAATATGGGAAATGGCACTTGGATCCCATGTTTTATACATTATACAACTTCCATACCAAATTTGAGCCCAAAATAATCATTCTAGCTAAGTTAAACAAATCTCCTCAGCTAAAGACAACTCAAAAACACCCTATTCCCATGACTTTCAACTACAACATTTCTGAAGACTATGAGAGCGTAATTACCATGAGGGTTTCTACATAAAATGATGGAATAAGAATGATCATAATTTTATATTAATCATATAGCAAAGAAATGGAGGTTTAAACTCTTATACAACAGAAAAAAGACACCCGGCAAAGGTTTCCGACAATATACATGTACAAAATGCAGGACTGCAGAAAATAACGCAGTCTACTGCAACTCTGTATTAAGCATGGATGAATATGACATATAAAATCTGAATAATATAGAAAATGGCCAAGGCCCTTCTTATTAGATCTCTCGGAGGGAAATAAGCACCTCCTCCTCAATGACTAGCACAAAATAGTAGGGTTTAACACTGCAACTGCAGAGAGGACGCAATTTCTGAAGGGAACTACGCTGTATATGAATATGGATGAATGTCCCCAAGCCAAATTCTGAATTGAAGCTCAAATCCTTCCCTCTTGATCCCTTAAGCAAGCTGATCCAAAGAGAGGATGGAATTCCCGCACATGAATTCTTTGCACTAAGCAATGCAGCAACTCCGACTAAACAACTGAAGCATGCAAGTAGTCACAAGACCAAAATAGCTAAATACATGAATAATTCCCTTTGATGCTATGCATTCCTTTTTATCTTTGGTGAGCCTCCTCACCCCGGACCCCACAAAATGTTGAGGTGACTTCCTAGTGAAGCTTCCTCTTTCAAAACTGCGCTGCCCTAGCTAGTTTCCCTCCTCTTTGTAACAACAATGTTGACTTGGTCAACTGGAACTAATCCACCTGCAATGCCTCTTTTCAAACTAAGGGATCTTCAATCCGGTTCTCATATGTGTGTCTAGGCTGATCCTTGTTCACATTGAGCTAGTTTACTTGAGTGTTTCTTCCTCCTCAAAAATGGATGTTGACTTAGTCAAACTTGACTATGTCTAAATCTAATTTTCCCTTGTTCACACTTGGAAGTGTAAACCCAGCTCCTAAGGTGATCTCCTTCCTTACTAAGGTGGAATTTATTCATATTTATTATTCATGGGCCTCCTTTCCCATTAAGTCCTCTCCTAGGTGAAAGCATCAAAACCTAATATTCCAATTTGCTTGTTTGCAAATTTTGGAATATTACATGGGGGGAGGTTTAAAAAACATCTAGATAGATGGGGAGCCGTGGGTTCCCCTATGGTGTTGAGTAGCGCGTTTTTTAATTTGTGTGTATGAGGGAAGGAAATAAATATCAATGCAATAAAATCACATACATAAAACAAACTAAAGATAATCTATGGGATCAATAAAACAAATCAAAATTAAGATATGTGATCAATCAAACAAATAATGGTTTTCGTTTGTTGCATGGGATAAAAATTCTTATGCACACCTAATCATCCTTGCCACTCTCAAAGTAACTGGGCCTTGCGAAGATATATTCTGATGGGTACTCGGGAACCATCCCGAAAGAGTTGGCGACACTTTCCAACAGCCGAATAATCGACCAAGGTAGTGGATGAGGCTTTGGTGCTTCTCACGCTTCCACCTATAGGGAAAGGATGCCCTAGATTTTTGCCACTAAATTACCTTCATCCCACATGAGCATTAGAGTCCTTAGATTCTTGGTAGTCAGTTACCACTACTGAGCACTAGATGGGTCAGGTAGCTCCAAATAGTACCGCACGCATTAGACCTAACTCAAACCCCCTTTGAATCGGGTCTTTGATATGCTAGGGTATTCTTTTATGTGGGATGATTGAAGGATTTTAAGCACCCTAAAATGTAAAATTCTATGTTTCAGAGATGTAACATGACCATGGTGGCTTATGGGATGCCTACCCCCAATGGTCCTAACTTTAACTATAAATTCTTTTGTGGCCCTTGTGGGGAGAGTAAGTTGGTTCAAGTTATGGTTTCTTTTAGGAGTCTTAATTTTATTAGGGTGTGAGACGGTAAGAAAAAGTAATATAAATACAAAAATCTCTACAAAATGGATGTATTCTTATACAAGGCTTACAAATGCTTAATGTATGACAAAGTAAACATACAAAGTGTGATAAGATATGGATATACGATGATCCTTTAATATATCCCCCTAATTACACTAAGTTTTAATTGTTCCTTGCACGAAAAATAAATGATGTGCAGATAATGGGTCGCTTACTCTTTTTCATATTACACTATGTGGGTATAAAGGGAGATGAGAAATTCAAGTGTTTTAAGAAAGAATTCATATGCAAGCCCAGGTTCTCCTAAAAGACATAAGGGAAGAAAATATTACTTACTTTCTGTATTGACACTTGGCCCTAATCCCAAAAATAATGAAATCGAAAAAATGCTTTGTTTTAGTAATAATAATAGCAAATGATCGACCACTTACTCCTTTAATAATTAATTTATATGATTCGGAAAGACTTAGAAAAATAGTTTTAAAAACATATATGGAATTTTCCCGCTTACTTTTCTCCCTAATTAAGCTAAATGTGTATTGCAAATAAAAATAAAATATAATCCAATTGCTTCACTAGTAGTGGTTAGTAAAGAAACCAGACAATCTAAATAGGCTTTAAAAAAAATTCAGAGGTGAAGAAAATTCACTAAAGTCTTCCAATCACTTGACAAAAGAGAAATCACAAGTTTTTTTTTGCTTTGTGGAAACCACGCAGATTTAGCTATGCATAGACGCAAACGCGCGTATGTCTGAGAAAAATTTGCGCGGTCGAGAATAAACTGGGAATTACTGAGGTTCTCAGCTCAGAATTGGTCCAAAAGGTCCTGCAAAAAGTCTAGAGATATGTTGGGTGCCTTGCAAGATGGCTATGTAGAGAGAAGATCCTGCAAATACAACCGTTAGAATAAAGAAAAGAAACCAGTGGAGTACCCAATTACGTGGAAATGGAGTACCAAATAACACCTCCTTAGTAGTTGGTTGTTCCTTGCAAAAGAATAACATATAGGGTTGGTGATGTTAGTGGACAAACTTACATAAACAAAACATTGAAAACGGTGAAAATAATGCATCTACAAACATAAACTAAACAAAGAGATAAATACACAAATAATTCTTAATGAAGCAAATAAGTCAACAAAATAATGGAAAAAGGCTCCCTTTATTGACTATTGGTGGTAGAAGATGAATACAATAGATGAATACTAAACACTTAAAGAGAATTATTTGAGCTATGGTGCTCAAAAATCCTTAGCAAGGAGGTCCCTTTCCTCAATATCTTTTCAAGCTTCTCATATCTCTCAAAAGGAGTGGGAAGACTCTCTCAATGGTGGACTCTTCTTCTCTCACTAGGATGTTGGATTGCTTAGAAGCAATATGGCCAACATGCTAATGTTCTTACTTATTCTATTTCAACAATGAAATGTGGTGTTCTATGATAAAAATTTGGACAACATCACATTGTCTCATGTTTTGGTTCTCCCATAGCTTGTTTATATAAATTTTTTTGAATCCATCTTCCCTCTCTTGGTTCATGAATGACAGTGACTCAAGAGTAAGACAATATGATTCCATTGAGGGATGCATATCTTCAGGGAAGCTAAAATTTAGTTGTCCTTGCCTAACACATGTCAGGAAGTCATCCTCCAAGTGTGGGAAGTGGTCCCAAATTTTCCGAGTCACACTTTTCTTCGACCGCATGAATTTCGAAGAAAAAGTCACGCGGTCGTGATTTTTGCCTTCATATATGGTGCACGATCCAAATTATACATATGAAACCTTAGGAGAAATTATTTTTTTTGAACTTACATAATGTCTTCAGCTGGAAAATATTTATCTGTACATTCTATGACCTTAGGTGTCTTTTAGAGTGTATGATTTTTTGGTGTTAACACAATTTATGATAAGGTTTTGCATTATTGAATCTATCTAAACAATCAAGTTACCACTCAACAATGTTGTAATTGTGGAATATTAAAGAAAAATCATATCTCTAGACAAGGAAAACTTCTTATTTACCTCATTGTAAAGATGATATGATTTGGTGGTATCTCAATACCCAAAGAAGATGCATTTATGACTCCTTTCGTCAAGCTTTCTTCTCTGTTCCTTAAGAATTAAGGTATAATAGGTGGAACCAAATACCTTGAGATACCTTACCAAAAGAATGTGTCCATACCACATTTCATAAGGAGTCTCATTTCTGAGAGCATGAGATGTATATCTATTATTGACATATACTACAATAATTGCATCATCCTAAAACATTAAATTTACATTTTCAAAAACATCAGGGAGCAAACCGTATTCAAAATACTCAGATTCATTCTTTCGACTACAACATTTTGATAAGGATTGTATGGAAAAATAGTTTGATGTTGAATCCCATTTTGGTGAAAATAGTTTTCAAATTCATTATAAGTATATTATTTTCAATTATTAGTTTGAAGGGAGCCAATATGTGAATGTGCATCATTTTCAATCCATGCATGGAAATTTCTAAAAGTTTTAAAACCTTCCAATTTACTTTTCAACAAGTATTCCCAACTGATCCTATTGTAATGATCAATGAAATTCATCATATATTTATTTTCATTGAAAAATGAATAGGTATAGGTATACACAAATTATAATTTATTAGTGCAAGTTTTTTGTGTTCTGGAAGTAGAATCATGAAATAGTTGTTTGTTATGTTTTTCTATGATACAAGCATCACATTGCTTAGGTTTCTTTGGAATAGTTGGAAATATAAAAAAAAAATTATTTAAAAAAAAAACGAAGACTTTCATAATTAATATTCCTAAATATTTCATGCCATAGATGACTGGAAGGTATTGTACCTTAATTTCACTTAGAAAGGCATGCAAAGTTTTGTGCACAAGAAGATGTTCCTTGCAACTTCAACAATATTTCCTCGTCTACTCTAGTGATGACAACTATGTTTTCAAATGCTTTCCTTATCTCTAGTTTCCCATCAAACATGTGAATAGAGCGGCATTATTAGCGAATGTAAATGAGAGACAATAGGTTTCTTCATAGCTTTGCAAAGTAGAGTACATCATGAAAAACAAAATCAGGAAGTTCGAGCAGTTTAAGCCTGATAGTGCCAAATCTAGATGGCTTTAGACTTGACTTGTTTGCAAAGTACAATACACCATCCACATTGTCACTGAGGTCTTCAAAGGTGTATTTTCGAAAAGTCTTATGGTAGGTTACACCTATATCAAGGAGCCATACATCTCTGCAAGAAGAAAATGAAGTATGAAACATATCTTCAGTTACTCCAATATTGTAATAGGGAATAATATAATTTGTAGATTCATGTACTTTAACTTTAGGTGGTTATAGGGTTTTACTTTTATCTTATTTCCAGTTTTGACTATCTCTGATTTTCTCCTGGGGGTTTTTTCATGTCGTCACATCATGTCCATATTTGTTGCAATCAATGCAATGAAGATCATATATTTTACATTTATGGTGTTTACCCCCCCGCCTCTGAATTTCCTTCTTCCATTTCCTCTTCTAATACCACTTCTTTTAGGAGAATCATGTGGTTGATTCTTCTCTTTCTAAGTAAGGAATACTATTTTTTAATGTTTGAAACCAGGTTTATACTGAGAGGGGGGAGGGTGAATCAATATCAAGGCTTATTAATGAATTTTTACTAGTTTCAACCACTACACCATTGACATCATAAAATCATGAAATCAACGACATAAAGAAATGCAAAAGCACCATGAAAATCATACACATGTGACATAGATATTATAGGTGGAAACCCTTCCGGGAGAAAAACCACCAAACATTTGTCTTCTTTTTCTTAGATATAATATTTCATTACATCAATCATTGGCACCCACCAGTGTGCAAGCACCGATTTATGAGGCACCAACCTCAATATCATGTGAGAACCCACTTGATTGAAGCTATGACCTAATGGAAGTACTGAATCCCGTAACAACTTTCAAACACCATTCTGCTGGAGGCACTGACTGCCAAATGAGTTTGCAAGCACCCACTTGCATGTAAGCACTCACTTTCTAAGAATCACCAACTTCCTAATTATGTTTTTATACATTGATCCATTGGAGGCACCGACCCCCAAATTTTTCTCAGACACTCACTTGAAGGAAGAAACCACTCCCTAATTTTGCAAACCTCTACTTATTATAAGTAATAACCCCCTAAGCACCATGGACCTCAATTTACAAAATTTTCACATTGGATTCATTTTCATCATTAGCAAACATAAAACGAATTGTACCATAAACCATCTCTACATCAAACCTTCTTTATTTAGCAACACACACACACACACACACTATCAACAATATAAAAACTTTTCCATAAACAACTATGCTCTGGAAAATATAGAGCTTCTACAATTTGAACAATACTTGAGTACATCATTAGCAATATAATCACTACAACATAAACTATGAGTTCCAAACTATGATCGACAACAACTAATCCAAGGTAGAATGAAAACAACAACCCTATTATTTCATTACTAATTCAACATACTTTTACAAAAAATCTCTAATTTCTATAATAGCTTCGTTTCTACAAGACAAACCCTCTCACCAATGCTCAACAAAAAACTTTGATTCTGGTCATCCTAAAAAAAAATGCAAACACTTCAATAATGAACATTGACTCAACACATCAATGGATAGATTAATCATACTGGAAGCAAACATTAAAATTAACTCAAACCCTTAATCATCAACAACAACGTACTCAATCACAACAATATTCCACTGGGGAAAGTAACCACATAGGCAACCTCAGACATCTTGTAAGAAACAATCCATCCTGATTGGTCATCCTCAATATAAATGCAAACACTTCAATGATTAACATTGACTCAACACATCAATAGATGGATTGATGATTCTAGAAGCAAACATTAATGGACAATTAATTCAAACCCTTAGTCATACAACAACAATTTATGAAATCACAACAATCGTCCACTAGGGAAATTAATCACATAGGAAACCTGAGTCATCCTCTAAGAAAAAATCTATCCTAACTTTAATGTTGACAAAATACCAAATATTAAGCAAAAAATAACATTAGCTTTGCCACAAAATGATCAAAATTAATGTACAATGTTGGTTTGTACAAAATACAAGATCTGGAAACAAACTGAGACTTGCCCCTATAACAAATACACTTAACAACATTGTTCCCATCAAGTCATCATACAACATTACATTATCAGTTGTAGGAAAACTCAACAAATTTCTTCAAAACACAGTATTACAATGGTAATACATTTATTAGGACAACAACAATCTTTGAACTATTCAACCAATCTTCTCAATGTTTTTTTAACAACAAACATACAAGTAAATGTCATGCCATTATAATACTCAAATGCTACAAAATACTTCATTACTTGTTTCCTATCAACATGTATTCTAGGCTTTAGACTTCAACACATAAGAAAAAATCATGACAACATGTCATATCATCAACGAACTAAAAAATACTCTAACATGCCATCAGAAAATCAGGCCTTTAAGTGCAGTGATTAGTCCTTGTCATTTAGGAATCATCATATTCAAGCTTAGCAACATATCTGAACAATGGAGTGCTTAAAAATATATCAATAAAAATACCCTTGCAACATTAACTATAGAAAAATACATATCTCAACAAGATATATATCAGTAGATTGCAACAATTTCTGTATTATAACAATCCTAATTAATATTACAACATCAAGCTCACCTCAAAAACCAATAACTCTCTCACTCGATAACGAAATATAAATTCAAAGTATATCATCATCACAACAATTCTCATCAACCCAAATTCAAACCTCTGCATACTATTTAATTTCACTATATATTTGATGGATTCACTAAGTTTTCCATGTTAATACCCATCCAAATCTTGTTCAAATTTTTCTATTCACATTCCAAAAAACACATTTTTTTTTTTTAAACATGTCTCCCATTAATGATTGCTTCAAACCAAAACTAAACCCCCCACTATGTCATGTTGTATATCATCCATGAAATCATTCATTAAATCAACACATTATTTATATAAAATTACGTGCTTGAAGCAGTGTACAATAAAGAAACTAGCAATTGCACCAAATGTTGCAAAGGAAACGCCGTAAAGCCATAACATAACACTAATTTATGCTTCTTTGACAACGGTTGGAAGACAGAAAAATCTCAACAACAGGCAAGAACGATGCTACAATGAAATTTTATTGCAATACATGCTTCCTTAAGCCTTACAAATTATGATACCTATGTTCAAGTTAAAGACCTTGTCTGTTTATGCAATCAATTTTGCTAAAGTTACTACTTAATAACGATTGTGGCTGTGCTATACTTAAACCTAGGATGCCTGAAACATTTTTGGCCTCTTCAATGTCGCAATCCATTGAATCAAGCTCACAATCATGCTGGCTGGCCCTTTCCACATGTTGGACTAGCATTGGACACACCTCAAGTGAATGTTGGCTAGCCCTTTCGACATGTTGGACTAGAATTGGACACACCTCATGTGCAAGACATGTCCAATGCAAATTTGACTCACAAAAGGATGGTTGCCAATGTGTTGGATTCATGGGCTAGAAAAAACATGTTCATTTGAGAAATTAAAGGGCATTTCACCCCATTTTATACACAAATTTTCCCAAAAACCCTAACAGAAAGGAGAACAGAGAATGGTGAGCAAGATTTCTTGTGTTTGGTGCATACTACTGGTTTTTTGCATTTTATTATTTCTTGAACAACAATGTTCTTCAAAATTATCTTACGGAAAATACCATCCAATCATCTAAGTAAAACTATAAATACTGCCTACACAAAGTATATGTGACAACTAAATGTATAATAAACGTTTTTATTATTATGGAAACTCTATCAAATTTCATTCCACGTAAAAATCTTGAGATAACATATGAATTGTTTAACTCACTTCTACAAAATTGTTCAAATTTAAAAACAAAATGAAAAATTTATTAGATAACAATTAATATAATCCAACTAGAATTCCATACCTAATAATGAGCAATAATCCTCTATAGATATCTAAATAAAGTTGATAGTTGAATTTCTTCATGTATAATTCACTACCCTAGATACTTTAAATGATAAATTTCCTTTAACAACTTTTATTTTTTATGTTGAAATATCTCTATCTTTATAAAATATTTTGGGTTGTACAACCCATCAAATCCCTATATCAAAATCACTTTATTTTTATAAATATAAACTTTATTTTATCTTATAAATATTTTTGTACACCCAAATAAATCATTATTTCATTCTTGCCATGCATCTTAATTTACACCATTTTTTGTTTATAAATTTCTTACAGAATAAACATAAATTTTTTTCATATAATAAAAACAAATCAAGATTATTAATAAACTCTAAACTCTTCAAATAAATTATATATACACATATCTACCAAAATTTCTTTAACCAATAAAATAAGTTTTTACTTACCTTTTGAATATATTAGCTCCCTGCCTTGTCTTTAATTTTTAGTTTGCTCTAATTAAGAACACACTCAACAGTTTAGCAGCAAACGAATCCTTGCTCATGATCTCTCTTCAATTTCATTGTAATATCATTAATAATGTATGTGTAAACCGGTAATTCTCACAAGTCCTTATTCATAAATTTAAAAAATATTTCAACGCCGATCATTTTAAATATTTAAATTTACTTAAATGATTATGCTTCTCAGAACATATAATTTATAAACCATCAAATCAATAACAATTTTAATTTTTCACACAATAACCAATAAATAATAAATACCCAATCTAATTATTGCCATGATGTTCGATAACATTCTCATATATTTTGAAACTATTTAAGATAAACACGACAGACAGACAGACCGCTGGCTGATCTGGCGGCTAGCGAGGAGTCCAAATCCGCCAAGCCCAAATGATCAACCATCTTCTCGTCCGACAATTTCTCACAGCGGAGCGCTGGCCCGTACCTTATGTTAACCGCAACACGCAACACTTCATGTGAATCAAAGAAATTAGCCCAAAGCAAGTCATGAATGTGAATAAGAAGTGTGCATCAAATTGATTACCGACCTTTAAAGAGCGCTGGTGTTTGGAAGATCCAACAATCGTCTAACAAAAGATCAAATGGTATATGATACAAATTATAACTCAATCTCCTAACAAAAAATCAAATGGTACAAATTATGACAAGAACGCAGTGAACGCAGTGAGAGAACATGTTTTTGTTTTCAAATTAAAACGCCTTAGGACATAATTAATATTTCTAACCAAACTCACTGCCATACATTGCCAATGCCATATCATGTTATATATCATCCATGAAACCTTTCATAAAATCAACACATAGTTCATACTAACCATGTGCATGAAGATATGTACAATTAGCAAATTAATCATTCCAATCCATTTTTGAAGTAATAAATCTCCCATCAAATCTCCCCCCACTATTAAACCACTCTTTACAAGACCATGTCCAATCAAAATATATGATATTCCAAAATAGCCTCTCTATCGAAAATAAAATATGAGTGCATTCTTACCAACAACATACCATCATTAAAAACATGTGCTTCTTCAACCAAACCATGGTTTATATAAACTACATCAAACACCAAAACTGACCATCAACCACTAATATTAACCATAGACAATAAAAGATAGCTGCATGAATTTAATTCATCTTTGAATAACATAAGTTATTAACAATGTGCAAATTTAATGTGTTATTACCCACACACCAGTAATATACCAAAGGATAACATTCTTCAGTTGTAGGATTTACTCATAGTGAAATTAGTGAACAAAGGATTAAAAATAAAAGAACAAATCATATGTTGCTTAATTGATTTCATACATTCGAAGTAGATCTTAAGATCACACCCACTACAAAAGAAAATTGATGCTTCAAATTCCTTTCGATGTTTATTTACATAGCCATTGATTTGCTTAGATAAAGTCAAGTCGATGTGAGATACCGTGGGCATTTATTATGGTGAGTTACGACGATATTTGAGCCAATATGAAACTTATGATCCAACTACAAAAACGATGGGAGAGAAAATCGAACAACTTTTAAGCAATGGATGTAGTAATTTTTTCATTACACAATGATCCAATCCCGTAACATATCTAACCATATTAATTAACCACAAATATTTAGAAAATTGAATGGTAGACCCATGCACTTCCATCCCAGATTTAATTTCATATTTAATCATTTGCACTTAAAATCAATTCCCCTTGCACCCCATACCATTGTTCTAATTGCATAATGGTACATAATACATCAAATAATTACTAATATAACTTTGCATGGGTCAACCAATTAACTTCAAATAACTTCATGGTCTTCCATCCATTAAGACACATGCCACATTATGTTATGTAACCAATTCACAAAACAGAAGAAACGATAGATCAACGACTTGAGAAATAACGTCTTCGAGGGGGAAACCCCCTTTACATCACATAAATGAACATTTCTTGGATGATTCATATTACAATACCTCCTTGTTATATGTATGAGTATAAGGGATCACAATATAATTAGAGCCTACATTACAATAATAATGTAAAGACACAACAATAACAATAGTCGACTTCTATAGGGCACAATAATAACAATACGGGGGCTACATGGGCACAACAATAAAAATAGGGGGTTACACTAACAATAACAATAAAGGGGCTACACTAGTATTAGAGGGACCTAACATGCCCCTCTCCAAACAGAAACAGAACAAGTACAGGTCCAAAACGGGGAGAGACGGAGGTCAGACAAACCTGAACAGAGGCTCAGCAAAACCGACAAAACTTTCAGAAATATTCCTGCAGAAAGTGCAGGTTGTAGTTTTTGGCCTGTTTTCAGCAGAGGTCGTACTTTTTGGGCTGTAAAGTGCGCCTTGGAGGTCCAGGTCGCAGGTTTTGGGCATAAAAATTCGACCTGCACTTCCGGCACTCTCGGCCGCAAGTTTCAGAAAAAATTGTCGTCTCAGCTGCGACTGATGTCGTTTACCTGTGCAATGGGTCCGAAAACACGCGGAAGTTAGAATTTTATCGTTTTAGGGTTTTATGGATTAAAAACAACATCAAGAATAGGAAAACAAGGGGATGAAGAGAAATCCTAGGGTTTGAAGCAGCTGGATATGCAAGGATCAACAAAAAGACAATGGTCGTAAAGGTAAACCCATGTGGAGTCGTCAGTTGTTAGCATGAATCTTGATTCGAGGTGTATGAAAAAATACCACTTTAGCTGCGCAGAACAAACAACCCTAACAACAGAAATGACTGCTAATATCTTCAGAACTGCAGTTAGATGATCAAGACAAACGCTGCAAAAATCTAGATCTATGCATTAGAAGACATTAAACAGTAGAAAAATAAGATTTATTCCATAGATCCAATAGACAAGACAAGAATATATCCAATGATATTTTTATTAATGGCACCTGGGAGGAAAACACAAGAGGGTGTTCCCTATTCTCCTCAATGGAATGGGTTCTTGTAAATCCTTAGCACTTCAGATTTAGAATTCCTCTCTCTTGATGGTGTAGAAAACCCAAACAAAAAAGGAAAAATATAGCTATGATAATGGATCAATAGCCAGACCAAGAGTTGAAATCCAAAGTGATCTTTAGGCAACAAAAAGTGACAAATGAATGAGAAAACCCTTCTATTTATAACAAAATATTGAGTTAGTCTAGAGGTTGGTGCATAATTAAAATATTATTAACCAAATCTAGATCCAACTTTTATGGAATGTTTTATTATATTTGTTGGAGGGAAAAGGAATTGGACTTGAGTCAAATCCCCTTATTTGTAAATAATAAATAAATAAATAAATGATTTATTTATCATTTTAAGAATGTGATTAAGTAATAATAAATAAATAAATGATTTATTTATCATTTTAAGGATATGGTTGACTAATAATCAAATAAATAATATTTATTTAATTATTTAAGGGTGAATTAGTCATATTTAACAAAGAATATTATTTAAATAAGATTTAAACAATTATTCTTTAGAAAATAATAAGATAAATAATGATTTATCTAATTAATTTCTTTGTTTTGGGTTAAATATAACCAGAAATATTAATTAAACTACTGTTTAACTAATTATTTCTTGAGGAAAATGAAACGAATATATATTTATTTGATATTTCCTTATGGGGTTTCCTGTTTAAACCATAAACAACTTAATAAAGGTGATTTACTAAGTTATTTTCATAGTGAAAGCAATTTTACGTGGAGTAAAATTGGTCATACATGATGTACTTGGGTCTATATAATGATAATAGGTTAGATAACCAAAAAATGGTGTAACAGATTGCCCCCCAGCGTGCGAGCATTAGGAGCTAATCGTATGACCGAAGTACATTGTAAGAACTCAATCACTAGACATCGAAGGGGAAGTCAAAGAGAGAGAAGTATGAGGTAAACCAAAGTGCTGAAAAAAATAGACCCTGAGGAGGTGACTTGTAGGTGCGACAAGTCTTTTTGATGAGTGAGTACCTGCTATAGGCGGCGGGGGAGGCATACCTATGCCCGCCGAGGCAATAGTACAAAGAATAAGGCGCCCGGAAAACCATGGAACGCAATAATATGCTGGCCTAAACATGAGCCAGATAAATAACACGATAATGAATCCCACATACATATTGTGCCTGGGATAGCGGCCAGGACTTTATACAATAATATCTGAGTACATGAGATATAAATACAACCCAGATGCCCCTGAACACAGGAAAGGGCTCTAAAAAAAAATTGACTGATACATGCGAACAAAAAGGCACTGCAAGCGGCTGAGGCCGATATCATCAAATGTATGGAGCTGCATCGAAGGCTGTAATGAAGATTTCATCCGAGTGTGTGGTGGGCTACCTATAGGGCCACCCCCTCATGAGGACTAAGACATCTCACACACACCTTGGAATCATCGATGTCAGTTGCTGCATCACCGAACCATCAAGTATACTAATCTCGATCATGCTGAAAGGAGCTGGAGCTGAGAAGCAATCAAGTCAAAGGGCAATGATGAGTCCCTTTTCCTGATTCAAGGTATCGAACAAAAGTGGAAGCTGGAACCAAGGTACATCGCCCTCTAGACCTGTCTTCTGGAATGAATGAGCTAATGTCGACAGAAGGAGGTTTTCCATAGGTGAGGCAATAAGGGATCCTCAACTAAGGCACGAGGGAAAATAGTAGAGCGACTGACAGACTGACACCAATGATGATGATGAAATGGGGGGAAATGAGTGGCGAACTGATGACTTACCTTGTTAGAGCATAAACAACATGGATGACCTGGCAGCAACTGACACAATATCATGGAGGATAGGGGACAGTGGGACTGAAGGCCATAATGAGCGACACGAGAGAGAAACCAAGCAATGGAGGATGGAGGACTACAGTGGGGTGCGGAGGGACTCGAGATAGACTCCATGAAAGCAATGATGACTCAACTCAGATGCTCTAAACAAGGGTGACTCGATGGTGCTGCCAAACAGGAAAAGGGTCCAATGGGGACCATAAAGGCATGAGTACAAGATGGTAACTCATGAAGAAAGTCAAGACGAGCGTGGAAAAGTATGGGGGCAACATGGTGCCCCCGGTACGAGTGTTGCAAGTGAAGAAATTCGATTTTGAGAAGGGGTGAAGTGACGCTTCATGGAACAAATGTGTCTCGGTGAAGTATCAAATCATTAAAAACTAATAGATACCCATTTGAGGGCTCGGTGAGAGATTTCCAACGGTGTGGATGGTTTGGTAAATGGAGTTACAGTTGGATCGCAATAGGAGAAAGAAAAAATGGGGGTTTCTCTTTTAATAAGGCATTTCCCCTCCAAAATCATTCATTTGCATGTGGAGCTGTGGTGAATGTGGAGAGGAGAGAAGGCCCTAAATCTTGCGGCAATCGTAGCGGACAAACCGACCGTTGGAATCGAGATCCGTCAGTTGCAGGTAAGAGGCCTAACCCTACTCTTTCTTTTTAGTGGATTAAAAGTTCATATTAGGTCCCTAAGGCTCAATAATAGCTCTCTACTCCTCTTCACGGCTAGGTCGCACTTTTTTGGGCAAAAAGTGCAACCTGGGTAGCAGGTTTTGGCCAGAAGAGTGCGACTTGTCCCAGGTTTAGGCCTGAAAAGTGTGACCTGTCCGGGAGGGGTGTTTCTGTGCTGTTTTTTGGCTGAGCACTAGGTTTTTTTGATGAGAAACAATCTTTCCTATCTGTATACTGATAAATATTATGTTTTTGTGTAGGTATGGCAGAATTACAGATCAACTGAAGAGAGAGAGACCTGGGCACATTACGGTCGAAGATCTGGGAGGATCAGGGTGTCCGCAGTGCTTTGGCCAGGTTTGGGGTTCTGAATTTTGTGGAGAACCCTTTGATGAGAGCTGGGGAGCACTTATTGGCCCGGATTGTTAGCTATTGGGATCCGAACCATGAGGTCTTTATAGTGCAGGGGCACCGGATCGAGTTGACGGTCCAGGATATATATTTCCTGACTGGTCTTCCACCACTTGGGATGGTAGGGAATACTCAGCCAGTATTACTGCGTGGGTGAAACATCATAGAGTTTGTAGAGCGCCATTTTTGGACAGGTCTCCAAGTCAAGGGGACTCGGATACCCATCGGGGATTTGGAGAGGTTAGAGACCCGTGCTGTGGCCGTAGCTGTGCTGCGGATCCTGGGCAACCAGACACTCCATCACATCACAGGGGGTCAAATGATGCTTGTGGAGAGTGTTTTGAGTGGGACCTACTATGGGTGGGCCCAGATGATGCTGTCGTCAATGAAACGACAATTGTCGTTATGTAAGCGACAAGTGAATCATGACTATGCATATGGTACAGTTTTGTGCTCTTTCTTCTTTGAGAAGATCCCGAGACTTCGACCTCGCATACAGCTCCCAGATGGAGGCCCGAGAGAACCTAGGATGCGCCGATGGAGACGACTACTGTGCAGAGGAGGAGGTGGAGCAGTTGAGCGGGTGTTCCGTCCTGATTTCTTTGTTCATTGGGATCAGATGCCGCTGTATATAGACGACTATCCCTATAGTGGGATGAGTTATTGTGGGGACCTGGATCTACCACTGTTTCCTGGTCGTATATGGGGACCCAATGGTGAGTGAAAAATTGCTAATCTTTTATGTGCATGTAAAGTTTCTGGAATATTATATATGATACTAATTCTTTTACTTTTGGTATGCAGATACAACACCGATCAAACCGGTCGAGTACATGGGACGACTTGCAGTATCAGGGGCTGCAGGGTCTAGTGGATCGAGGGCGCAACATAATGAGGATGCGGCGGCCCTTCTAGAGGATATCCTTCATAGATGTGAGAGGCTTCTGACCGGTGTTTCGGAATGCAGTTGGCAGGACTTAGATGACCAGTACATAGAGCCATGTATTGGTTTGCCCTTGGAATGGCGAGGGGTCATGCGGCGTATGGAGATGGTCGGGTAGGGCATGCGTGATCTACGAGTGGCGGGAGTAGAGCCATTGGCTCAGGATCCTCCAGATAGTGATTAGTGTGTAGGGGCAGGTGGTGCCCCCAGTTTTTAGGTTTTGTAACATGCTATGGGCCTGTCATATGTATCAGAGTTAATGAACTCTAAAACATTTTATACGACACATACTATGGATATGCATCGTTTTGATATTTTTATGTTATTGTCTTGTGTTAAATGTGTGTTAAATGCCAATCCAGAATATGGTTTGCAATATCATCTACATAGTGATTTTGTGCTCTAGGTACATGACTGAAAGTAATGATTTCAAATTCACGCATCAAAAGCTTCACTCGTAAAAATATTCTGAAAAGGATAGGATTATGCACATGATATACACCATTCAATTGCATGACAAGAAGCAAGGAATATAAACGAACATGAAGGTGGAGGATGTGATGTGAAAGGGCATCGGCTAATAAACCTCGCACGACATCATATTCGACCTGAATATTGGTAGCAGTACCAATGCATACACTGTTTGAAAGAACAAGCGCCTGCAAAGGGGTAAAAATGGCCCAACCTGCCAAGGCTAAATTTCGGGAATAATGACTTGCACCATCGGCAAAAAAATATAAGTTGTGGATGGGGGGTCCCTCTGAAAGGTGCCACAGGACAATAAAGGGGAGGATAAAGAACAGTGCTGGCAACCTGAGTGCATAGTAGAAATCGAATGCACTCTGTGGGAGGGAGTGATCTAGGTAGGATGTCTACTTCCCACATGCTGCCGGTGAGGGGAAATGTGGGAGCTACTGAAGGCGTGGCTTGAGCTCAGGCTGCATAAGTCACCAAAGGTATGGATGATGGCATCCCGTTTATGGGCGGGAAAGATGAAGTCAGGGGTAGACGTAGCTTCCAAGATTTCGTCATCGCAACAGGAGGTGGAAGGACAGGAGGAAGGGATACCACATGACACGGCGAGGCTACCTGACTCATCATCATGAGAAGAAAGACTCACATGAGCATCATCGCAGGGGATGATGGAAGAATAAGTAGATAAAGGATCTACTGATGTTGAGCCCAGGGTGTTTGTCGAAAGGAGGTCAAGCGAAACAACAAGAGAAGATTCAGAGGGAGCTTCTGTTGAGGGTCTCAAGGATGATGAAAGGTAGAGGATGGTGGCCGCATGCTCTGTCATTTTGACATCCGGGGGGGGGAATGTCAATAGGAGCGGGTAAATCCTCAGTCTGGCCTACAACATACTATGCAAGCACGAGAGAAGTGGATTGATTCTTTTCAATATCGTACTCTCGGACTACCTCAAAAGAGGCACGGTAATGTGTGAGGTGGGGACAATGATGGGAGTAATGGCCACGAAGACCACAGAAAGCACAAGGGTGCTTGGTGTGAATAGTCTTGGTGTTCTTGGTTGCAGTCGATGAAGAAGCAGAGGTTTCCGGGACCGTAGACTCAGGGAACGCGACATTAAGCATGGGCTTGATGCAGGGCAACTCGGGAAAAGTATGGGTGGCATGGCTGACGACATCACACAAAGCGCAAGGCTTTGGAGGTGGAGGAGGTGCAGGGTTAGTCAGGGTGGATTTTTCCTTTGAGGCCTTTTTGCGAGCTCTGCCCTCCTTACTTGAAGTGGTTGCAATAGAGGGCGGATCCTATTGAGGTGTTTGAGGCACTGTGACAATGGGAGAAGTCAGGGGGACCGGTTGAACCAGGGTCAGAGAAAGATAAGGTTTAGGTTGACCTGGCGGGGCGACGGCTAGAGGATCAAGGTACCAAACCAGGAGCCCAATGGTCTAGTTGGGAAGAGAGAGGGTGGCCATGACAGGTGCCGTATAGATGCCTGGTGGAGGGACTAGGAATGGTATCTGATCGGAGGGGTAATGGCCAGGTGGGACGGCTCCTAAATGGTTAAGGCCTGGAGGAATTGAACGAGGAGGATAAATAGGCTCATGAGTACCAGCTGAAGGGCCAGAAGGAGAAGGTCCAAGAGGCTGCATCGAAGGGCTAGGAGACGGCTGCGGAGGGCGAGGGGGTTGCTGACTAGCCAAGGTAGGCCTCTTGAGAGAAGCCCGAGACGATTGCATCATGCAAAAATTCGATGAGCTGGGATCAGAGATGGGTGGAGGAAGAATAGGGAATGTAACAAGCAAGGAGGAGTCCTTGTAGACTCCAGGTGAGACACTGGTCAAAGGGTCAATGGTTTTCTTGTTGGCTACCGAAGAGATAGTGGACTCAGGGGAGGTTTGAGACTTAGGCTCGTAATACGTCAACTGGTCAATGGTGACTATCTTTCCATTATGGAGGAAGGACATCTTGCGGTGAACCATGGAAGGGATAGTAGACATGGCATAAGTGTAGATATGACCCAATAAAATGTTGTAGTCTAAGGGGGCGTCTATGACCTCTACGTCAACGCAAACCGTCTTGCCCGCAAGAGTGATAGGACAATTGCGGAATAAGCCAATGGGCTTGGAGGCGTGGCCATCCCACGCTCGGAGAGTGATTGTGGATGGGGCCAACTTAGGATATCTGAGTTTTTTCCAAACCGAAGCGGACATCACATAGGTGGATTCCCCCTCATCAATAATGCACCGAGAAACGTTGGCGTTCCGGATCTTGACTGGGATTTGGAAAGCTACGGAAGCAGGAAGAGGAGGATGCTTTGACCGATCAACATCAAAGACAATCAATCGATCATCGAAATGGTCTACAACGCCCACGACAGACAGAAGAGCCTTTCGTTGTGAAGGGCACGACTGAAGGAGTTCTAGCATTGAAATGGCAGCAGGGGATTGTGCCAAATCATCGACTATGCTATACAAATGGGCAGCTTTGCTAGAAGCAACATTTCGGCATAGTGGACCCTTAGGGATCTTGGTATGAACCTCAACTCTAGGTTGAGGGATCTTCAAGGGGACATTAGGTGTCGAAAGAGGCTCTATAGAGATCGAAGGAGGCGGCTCGGGGACAGAATTAGTGGGAGGCTTGTTGTACTGACGGGACCGAGTCTGAAGATTGATGTCTACGGTTGAAGGTTGATCGGATTTCATCATGAGGATCTGGTCATCAGGGGTACCAAACAGAAGAGGTTGGGTAACAATGTGGTATATAGGAGGTTGGGCAAAGAGAGGAGCCATGTTGTACCTTGAATACGTGCTACCACGAGGGGAAGATGGGCAGGAGGTGCTGGACCCCCCTTGAGGAAAATCAGAGCCCATGGGAGGTTGAGAAATGACGAAACACACACGACACCAAGGAAAAAGAGACTGACAAGGGCAGAGAGGTGCAAGATCAACCGATTTCAATGTTGAAACAAGGGCAGAGAGGTGCAGGATCAATTGATTTCAATGTTTTAGAGTCTTTTCTTGGCGGTGTTAACCAAGCCCTTTTTCACTTAGGGTGTGTGTGTAAACGTGTGTAAATTTTAATTTTTAAACCCATACATTTGTAGAGAAAAAGAAAAAGTGTTGTTGTATAGCTGTAAATAAGCCTGCAAATGACAATATATAGGCCTGCAAAATAGAAAATAAACAACTAATAATGCAATAATCTAAACCCAAGAAGGTGGGCCTCTCAAAAAATAGTCAATGGGTGAGTAAAAACCTAATCTAAACACACTAAAAAAGGCTAATATATCTTGGGTCAAGAGGGACAGAGATCTAAAAGACAAAATCTGCTGGAAAGTGGTGCAGAAAACAACAATAAATCAGAGGAAAATTGTTGTAAAAAGAGGTGGCGAAAGGCTATCTTCAGGAGGGAAGCGGAGTGCCCCCTAATGGAAAACTCAAAAAAAGCTAAATGAAGTGATTTGGATGGATAACAAGCCGATCTGAAGTGGATTTGAAGATGAGGTATCAGATCTGAAAAATGGCTGAATACTCTGAAATTTTAGACAACCTGCAACAACAAACACTCTTCCATAAAAAGTGGAGGGTACTGAAGCCCTAGGGGGCTAGGTTCCCACTTATTTGAGCGAAAAAAAACAAGTACATGTCCAAAACAGGCGGAGACGAAGGTCAGAAAAAACTGAGAAGAGGCTCAACAAAACCCAAAAAACTTTCAGAAATATTCCTACAGAAAGTGCAGGTCGCAGTTTTTGGTCCGTTTTCAGCAGAGGTAGCACTTTTTGGGCTGTAAAGTGTGCCCTAGAGGTCCAGATCACAGGTTTTTGGAAAAAAAGTGCGACCTGCACTTCCAGCACTCTCGGCGGCAAGTTTCAGAAAAATTTGTCGTCTCAGCTGTGGCTGATGTCGTTTACCTGCGCAATGGGTTCGAAAACACACAGAAGTTAGAATTTTATCGTTTTAGGGTTTTCTGGATTAAAAAAAACATCAAGAATAAGCAAACAAGGGGCTGAAGAGAAATCCTAGGGTTTGAAGCTGCTGGATATGCAAGGATCAACAAAACGAAAGTGGTCGTAAAGGTAAACCTGTGTGGAGTCGCCAGTTGTTAGTATGAATCTTGATTCGAGGTGTACGAAAAAATACCACTTTAGCTGTGCATAACAAACAGACCTAACAATAGAAATGACTGCTAATATCTTCAGATCTACAGTTAGATGATCAAGACAAATGCTGCAAAAATCTAGATCTATGCATTAGAAGACATTAAACAGTAGAAAAATAAGATTTACTCCATAGATCCAATAGACAAGATAGGAATATATCCAATGAAATTTTTATTAATGGCACCTGGGAGGAAAACTCAAGAGGGTGTTCCCTGTTCTCCTCAATGGGATGGGTTCTTGTAAGTCCTCAACACTTCAGATTTAGAATTCCTCTCTCTTGATGGTGTAGAAAACCCAGACAAAAATGGAAAAATATGGCTATGATAATGGATCAATAGCCAGACCAAGAGTTGAGATCCAGAGTGATCTTTAGGCAAAAAAAGGTGACAAATGAATGGGAAAACCCTTCTATTTATAACAAAATATTGAGTTAGTCTAGATATTGGTGCATAATTAAAATATTATTAACCAAATCAAGATCCAACTTTTATGGAATATTTTATTATATTTGTTGGAGGGAAAGGAATTTGACTTGAGTCAAATCCCCTTATTTGTAAATAATAAATAAATAAATGATTTATTTATCATTTTAAGGATGTGATTAAGTAATAATAAATAAATAAATTATTTATTTATCATTTTAAGGATATGGTTGAGTAATAATCAAATAAATAATGATTTATTTAATTATTTAAGGGTGAATTAGTTATATTTAACAAAGAATATTATTTAAATAAGATTTAAACAATTATTCTTTAGAAAATAATAAGATAAATAATGATTTATCTAATTAATTTCTTTGTTTTGGGTTAAATATAACCAGAAATATTAATTAAACTACTGTTTAACTAATTATTTCTTGAGGAAAATCAAACAAATATATATTTATTTGATATTTCCTTATGGGGTTTCCTGTTTAGACCACAAGCAACTTAATAAAGGTGATATACTAAGTTATTTTTATAGTGAAAGCAATTTTACTTGGAGTAAAATTGGTCCTACATGATGTACTTGGGTCCATCTAATGATAATAGGTTAGATGACCAAAAAATGGTGTAAAAGCTATGTTTAAAGTAAAGGAAGAGGTAGCTTCCTCTTCAAAGAATAAAAGCAGAAGAAAACTTATTCTAACATAGGGGTCTTCAGTAGAAGTCACCCCTGAAACATTAACACCAAGCCCTGTTCTAGAGACTAGACAGGATAATGAAGAAGACAATGCCACTCCAGCAGCAAAGGAACCAACACTAGCACAAGTCTCTTCCTCTCTCAAAACATCAGCTAAGGGGAAAATTAAAGTTTCATAGACTACAACAGAAGCACCAACTATAGCTCTGCTTTATTCATCTCTCAGTTCATCAGCTAAAGGAAAAAAGAAAGCAATAATCCACTCATACTCATCTTTTGAGGAAGAGAGCAGTGAAATAGATTTTACTAAAACCAAGTTTGAAGAGGGGCAGTCAACCAGAGTTATCCATGGAAGAAGGAGGCTTGCATACATTCCTAATCCATACATTCAAAGGCCTCATACCAGACCAAAGAATAAGATCAGGCTAGTAAGCAAAATCATAGCCAATACTGCTCTCAGAGATGAGATAATAAACACAGATGAAAGTCCAGAAAATGATCCAGGGAAGAAGAAGGCTCAGAATAAAAAGAAAGTACAAAAGAGAAATCAAAATAAGAGGGTCACTAAGGTAGAAGCTATTAGGATTTTTGGTTCTATACTAGATCTTTAATGATTGAATATCTAAAACAATGAAAATCTAAACAATCATATCATTTTTGGCCTAACTACAAAATTATCAGAAATAGCTACCTTTTCCAGAAAAGTAGCTATTATTTTCAGAATTTGTATAAGAAGATGAAAAGGTAGCTTTTTTTTCTAGTTTTGAGGAATGACACTAAGTGGTGATAAAGTGTTTGCAGCCTCAGTGATAATGATTTTTGCCAACTGTCATCGAGTGAAGCTATCTTCCAAGTGTCATTTTCAGTTGGTTACTCCTACACTTTTGTGGATAAAGGTCCAGGTGTCCTTTTCAGTTGGCAGTTGTACTTTTTGTGGAGGAATTTTTTCCAGGAAACGAGGAGCAGTTAGCCATTTCGATCTCCATGATTGTCATGTTTTATCTTCATGCATGTGCAAACCAAATTTTGTATTTCAAATTAATTTTCTGTTATGTTTAAGATAAGCTTTACTATATGTAGAAGATTGTAATAAAGTCCCTACAACAAACTTGCACTTTTTGTGGAAGCATTAACAGAACACCTTTTTGTATATATATTATCTAAATCAATGAAGAAAGGGTTCGTTGGTTGTTTATCTCATTGCATCTTGTGTTGTATATTTTTGAGCTTATAATATCCAAATGCACTCTTGAGGACTTATCAATGATTTGATGTGTATATTTTCTATCTCGTTATGTGTTTCCATACTTCACAATTTCATTCCATATTATGATCTAAATATGTTGTTTCATGTTTTTGTTAGTCTTGTGGTATAGTTGTACATGATTATCTAATTTTGTAAGTCTTGTTTTACAAGCTTTCTGGATAAGATATGTATGGTGAGATTATTCATAATCTTTCCCTGTTACAGAAATCTTTATATGTATGATGAGATTTTTTTAAGTCTTGAAGAAACCTTCTTTCATCAATACATTATAGGTCTGAAATATTTTGTCTTATTTTCTTCTTAATAGTGGACTTCTATTCTTTACACCCATTGTTCTTGCACATTATCCTAACCATTAAAACACAAACTTCTCCTTGTTACCACATCAAACAGTAGTACCCTCATATGTGTGAGTGATTTATGAGCGTGAAACCTTTTAATTTTCCAGTGTGTGTAAGAATCTCAACCACTTTCCAAATCATAATCCAACTATAAGAAAATCCCTTGAGCTTAAGATGTGTATGGTCAGGCGCTTGTTACAATCCAAGTGTTGATTCTAGCGCTAACAAATCACATCATCTTTAAGAGAAAATTCTAAGGTTCAAGCAGTGGAAGATCACATCGAGCACCAACAACAAGTTCTCCAACTCTTAAAGGATAACCTAAATTTGGCACAAAATCGAATGAAACAACAGGCAGATCGACATCGCAGCGAGAGAAGTTTTGATGTAGAATACTGGGTATTTTTACAGCTACAACCATACAAAAAAATGTCCCTCAAGCAAGCTAAGAAAGATAATAAATTATCGCCAAATCACTATGGTCCTTACAAGGTATTACAAAATGTTGGTACTATGGCATACAAATTGGAGCTTCTTGCTTCTTCTCGAGTGCACCTAATTTTCCATGTTTCATGCTTAAAGAAGGCTATAGGTGACAAACTTCCAGTTCAAACAATATTGCCAGAACTTGATGAGGAAGGAAAAATCAAATTGGAGCCTAATGCAGTCACGGAAACAAGAACTTGACAGCTATGAAATCGATCAATTTCAGAGTATCTCATCAAGTGGAATAACTTACCCACTGAAGATTCCACATGGGAGGATGATAATTTTATACAGAAGCATCCAGAGCTACTCAAGCATTGAGGACAACATTGTTTTGAAGGAGAGGGGCATGTTAGGTCTCTATATTACTAGTGTAGCCCCTTATTGTTGTTAGTGTCACCCCCTTATTGTTATTTTTATACCCATGTAGGCCCCATATTGTTATTATTATGCCCCATAAAGCCCCACTATTGTTATTTTTGTGCCCTTACATTATTATTGTTAGGTCGGATAAGATTATATTGTGACCTCGTGGAATCCTATATATAGAAAGGAGGTTTTTACATTTGAATCATCCAAGATTTTTTCATTTATGTAATGTAAAGGAGGTTTCCCCCTCGAAGTGGGTCATTTATAAGGCATTGATCTCTCTTTTCTTATATTTTTGGAGTTGGTTTCATAACACAGTGGAATCTCAGGATATCTCAAGCCCTAGCTCCAGGATCAAGTTTTTCCCTGTGTTTCTCAAGGCTAGCACTGTTGAAGATTGCAACAAGAAACAGTGAAGGAGGCATCCTAAAACATCTTTCTTGATCCTAGTTGGAAAGTGATCACCTAAACTAGGTGGGGGCCACACAAGTGATTTTTGTCGCAAAGTCTATTTTTAGACTATGTCTATTTTTAGACATATGGATCATGGTCTATGAGTTGCAGGATGCTATTTATGGATGATTGGTCGAGTTGGTAAAAATAGATGGACCTCTATTTTTAGACATTAGGCGGTTTCTATTTTTAGACTGCCGGGCTAAAAATAGAACAGTCAAATATTATTAACCCTTAATAATATTTAGACTATAAACATTATCTTATCCTCTTGGAGCACTTCAGTTTGATGCTTGGATGTGGCACATGCAGCTGACAGAAGGAAATACACTTTTCCTAAGGGTTAGTTTAGCTATTGCATGGTTGACTTCAGTTAGAACTCATGTGGCAGAGTTTGGTGGAGTTGATGAGACAGTTGGTGGAGTTGTGTTCGGTTTAACTTAGTTGAACTAGTTGTATTTAGTCTAGCTGACAAATACACTAGTGATGAGTGGTGTGAATTAATTATTAATTAATTCACTAATTATTAACTCATAAATCAACTAAAGAATACATCAGTTAACTGCAATGCATGGACAGTTCAGTGGAGACCAGTGTTAGAGGTGGGTGAAAGGGTGAGTCTACTATCAGTTGTGACTATAGCTGTGCATGAGATTTGCACACACATTTATTGAGATTGCCAATGAGGATTGCGCAGTACAAGCCAAGGGAATTCGAACTTGGATCCTATTCATTCTCATCTTGGATTGCGCAGTAGAGGCAGGCAGACTTGTGGAGGAGATTTGAACCTGTGACTTGTTCAGATCTGAGCTAGTTTGTGTGTAACTATTGGAGATAGTACTGAGTACTTGTGAGGAGTATTGTACTATGATTTTTACATGTTCTCTATCATTATAATATACAGATAGTTGGGGGTTTTCAGCTGTAAGCTTTCCCCATTACATACTGTGTTATATGTGTGCTTGATTATGTTTTAATGTGCGCATGCGACTGCTTCTATTTCCGCAAATTGATGATCAATTGTAGAAGAGGTTATGTATTGTGCATGAAGCTTAAATAGTGTGTAATCAGGATAATCTCGGTGAATAATTCAGCTATTATTCAAATTTCTACAAGCACCTGGCAGGATCAATTTGAACTTTTGAAGTAGAAATTCTTGTTTAATCCTTTCCTCTCACCTTGTCTAGGATAGTGATCCAGGTGGATATCGGTGGCCACCCACCTATTCCATTTGGACCAGCACCATCAATTCTTGCAGCTTTTCACATTCAGCACAACTTACTATTTTTAGCAGGTTTTCAGGTCCTCCACTCTCGGAGCCGTTTTGGGGGTTTAATGATCCAGGTGGATATTGGTGGCCACCCACCTATTCCATTTGAACCCCCATCTTCAGTTCTTTCAATTTTCAAGTTGCAACAAAACTTACTATTTTTAGCAATTTTTCGGGTCCTGAACTTTCGGAGCCGTTTTGAGGCCCTAAACGACATTTTTTGGGAAAACGGAGAGCAACATGGGTCCATGTACCGATGTTGCTCGTTCAAAAATTGAATTCCTCGGATAGATATTTCTAACGAGCTATTGAACGCGTCAAACGAAGATCGGGTGCCAAAGTTATGCCCCCAGGAAGTTGAACCACCAATTTACCCAAATGGGAGCCCATAGTTTTGGCGCCTCATCTCCTATGGTTAGGTTTTTGGACGTTTCAGATTCTACATTGTTTCTCAACAATAAATAGGCCCTCAAGCCTCATTGTAACATAGTTCAGAGGTCTGTAGCCATCACATCTCTTCTCAGAGATTCGCTACCAGCACCCTAGCTATTTTATTTCCATTATGCCTGTAAGCATATTTCTTTTATTTGATATTAATGAAATGACGCATTATTTCCGCTGCATCTCTATGTTTATGGTTATTTCTGTATTCTTTTGCGTTCCTGCATAAATCCGGATCAGATAGGAACATCAATGGTTGCTAAATTCCATCCTCGAACCTAGGTTGGGTCCACTTGGCCTTGTGTGGTCCCATTTGTTGTCAAAGACTATTCATTAAGGATTATTTGGGAATCCAAGTACTTTTAGGATTTTAGGGATCGGAAAGCACATCTACAAGTTATACTCTTCATCCTCAGTCTATAATCCTCACCCCCACTCTCTAGAAATTCAAGGCCTTTGCTCAAAGAACAAATAATCTCCATTCTTCACCTCCTCCTAGGGAATGGGTTTAAGGGGTCACTTCTCATCTATTCATCGATATATCATTTATAAGTGGCTTCCCAAAAGCATTGGGACTCCTCCCATTAGTGAACGACCGTAAAGAGTAGGGATCCTTATCTGTGGTGACATTGGGCTAAGCCTCCACCATTTCCCTTAACATAGCAGTTAGGAAACCCTTTTAGGTCCCCTGCTAGTTTGACTGGTAACATTTCTGGCACCGTTGCCGGAGACATGAGACATGTGTTTTTTTCACCATAAAACATATTGACATATCATTATTAACTACTCCATTGGAAAAATGAAACCCTATTTCTTCATTGAACTTTAAGGTCAATGCTTGTAGGGTGAAGCAAGTATTTTTCTAGGCATGTTCAAATTCACCCCGGAGACTCCTATGTATTTGTCATGTATATCTCAAATAGGTTCTCCTTCTTTGATAAATTTCCTGATTTGGGCATTTCTAACAGCCCAGGGCACCCCAATCATGTCACAAGAAGGATGGTACATGGGGTACTCGTATTTGATGGTGACCCAAGTTCCGCAATTGACCATGTGGGAAGATTTAATGCACATACTTCAAAGGATAAATTGGTCCATCGGGATGTCCTTATGATTTTATTATTTAGTTACCTCTATGGTCATAACTCATGGTTGCAAAATCACAAACCTAGGATCATCTCATCTATTGAGGAGTTTGTTGATGGATTTCTTAGACATTTTCAAGTATGCCTCGTATTGAGCATTCAAGAGGAAGCCTTCATGGAGCATCATCAAGACCTTGAGAACCTAAGTGATAAATGGGAAGATGAGTCCTTCTTGGTTCCACATGATGAAAAGGATTATTTTGAGAACACATGTGTTGGGAAGGATGACTCCATGGAAAGTGAAGTTGAGACTAACCTTGCCTTTCTCAAGGATATTACTCTCAATGAATCTCCTTTTGAGAACCTTGAGGAAGGTGATCCATTTAGCCCCTTGGAAGATGACATTGAATATTACTTCCAAATTGAAAAGGGTAAATGGGAATTTGTTGATCCTCAATTTGATTGTGCTCCCACTTATGACACCAACAAGGAAGATGAGGTTGAAAGTGGTATCCCCTTTCTCTCAGGCATTATTTATGATGCCATATCCAACAACACCCTTGAGAAGAAGGATCATTATTTTCCCTTACATTGAAAGGATGATTTTGAGGAGGAAAAACTCATTGAATATAATACTTCACCCTCCCCTTTTCGTTATCCTCTTCTTTATCACCTGAAGTCTTCCACAAGTGATTCCCTCACCCATTTTCGAATGATCTCGAGTGACCATGAGCCCTTTTCCCCTTTTGAGTATGGTGTCGAGGAAGAACCCCTTGTTGAATATTATTTATCTTCTTGGGCACCCCCTCAGGATCATTACCAATCTATAATCTCCCCTATTCAGTGTGATTGTCATGGAGACCTGCTTGTGTTTCTCCATCTCACCAATTTCCCTTTCCTACCGATCATAACCCTTTTGAGGCAATAAAATATGACATAAATGGTAATGGAAATAATATTCCTAAGGTTTCTATCAATCAACAATTTATGAGCCTAATCATTTCTATTTCTATATTTTGGTTAGAAGAGAGAATCTCATGGACTAGATTACATCCTATTCTTACCTCCTCTCACATGATCATCCATGATTGGGCATCCTATATCTCTACCTCCCACCAACCTTATCATCCATGTGCTTATGTCCACCTTCTCTTTGACATTTTCTACATGAGTAATCATATAGGCAGATATTGTAGAAATTATACGAGATGCATGTATATTATCGGACTCCCCTGATCTAACAAATTAATCTTATGTTAAATACAGAATCCTTCCACTTAATTCTTTGCAGAAATTAAATCGCCAATTGAAAAACACATATGAAGCAAAATCAATCGCACATAAACACAATTGTTTAACAGAAAATCTTAAAGCTAAAAAACCCAACTATCATATATTATGTATATGAATGGAACATGTAACAATCTCACACAAAGCTTAGGTACATCAAGCTCTCAAGTACAATCAACAATCATTACACATTGTCATGTAGAAATTTTGCATATCTATGCACCAATTTCTTACCTCCTGCAGACTTGCCTCCATCTGTACAATCCTCGTTGAAGAAGACCCCCGAATGAATTCGAAATGGCCTTGCCTTGACTACACAATCCTCATTGGCATCTCCAATGTGTTTCGGATGCATTGAATGCATCACTATAGTCACAACAAATAGTCCATCTCACCCTTTCACCTATATCTCCACTCGGGTCTCCACTGAGCTCGACATGCAAGTAGTTAACTTTTGTATTTGTTCGAGTTGCAAGTAATTCTCTAGTTGTGAATTAATTAAATAATTAATTCACTAAACTCCTCACTAGTGTATCTTCGCTAGAACTAGATACAACTAGCATAACTAATTTTAACTCACTTAACATGAGTTAAACTAAATAACAACTCCCATAACTACTCTTCCAACTCGCCACTTCAGTCTCTAACCCGAGTCCTCCATGCATGAGTCACCAACCACCCTAGGAATTGCGTAATTCCTTTAGCCCACTGATTTGCCAAATCTGTTCACTGAAATAAAGTGCTCCAAGAGAATAAGTTGATATTTATTGTTGAATTATTATTAAGGGCTAATAATAATTGACATGCATATATTTTTATATTAGAAATCTATAAATAGACTTTTCCCAATCTTCTAAAAATAGAATCTCATCTATTTTTCCAACTTGATCAACCATCTACAAACAACATCCTGTAATTAATAGAATATGCTCACCATGTCTAAAAATAGACATACACCTAAAAATATCTGCGGGCCCCACTTATTGAAGATGCTTAATTTTAACTAAGCTCATCATCTTGTTGAATCTCAACACTCCCTCTCAACAAGAGAGGGATTATCCTTCACCCCGATCCTATCTCTATGGTATTCGAAATTTTCTCCTGGTGAGCGCCTTCGTCGAATATCTCGCATCCTGATCTTTCGTAGGAATGTACCTCGAAGCAACATGATCTTGTGCTTTGCGATAATCTATGATATGATGATACCGAGATATCTACTATGCTTAGATCTATCATGAAACACAGGATTAATCAAGAGTTTTAATGCAACTCGATTATCACAATGAATCACTATAAGATCTAAATGAGAACCGAGACAAATCGACCGAGATCTTCCTCATCCAGATAGCCTCACATGTAGCTTGACTTATCGCCATGTATTACGCTTTCAGTTGAACCGAGTGCCACGGGATCTTTGTTTCTGCTATACCAAGAAACCGTTGTAGATATGATACTGAAAACCCCTCCCTGATGTGCTCTTTTTGTCTGTTGAGTCGCCTGCTCAATTCGCATCCGTGAAGCCATGCAACTTCACCTCATCCGTCCGTCTGTACCATAAGCCATACTCGGACGTGCCCCCCGAGATATCTCGGGACATGCTTTCCTTCCTTAAAATAGAGCTTGGTAGGCTTAACCATCGCTGACTAAGTTGGTTCACCGCATAGCATATGTCCCAGGTCTTGTATTAACTAAATACATGAGCGAACCCACCAATCGTCGATGAGACGATAGCATCCACTACCTCTACCGATGTAGCATCCTCTTTCCTCCAGCTTTCTGGAAGAGGAGTATCCATGGGCTTGCGATCCCCTGCATGTGAAACTTACCAAGTATCTCCAGAGCATACTTTCCTTGAGACACAAACATTTCACCTTCTCGCTGCCATATTTCCAATCCAAGGAAATAATGAAGGAGGCCCAAGTCCTTCATCTCAAACTCCTTGCAATATCTTCCTTGCATGAGAGTATCCATTGCTCATCACCTCGTTAGTATTACATCATCAACATAAAGAACAATGATTAAAATCTTACCCTCCACCACAATTTGGTATAGGTTTGCATCCACCTCACTCTTGGTGAAGCCAAGTCCTATGAAATAGTTGTCGATCCATGTGTACCAAGCATGGGGTTCTTGCTTGCACCCATACAAAGACTCTTTTTGAGTCTGTACACATGCGACTTGTCTGTCGAAGATCTCAAATCCTTCGGGATGATCAATGTACACTTCTTCCCTCAATGATCCCATTAAGGAACGTAGTCTTCACATCCATCGATGAATGTGCCAACCCATTTTCATCTGAGAGAGCAAGGATGGTCCTTATGGAAGAATATCGTGTGATAGTGCAAAGTTTTCTTCATAATCAATCCCCTCAATCATGGAGAAGCCCCGAGAAAAAAATCTTTCCTTATACTTCTTGACGCTCCCATTGGCAGCTTGCTTTACCTTATAGATCCATCTTGAACCTACCACTAATTTACCATCCGTCCTTGGAACAATCTCCCAAGCATTGTTTCGACAATGGAGTCATACTCCTCCACCATGGCATCTACCCATGTGGGCTCCTCGCTACTTCCTCAAAGGAAGATGGCTTTCCATCACGATACACTTGCTCATAAGAGCCATGTATCTAGTGAATCGAGTGAGGTGACTATCTCTCGTCTGCGTACGTGATGTAGGGACTCCTACATTCTGTGCCGCATCAAGGTTCGGCCTATTAGCCGATGTGGTATGCCTTATGCACTGCTTTCGATGTTTGGCTCTCGCAGTGAGTGGACTCCTCCACTCCATGATCCTCCTCCCTGTGGTTGATTCACATATTGAGGCTCATCTTTGAGAACAAGAAGTTCCTCCTCTCGCATGCAAGTGTAGCTCCCTCTCAAGTGACAAATTCATGGCTTTCTCCCCATTGAATTTTAAGTCCCGTCGCACCACAGATCATCCGATTGTTTTGAAAATACACACAATAATTATAGGGTGCTTTTGTGTAACCCAAAAAATATTCCAACTTACGCAGCTTGGCTCCAAGCTTCTTCACAGCGTCCCTTTGTCACATGAATGTATACAAATGAGCCAAAAATCTTCAAATGAGAAATATCGAGCTTCTTACTAGTAAAATATTCTTCAAGTGTACTCATGCCAAGTACTCTATGAGGACAACGTTTTTTCACATTAACCGAAGTATTGCATGCTTCCGTCCCACAAGTGCATTGGTAGGCCCTAGTCATGCAAAGATACTTCGTGCGGCACCCTACGATCGTTCTGTTTCTTCTTCTCCGTGACCCCATTTTTTCGTGGGTTATGAGGTGCTATGAGTTCTCTTTGAATTCCTTCTTTGTTATAGAAGTCTTTGAATTTGTTAGAGATATATTCACCACCATTATCGCTCCACGAGCCTTCACTTGCTTCCCGACTCCTTCTCCACCAATGATTTAAACTCACAAAACTTTGAGAATGTTTCACTCTTCTTCCGCATGAATAAGATCCAGAATCTACGATAACGTGACATCAACAAATATAACATAATACCTATGTTTTGTTGCTGAAAGCAACCGAGAATGGTCCACAAACGTCGTGTGAATTCTGTTCCCGGGATCACCGAGCGGTGGCTCTCCTTCTCATGAGTGGTCTTCACAAACTTACCCATAGTACATCCCTTTCACTGATCTGATCGCACAAGAGTACCCCTTTGGGAAGTCCAGTGATAAATATGCTGCAAAATCTTCAAGGCGCCATGGTGAAGATGGCCCAATCTCCCTGTGCAATAATTCTCCCTCATCCCTGGCTCACCACTTCTTACCTTTCCCATCATTGTAGCGCAACAATCTACCTCCAAATTGTAGATATTCTTAACTCGAATCCCTATCCTCTTGGTACGACAGTTGTTTATGTCACGGAAAGCTTTTCCCTCGTTTGAAACAACGTCGAACCTTTGTCCTCCAACATCACGACCGAGACCAAGTTCTTCTTCAAACCTAGAACATGCATAACATCTTTCAACGAAATGGTTTACCTAAATCCCTCTCAAAGTTAACGGTTCCAATTCCGGTCACACTTTATCTACCATCGTCAGCCCATCTCTATATGCATTTGGAGATCTTTCTCCCTCCAAGTCACTAAACAACTCCTTATCTCTGTCATGTGGAAGGAAGCACCACTATCAAGATACCACACCAAATCCCCTTGCGCTTGAAACCAAGTATACGATAAAAAGAGAAATCAAGTTAAAATTGTGAGGCTAAGGCCTCACAAACTGCAGCTCAATGACCTTCTTGTTCTTCTTTTTACGTAGGCAGTTAGTGGTGAGATGCCCATGTTCATGACAATGAAAACACTTCACCTTGGACAAATCCGACTTCTTGCCTTTAGCCTCAAATTTTGGATGGGATTTCTTTCCCTTCCCTTTCCTTGATTTGGCAGCCAAAGCGCAATTCTCTTCATCATCATTCTTTGATGAAGATCCATCCCTAGTACTTCACCTTATCTCCTCTTGCACTAGATCCGACTAAAGTCACTCCCAATCCAGATAGTTTCTCCGGGTCCATTGACTAGATTTCACGATAATTTGTGCCAACTCTTCGAGTAGTCCAGGAGAGCCAAGCTCACCAAGTCATCATTTGCTGGTTGTGATTCCCACACTCCCCGCTCATCCCTACATTGGACAAACTTTGTGAGATATTTTGGAATATTGTCGCCCTTCTCCATTTTGATTTTTTTACGAGCTTATCTTTCGGGTGCCAACTTCCTATGGTAGTTGCTACTTGGAAAAGATCTGTCAAAGCCTTCCACATTGAAAAATGGAGTGGCTTTTCAGTGAAGGCTTGACACAATATGGTCCTTCACACCTTCCAACGGGAATTATTCATGTCTTTTCTACCTTCTTTTGTAATGACGTCAAGTAATGCAAAGCATCGCTAGAAGTAGGCTTAGGAACATCACTATCGATGAACTCCTTCATACCATTATCTTCAAGCACCGCCTCCATCCTATCCTTCCAAGCAATGTAGTTGAGCTACCCTCAAGGGAATACTCCAACCACAACCCATTGAAAGCCATTTCGATGAATACTCAAGCTATCGCACCAAGAAATTTCTGCAAAGGCAAATTCAATCGTCCACCATCACAAAACTCAACACCGCTTCAAGATTGCAATCTTCAAGTGATTAACACCGCTTCCGATACCATGTAGAAATTATACAATATGCATGTATATTACTGCACTCCCCTAATCTAACAAATTAATCTAATGTTAAATACATAATCTTTCCACTTAATTCTTTGTGGAAATTAAATCATCAATTGCAAAACACATATGAAGCAAAATCAATCGCACATAAACATAGTTGTTTAACAGGAAAGCTTAAAGCTAAAAACCCAAACTATCATATATTACATGTATATCAATGGAACATGTAACAATCTCATACAAAATTTAGTACATCAAGATCTCAAAGAGTATAATCAACAATCATTACACACTTTCATGCATAAATTTGCATATCTATGCACCAATTTCTTGCCTCTTGACCCACCTCCCTTCAACGCAATCCTTGTTAAGAAGACCCCTGAATGAATTCGAATTGGCCTTGCCTTGATCGCACAATCCTCATTGGCATATCCAATGTGTGTCAAATGCATTGAATGCATCACTATAGTCACAACAAATAGTCCATCTCACCCTTTCACCTATCTCTCCACCGGGTCTCTCACTGAACCGACATGCAAGTAGTTAATCGTTGTATTTATTCGAGTCGTAAAGTGAGTCTCTAGTTGTGAATTAATTACATAATTAATTCACTAAACTCTCACAAGTGTATCTTCGAGCTAGAACTAGATACAACTAGCATAACCGAGTTTAACTCACTTAACTAAGTTAAACTAAATAACAACTCCCATAACTACTCTTCCTACTCTGTCACAACTCTACCACTTCGCTTCTAACTGAGTCCTCCATGCATGAGTCACCAACCACCCTAGGAATTACATAATTCCTTAAGCCCACTAATTTTCCAAATATGTTCATCGACAAAAGTGCTCCAAGAGAATAAGTTGATATTTATTGTCGAATTATTATTAAGGGCTAATAATAATCGACATGCATCTATTTTTAGATTAGTGATCTATAAATAGACTTCACCCAATATTCTAAAAATAGAATCTCATCTATTTTTTCAACTTGATAAACCATATACAAATAGCATCCGCAACTTATAGAATATGCTCACCATGTCTAAAAAATAGACATACACCTAAAAATAGCTTGTGGGCCCCACTTAGTGAAGGTGCTTAATTTTCACTACGCTCATCTTCTTGTTGAATCTCACGAGATATATTTATATTGATTTGTATGATTTGTTGGTAACACTAGCTTTATGATTACACTTACTATTACTTTTATACCATATGCATGTTAGGGTAGGATGCACTAAAACTAAAACTAATCTCAAATGATATTTCTCATGATATATTAGCTACATTTAGATTAAAAATTTCATATTTTTATTACTTGTTGGTTTTATGGGTCGACATTAAGCATGGGGTGATCATAAGACAACCGTGAAAAACATGTTGCCCCATGGTTTTGGTCATTGACATGTGCAAATAACAGTCTACTGGTGACGAGATGTTATTGGAGTTCTCATGACCTCCCATTCGAGTATCCTTTCCCACTTCTTCGAGATATCACTTCCCGAGCTTTGGAGCCAAATGTTACCCACCACTTCGTGGATGATATCCCTAGGAGAAATTTTTTCTCCATGATGGACCCTTAGCTGACAACTAGCAACCCTTGTAGCCTTCAACTAGCTCATTGTTCTTTTCTCTACCACCTAAGCTAACCATGTGGTCCCTCACCCATCCGTATTGATCATATGTTTGAAGGTGGGACTCCCAAATCTAAAGGTATGTCTTGTCATTTGGTAATTGAGTATTGGGTTTACTTATCATGGATACTTCGCATGCATTGATGGGGGGATTTTACGGAAAGAGTGGGCTTAGTTTGTGATCTTGTCCCCTTGATATATTTTAGATGTTACCCTTAGATCTTAGTCCCGTGGGATCTCCTTTATTGACCATTTCGTTCTAGGGTGGTACTATTTTGGAAATCCCGACTTTGGGTGTGTGGTCTTGCTCCTTTATCTGCATATATTACTCCTTTTCCACTCACTATGCCCCCATTCATCATTTCTCCCGCCTCGGTCCACATCGCCTCTCACGAGTTCCACATAGGGTCGGTCTCCCTATCCGCTTGCCCCCACCTTGGGTCAGCGCACGGAATGATGCCATGAGTTCGAAGCAACTAAAACAAAAAGTAAAAGCATAAATGGCCATACTCAACATGGAAATTGTACCACAAAATGGAATAGATGGTCTGAGACAAAAATAATTAACACTTGGGCAAAAGCCAAATACATAGAGCTCTACCCCATACCCATGGTCATAACCCTAGTTCCATACACCCTAGATGAACCTCTTTTATCATTCAAGAACCCATGATTGTCCCAACCCCTGGAGAGTAATGAAACACCCTACATAAAAAGGGGCTAATCACTATTATATCCTACACATCATGCTCTTGTCCTTTGAGCCCCGAGTAGTTAATTAAAGAAAACTCATAAAAGGAAAAAGACATATTGATAAGGGTAGAAAAATCAAGACCGAGGCACCTCTATGTACCACAATTTCTCCCTCCTACACATTATATAACGGGTGTTGGATTCCCCTTATCATAACTACCTTGAGCCCCAATATGTGGCCCAAGATTTCCCCTCTCATTCCCTATTCCATTTCACTTCTATATCACTTCCCACCCCCATTTGAGGGATGTACCTTGGACATACTATCCCCTAAGGGTAGAAACCACCTAATAAGGTACCTAGCTAACCTTTGGAGCTTGGAGACATTAGCACATGTCAAACCCACTACGGAATGCCAAATCCCACTACGGAAGGCAAAAACCCACTACTGGAAGGGCATGCCATTATGAAGTGCCCACTTTTTGTCTATGGTTTGTAAGCTCTTGCTATATGATTATTTATAGTCAGGGTAAAACTCCAGGACCCACAAATTCCATCCGAGACATTCCAAAGTTTGAAGGTAAGAATGGAGAAGATCCGGTGACCACATCACTACTTTCCATTTGTGATGATACCTTTGAACTCTTTGATCGATAGTTCGATTAGGTTGAGATTATTTCAACGCACCCTAGCCCAGGCTTACTTGCCAGTAGGTATATTGAGCCATGAGAGCGATTTTGCTACATTTAGAGGGCAGTTTAATACATTTGAACCATTTGATTACTGTCCGATATGTGTGGGAGTGAACTCACTGTAATTTTCGCGGGATGAAGCAACCCACATTTCTGATCCACATTCGGGAATGGAGGAGGAAGAGGAAGAGGAAACATTCAACTCATATTCCGGAGTGAATTCCTTTTGGAATGGTTCTCAAATCCACTAACGAGTCGGATATTTCGAAGGATGTATCCCTCTGCGGGTATTTTTCGAGACGGAGCCCATTTCCAAGGGCCCAGCGGTGGGCCGATCTGTTCTCGGTCAGGGTCCTCCACAAATATCACGATGCTCCTCGCTCCAAATTAGATTTATTAAAACTAAGCCAGTCCTCATGGCGGCTGAGGCGGTTGGATCGTTAATAGTGGGCAAGCCAACTGCGCACTCAGTACAGCGATTGTCTTTACAATCTACTCATACAGATCGATTCTTTCTTTGGAGTCATCACCTTCTAAGGTCTTTTTGTCATAAATGTTGTCCAGCTTCCCGATCCCAAAAGGAAATCAACGATCGATGGGAAGAAAGAAGGGACAAAATAACAGAAGAGGCATGCAGGAAGAGATATCAGATAAAACCAACGAGCATGTTGGTGAGGACCAAAGGAGAAGAGAAAGTGGATTTCATGCAATTGTGTGTGGAGACCATCACACACCTTTTAAGTGGAATGTGAGCGCTTGTTAACCAATGGGGTTCTTATTCTAGTTATGAAATTTTGTGTTAACAAACCCACTTTAAGGGCAACAATTAGTTGTTGGCGCGAACCAAAATCCTGAGGCTTCCTCACAGGGCACCCGGGAAGGGAAATTCCATCAGAACATTTTCATGATGATGCTCACGCGGATATGGCCACGAGATCCGGCTATGGCGGAGAAGAGTCTTCGAAAGCTAAGGGATGTTCGATGCTCTTGAGCCTATTCCACATTGACCTACTGTTGGTGCTCTGGATGCCTAAAGCATCTTCTAAGCGATCAACGATTAATCCAAATGCGAGGGATACCGAGAACTACTCAATTGTAGAAGATGCGCGCGAGAGTCCAGCGTATGCTATATCGACTTCCCAGGTACTCCGGTCTTGTCGGCTCGTTATGGGTGCTTTGTCTGCCATTGGGGCTATTGATCCAAAAATTCTCCTTCGGTCACCTGATATGACTATTTGAAGACTTCCTCATCACATGGCTTTTCATGATAAATCCTTCGTATCGAAGTGTAATATCTTCGAACGGTTGTTGATGAGGGTGCTTCCCGTAAGTGATGTCTCACATGTTGGAAGACAATTGGATCTCCCAAATCTGTTCCATCTACCACTCTTACATTGCGTTTGATGATGTAAAACCTCCCTGAGCCCCATGGTATTATCTGACTTGCACTTTTTGTCTGTGTTGGGGAGAGAAAAGCCCATCGATAGGAGTTGAGGTAGTGGATGCAAGCTTGGGCTAACCTTAAATTTAAGGGCTTGGATTTATGAGATGGATGCCATTTTGTCCTGCACCTCTGTTATTCGGGTGTATGAAACTTTTTACAGAAGGGAGGATTATTCGATGGATCAATGATGTCCTCTGTGAACCGAATAAATATTACGACTCACTTGTTCCTAAGTTGGATAATACTAAGGCGCCTGTTGAGAATTTGCAGAGTGGAATGTATTCTTCCTTGATCGTACTGATATTCCTCCTCCTATGGTTCATATTAATGCTATTTCATCCTCCAAAGGCTCCTCTTCGAAAGTTCTTGAGACTCATTATTTTCGGACCCTTGGACCTTACCTTCCCCTCTTTGCACATTAGCGGAGTCGGGTGGATGGAATGGAATTTCCCTGTTCTGCGAGCGAGATTGCTTGTCGATCATTGTTGACTGCGGAATCCTTCGGCTCACATCCTTGGAAGGTGGATGGAGATGTGGCTACGCTTGACGCTTGTTCTTCTTCGGCCCGAGTTGCCTTGATACCTCTTCCATACGAAGAGGCTATCTGGAAACCATGTTTGTTATGGAAACGGTAGTGGGATGATTTGCATCATCGGTCTTATTTTCTACTGACTTGAGCGAAGTTGAAACGAGTTTTCCAAGTCCTTCATCTCTTCAGTCTGTTCCTTGATCTTGAACCCTTTAGCACCAACAGGGTTTATGCTAAAGGAAAGTAGCTATGATTTCTCCTACTATCTGATGAACATTTCAGGGGATCCCAATATTATGAGAATGTCTTCATCGGAGCTAAATGTTCAGTGAAGAGGTTCAAATTTACACCGAGCTCTTTAAAGAGTATAGGGGTCTGTTAACGGTCTTATGAGAAATGCTGGAATAAGATCCATCTATTGTCTAGCATGAGATCAAGGCGCTATAAGAAAACTTTAAGCCGGTCGGGCAAAAACTTCGTCACGTCCCGATCCTGGGAAGCAGGCATTCATCAAGTTGAGTTGTTTGCTTAAGGCGGGATTCATTTTTCCACTGTTCCTTTGGCGAATGGGTTTCAAACCCCCATTCATAGTAGATAAAAAACAGGAACGATTCGAGTGTGCATTGATTTCGAGACCTAAATAAAGCATGTCCTAAGATAATTACCCCACACCATTTATCGATGGATCATTGTGAGTGTCTTTGTCAATGATTCTCTCTATTGTGGACGGTTTCTCGAATATAATCAAATTACTGCTCCAGTCAAGTCCAACATAAGGCGCACTTCTTTGTCCACAGAATTTTGTTGCATGAAGATTCCTTTTGTCTTAAAAATCTTTGGGAGCTACCTTTCGTGAGCCATGTCATATATGCCTTCCACGACACTCAAGGTGTCAAAGAGCATACTTTAGAGATTTAGCTGCTCATTCTCGAAGAGGAGATGGATCATCACAGTCACCTCCGGAAAATATTTGAAAGATGTCGTTTCTATATAGATTAAGATTGAATCCGAACAAGTGCGTTTACTTTGATTACATGCGGCCCAGTTATTGGGATTCTTTGTGTCTAGGGAAGGATAAGGGTGGAGTCCTTCAGAGTTGAGGCAATACTTCGGTTGCCTTCCCGTCCCTCTATCCAGTGACTTCAAGATCTACAAAGGAAAGTCTAATTTCAACGGAGATTTATCGTCAAGTATACTGAAGTTACAAAGGGATTTATGGGATTGTTGAAGAAAGTTCTTTCTTTGGGACAACTAGCTCAGCGCTCATTCGATGCTTTGAATAAGCATTGACCTGTACTCCTTTATTGAGTCCACACGGTCTCATGAGGATTTCCTTTTGTATCTGTGTGACAAAATCTACTAAACTGGTATGTGGTTAAACTCAGGGAGGATGATGCTCTTCAGAGAATGTTATATACTACCTTGATGAAGCTTAGTAGGACTGAACCGGTACACTCAGGTAAATTAGCTTTAACGAGTAGTTCATCTTTATCGTGCTAAGCATTATTATTCTTCGCAAAACTTATGTTTTGGCGACGGTAATCCAGCTGAGTTTGTCCTCGATGAGCGAGTGATTAGGGAAATACAATAGATGCGTTGTGATTTTGCAGGAATTTGATCTTGAGTTTATATGCCGCCCAAATCCAAGAAATCATTAGTTTTACGTAGGAACTGATCTCGAGTTGCCACAATAGGGAAGAGATGATCTATAGTAGATCCTTTAGGATGAACATGTTTCTTATCTCTTCCGGGGATCATACAGTACCAGAATATCATTGTGTATCTCAGGACTACTGATTTCCTCTACTTTTTGAAAGATGGCGACCGTGGGCTGCGTCACTTGGCCAAATTGTTGATTATTGGTGATGCTCTATAAATCGAAAGGGTTGATTAAATCCTAAGACGGCAGCAACTCTCGAAGAAGTGAAATTTTATCTTTGGATGATTCTCAGGTGGAGCTTGTGGGGGTCATTTATCTGACCTCACAGTAAAGAAAAAATCTTACGTCTTGGTACTTTTGGCCCTCGATTGCTAGATTAGAATCGGTCAAAGTATCATGCGTGTCAGAATCTGAAAAATACGCTCATCAGCTCCGCTTTTTCCGGTCATTGCGTACGATCCTTTTACAAAGTGGGGAATTGATTATACTACTTGTAACCGCCTTCGGCTAAAGGTCACGAAGTACATTATTGTGTGACCAACGACATACTTTCAAGTGGTGTGAGGTTATGCTACTTTTGGGAGCGATGGTGAGGCCAGCAGCTCTTTTTCTGCACTGGCAGATTTACTGTCATTTTGGTATTCTAGAAAGATTGTCACTTTGATACAACGGTCATTTTAGATGATATGATGGTGAGTTAGCTCTCAAGTGGAGTTTGGCGAGATCATTCATCTCCATATTATCACCTCAACCAATCGCCAGTGGGCTTCGTGGACAAAATCCTTGAAGACAAACAATTCTTCGAAGGGACAATTGAAGTAAAGCTAGATCAAGCATATTATACTATATCACGCACTTTGGGCATACGGGATGTCGTTAGCGCAGCGCTTTACTCGTTTCGGCTAGTGCACGGGGTGGAATGTTGTATTTCCTAATGAATACAGTTCCTTCTCTTAAGTTAGTTATTTGAACTTCTTCACGACACTTCTAGTCTTGAAGAACGACTCCTTCATACGGAACATCTCGATGACGGCGTATCGGGATGCTGCAGATGAATGGGCCATATAAAAAGCGAGAGTTAAAAATTCAGTCAGATAAGCGGTCAAACCCGGTTTTCGGAAGGTGACCTTGTTTTGGTCTGTATGCCAAGAAAAGATGCCACAGCAGGGCAAGAAAGTTTAGTCTATGTGGTATGGCCCCTTCATCGTTAAAAAATTCCTTAAGAAGAACATATGCAGCAGTTTATTTCAGAGGAGCAGTTGCGGGAGCCCCGAAATGGGCTCTATTTGAAGAAGTATTATGCCTGAGCCGACGGCATGTTCCAACTTTGTATATAGTAGTTTTTTATTTTATACATATCACGTTGATTGTCGATCTTTGATGAGTTGGTGATGTTGCTCCAGTCTGCTTTGTTGGGGACATGTCGGATGTCATGAGTCATTTTGGTTTCACCGATGGTGCTCGTAGACACACACAGAGCACTTAGCTTAATTAGCTTGGTGCTTCATAATGCTTAGGTTAGGCTGTTAGTATCGAGGGGGTCTCGCTGGTCCTGCTTCCAATAATATGGCAGAATACTGCCATGGGTTGTTTATCTACTCTCGGGAGGCAATATCTTTGGGTGTTGATTCGTTGGTAGTTTCTTGGACTCTCAGTTGGTGAATTATCGCAGTTGAACAATACTTATCGGGTTCGAGATCCATTTTTATTAGATTGTTCTTGGTACGTTTGTTAAAGATCATTTCAATTTTTAACTTTCATTCATATTCCTCGTGACAATTGGTTGGGCGCTCATTAGCTAATCGGGCATTGGATTAGCATATTAATCATTCCATATAATAAAATTTTATCATCAAAAACATCATACATTTTGATACATTGTCACATCATCAAATATCCTTTAATATATATATCATCAGAGTGTTAAAAACTTTACAAATTTGGATCCATAAGGTCATACAAAACTTGGGCTTATACCCGATCATATTCGATCTTAAAGAATATATAGTCATCTAATACATAATATATGTCTACTCCGGGGGTCACGCCGAGAAGTCGTGTTCCTATAGAACGTGACACAGCAGTGGCAACTGGCGGAATAATCGTACCAGTCTAAGGGCCTCCCACTACCACCATCTAAGATGACCCGACGTTTGACGACCATAGGTATTGTGAGTTGTAGCCCTCAAGTTCCACTGCACGACCTCGAGGGTCTGTGCAGATCAACGTATACCGCTTCACCACGTCGGCGCTTGTGTTAGCGAGGAAACCTAAGTCATCTTGGTCCAATATCGTATCATGATCATGTTTGTGTCGGTCATTATGAATCCAATCAAAAACATGTTTTTGTTTTTCATTTTTCATACATATTTGAAAAAATCAAAAATTATATAAGTCAAAAAATTTAAACTTACAGTACTGCCCATCTTGTGCACGGTGGAAGAACTAGATCTGAATCTGCAGTCCATCCAGAGCATAGGGATAGTCAGTCACAGATGATGATTTTTCTCCCCACCAAATGAAGAAATGCTAGTCCCAATTAGTCAGGGGAACTTCACTTCCCTAATCTTTGCATCATATCGCCAATGGGCAATTCTTGGGTCCCGAATACGATGGTAGAGGCTGACTCTGGAGTCTCAATGATGGTATCTTCTCAAAAAGTATGTCATCAAATGATAGTAGCCAAAGTGTTTGGTCTTTGCTTGGCAGATTGAGATCCAGCCCATTGCTTCATGTTCAGTAATGGTTGTATAATCATACACATGAGTCAAGCATTCTCTTTGCTATGCCATTTGCGTCCTCGGCTGATGTAGGGAGGCGGATCACCGCCATCTGCCCGATAATTGAAAAGGGAGGATTTTCATGCAAATCCCATAAATCTGTGTCGCAATGCGAGTTCCTTTCTTGAACCTCTCCATAATACACGTGGACATAATCCTCCCGGTTGGCCTCCCAGGCTTCCGTGCAAATCTCTTTAGTTCCCCCTCTGGGAGGGCGTCCGGTGATAAAATATATGTCTTCCACTTCAAATGCGTGCGGCATCGATCTCTCCTTAAGCGGATCCTCTTCACGGTTCGATGGTGGCGAGCATTTCTAGCAGCGGAACATTGCTTTTCATATTTGGCATTTTGAAAAAATTTGAACAATCAGATGAAGAACTTTTCTCCTTAGATCTTGCATGACCTCTTGATCAATTCGCAGCTGTGTTCACGCTCTACTCGAGATTGTCATCATGTCCAAATTCAAAAAATCATGCATTAGCCACGCATTTTTGATTGGACTATCTCCTCTGTGACTTTTTTCTATGCCCGTTAGCGTGTATCGCATTTATTCCTGTTACCAACCAGCGTGCTCCTCAGAAGTCCGAGTTTTTTAGCAAGGGTTTGACCTGGTGAAAATCACTAAATTTTAATTTCTAAGCGGACAAAATGATTTTCAAGGATGAATGAGAGCCTACACGACAAATTTGATGTGATTAAATGATCGGTTGTTCACGGTTGTGAAAGAATTTTCTCTAGAGCACTTTTAAATCAGCAGTAAATAATGAACCAAATATGAGGTAATTTGTCTGTTATGGCTAAAAGTTGAAAATTTTAGCAAAAATTTGTTATGCTTATTTTTTCGATCTATCTTAAGGTATAACCCGGTTGCTTGGAAGTGCCCGATTTGGTATGTTTTAGAGTACATTTTGATGAATTTGAGATTTTTTCCGTTTTTGATCCACAGATTGCACATTAGTACGAGGTATATGATCTTCAACGGCATATAGGTTGGGAAAATCACTCCGTTGCATCTTGCATACTAGCCTTCCTGCAGTCACTTTCATAGATTGAGTCCCATCGAATATCATGACTATTACACCCATTTCACTCGCGATTATTCAATCATGACTTGGTGGTAGAGCCTTCCTTCCCATGGGCTTCCTAGTTAGTTCCTCGCTATCATGTTGCCCATCTTGCGTTTTATGTGTGTTCAGGTCCTCTTTAGTCCCTTCATGATTATGTGTTGAAGCTTCATTCTTCTTCTTTCCTCACTATCATTTTCGGCTTTTACCTAGGGCTTCCCTGGTGTCGTTAGGATTGTATTCTTGCATTGCATATTGGCTACTTGTTTATCCACAATGCTTGGCAGAAGCTTCATTTGGACTCGATGTTTAAGCCAAATTTTCACCTTGATTATTTGTACAAGTTAACCATTGCATGCACTTAGCTATGTGACTTGGCCTGCCCTTTTACCCATGGATGGAACCTACTTTGATATCACTTTACAGTTTGCCACCACCTTGCATTGAGCATAGGATCATTCAGTCCAAGAACTAATTACATACGATTTTGATATTCGTTCTATCCATTGTACCATAGCATTCTTTTATTCTTTTTAGGCTTATTATATGAAAAAGACAAAAAAATCAAATATAACAAAAAAGACAGAGATGGGATGTATCTTCGTTGTTTTGATGGTAATGCAGAGTCGGGTTATTCGCCACTTGAACAAAGCACATATACTTATATATATTTCTCCCAGGATGGTTTTAGTTTTGACCTGAGTTCGACCTTTACCATGTTTCACTTTCCGGTTCTCCACTGTTCGTTATCTCTTCCAATCATATGGAGAGTTTGTTACGCCTCCTGCCTCGCTGGGACCTCTGATGTCACTGCATACATGGTCATCACGAGTCGTGCTTTTGTTGAGGGAAGTTGCGAGTCGACCGTGCGGTGTCTCTTGACTCATTGTCCCGGTCGGCCTTCTGAGTCTTTTCGATTGTCTTGTTCACATCCACCTCGGATGTTTTGGTCTTGCTCGTCGCGAGTTTGAGAGGTCCCCATTGACTTCTTGCCGGCGGGTTTGTCTCTTATCGACTACGACACATTGCTGCGAGAGAAAACCTGAGGCCGCACCCTCGCCCTATTTCCATCATTGATAGGTGACCATGCTCGACATTTGATCATCATTATGGGTCTTTGAGCGAGTGGTTTCCCTGTGTTGACGTGGCCCACAGCTAGCTCACGCAGGATTAAATGCGATGCCTTAGATTTCCATTTTGACCCTATTGGTGGATTTCTCGCCATCATTAGCATTTCATTATTGGTTGGTTCGGAGGGTTTCTTAGTCACGCTAACTCATCTTATGCATGTCAGAAACGATACTTCGGTTTGGTTCATCTCTACTTCAAATGGAGTTCTTCAAATCTTGGCTTTCTGCAGGATTCTGATGTGCAGATGATGTGGAATGCCTTAATGCCTTCCTTCCGGCAGATATTTTCCCATCGACTCCGACTCATTTCTTTCTGGAATAAAGTCTAGAGTCTTTTGTCAGTACCTTAGGTTTAAGTCTTGATGTGAGACTCTTCACCTATCGAAGTGGGGATTCATCATTGCCTCTAATTGGTAGATTCTTTCAAGTGTTTGACTTCAACTCGTTCATTCTTTACTTGTTAGATTGTCTTGGGACACCTTGGCTCATTTTCATTATTGGTGGGTTGTCTCGTGTTGGTTCGCGGTATACATCATTGACCGGTAATCCAACGATTTCTCATGGTCGACTTCAGCTCATTTATTCCCATTGTGTAGAATTGTGCCATAGTGATCGGTAAGAGACCTCGGGTGCATCTCAACCATTTCTCGGTTCACTTTTGACGATCCGTGGATTACGCCGATCAATCTCTTGATCCACCCTTATATGTTGCAGAGTTGATCTGACATCATCCTATATGTTGGCTCTGAGGTTGCGTGATTGTACCGTTTGTTCCACCTCTTATGATTTTGGTACTTTGGGTTTCAGTCATATGCATTCAGACATCCCGATTTTCTGTCACCATTCCGAAGCTTTCTATATGTGATACTTGGACATTGATTAGGACTTATATTTAGGGCCATGCTCGAGATGATTCTTTAATGTTACTTTCGGTTGTTTATACTTGTACATGTTGGATCTGTCAGTACTTTCTATATGATGTATTTCTTGAGCATAGGTATGCACTTCTCAGTATAGGTTGACTCTCTGTTTTCTTTCATTAGTTTTGGCGGGCTGAAATACGGGTGAAGTCTCTCTTGTCCTTGAGTTCTTTCTATACGCAATACATTTTGGCCATCATGTACCCCTTCTGACCTCATATATTAGGGGGCATCTGTTATAACGTATTTTCTCACCTTCATATGATTCATGATTTCTTTTATGGCTTTGACACCATTCCTCTGAGACTTGGATAAAATTCACTAAAAAGCAGTGTAAAAATCCCCATACGCGATTATGCCGGACTTTTCGCGTGTATGCGAGTCCATGCACTTTTCCTTGTGTGCATTAAAATCATTAAAATATAAAAATTCCCTATTTTGAAATTTGGGTTGATGGTTACTGCAGTAGTTCAACCACTGACAAGTGTGCTTCTTCATTTGCATTGACTACTTTGAGGAGTATACGCCCTCATGTACATAGCCTAAGGGAGAGAGGAGAGTGATATTATACTCTGTTGAAATGGCTACCTATCCAAATGCAGTTACATTTTCCAGCGATTCATTACGAAATGTTGTTTTCTTTGGAGATGCTCATCTCTTTATATGTCATCTCATGCACCCAGTTCGGAAGGAATCTTAGAGGCAAGGCGGGACGGATCAGTTGATCGATGCAACAAAGAAAGAATCGTGGAAGGATTCGGGTGATCTCCCTCGTTATTTCTGTACACTTTTTATTTATAATACGAAGTACCATCTTGTTCCTAAAATATACGTGTTAGTGTACGCATATGTGAGAATATTGTTATTTAAGTATTCATTATGGTTTATCTAATGTTTCATATGGATTCACTAACATTTCGATAGATATATGTTGTACAACAGTTCTTCGTACTTGTTTCTTCTTGTCTTTTGGTTAAGAAGGAGAAGAAGGGTTGCTAGGGAGTTTGGTTGTGGGATGCTGTCAACCATAGGACCTCACAGTTGCTTCCTCGATCTACTCTATTTAGTTTTCATGAACATGTATGGGTAGTAGCTGAGTCCTTTCTTAATGCTTTGCTGCTCTGTGGGTTTCAAACCCAACAAACATCTGGTGGTGAAACACTAAGTGCATTGCATATGCAGGTAGCCCCATTCAAGGCTACTCTGCAAAGCACTTCCTGACACTCATAGGTGCGTTGGTCACATTGGAAGTGAAATTCTCATTGTTTCGAAATATCCACTTGGCTAGTGCCTTCTGGAAGACTTCACATGTGTCAAAATTCGAATCCATGTGCCCATTTCACATCTACAATATTGGGAACATGTATTCCCTATTATTGGAAAGTCATTGATTTGAAAACTACCTTCAACTCCTCTATAAATTAAGCACATATCTTAGTGTTTGATAAGGAATAATTTGAGTAAAGAAATGCTGGTGGAATTTCAATTGAGGATTTTATTTTTGTAACATGCTGCTGGAGAGATCTACATTTTGATGAGGTTAGGATGCTGCTAGAGATGGTCACTTCAAGTCAATCACTGGGTTGTAACCTCCCCTTCTATCCATTAATAAAGATTTTTGCTTAATTTCCCACATATGTATCTATATAAGATCATGTTTTCCATATTATGAATTATTATCTGATGTATATGGTTTATGTTTCACTGATTTAACTAAATAAGTTGAATAGACATCTGTATTATTTCTATATTTTTCTATTTAGTGTTCATATTTGCAGGAAATATTTTTGGACATTTAGCTTGGATTTGAAGCTACAACAAGAGCGACAGAAGGAGAATAGGAAGTGCTTGGACTCCAAGTAAGTTCCTTGATATGTAATGTGTATCTATTTATAGTTAGGAAAAGTAGTCGCAAAGTCTTTAATTTTTTGTTCTAGATAATCACCTATCTAGGGAAGAATCATTTATCCATAATTCATAATTCCACTTAACAAATTGGCGACTCCATTGGGGAGTTTACCCTTCATCCTAGGTGTATTTGCCTCTGATTTTCTCTGTTTATTCACCCAGTAGCTCTTACTCAGAAATATTAGGATTTTTGAAATCAAAATTTGCATTAGAAGTGTGTTAAATAGTTATGTTTTTCATTGTACATTGTGCCCAACGCACTGTTGGATAGGACACAGTGCTTTGCATAGCACTGTCTCCCTTTCAGGCCTGCGTTGCAAAGCACTATCTCTCTTTAGAGACTGCGTTGCCTCCTGAAACCATCCAAATTCCATTGAGTTTTTCAATGCAATTTGTTTCATTTTGTTCTCTATTTTGTTTTGAAAATCCTAAAGCCTCATATTGACCAGTGAACTTATCTACCTCTTCCTCCTTTGAAATAATAGTTTATTCAATGTTTGTTTAAAGTGTTTTTACTTATCATTGATGAATTAATTTCAAATTATTTTCTTTATCGCATTAGATCCATTTGATTTTGAAAAGGAAACTGTCGTAAATTATTTGTTTCTTGATAAGAGAAACTGTTGTTAAATTACTCATTTTTCCTTCAAAAGAGAAATTGTTGTTTATATTCCTCATTTCTCAAAAGTAAAAGGCATTTTTTTTTGTTGATTTAGTTCACTTAGTTTCTTTTCTGCATTCATAACATTAAAGGAACTGAAAAGAAAAACCCGCATTTGCATGTAGTGGATTGTGTGATTTGCAAAAGGAACAATTAGGAAATCTTCATTTAGTTTGTGCTCTTTGATTTTTTTTTCTCTCAAATTGATTGCTCTTTCCCTCTAGTAGCTAGGATTTTCATTGAAAAACTAAAAGTGAAAGATTTCTTATCATTCTTAGTTTGCATTTTAGGAATTTCCAATACATCATTGTGGTGAGCCTTTGAAAGGAAAATTGATAAACAAGATCAATTTAAAATTTATCTCAATTTATGTAACAAAGAATTAGAACCGTAATGATAACATTTCGAAGGTCTAGGCTAGAGACATGTTTCAGCGTCATAAAACATATCAGGTGTCGTTAACTTGTCTGCGATACATTTCGAGTGTGTTACCTCACTCCACGTACATAAGTATATTGTAGCTCATCCACGTACTTTCGAGTATATCGGGCGGTGTTACAGTATGAAAAGTATAAATGGGTGCTCTGACTGTGCAGTTTTGCATTAAACAACGCTAATATGGACTTGGGCCTCCACGTACATTCAGGTATATTTGGGAGGACAAGTTTTAGGTGCTATCCATCCATAGTGAACCTAGTTGGTTGCCTTGTAAATTGTGATACACCGAACACAACATTCGGGGAGATTGCTTGCCCATACTTCTTGGTTCGCCACCAGGTATTCTGCGGTTCACAGTTTCTTGGTAAACCCTTTTGCCTAGTATTACCCTTTTATTTTGTTTTTTTTTTCATTTTGGTTAAAACAAATTAGTAATTGTGGAAGAAAAAAATCCTTTCCCCCATCGTTCATGTAGATTAGCATTAAAACCACCTTTACCACCAGACGTTACTTCTGGTAGGCGATGGCGATCACGCTTTATCAAATCAAGTATAGTTCATACCTATAGTGAAACATCATCTTCCCATAAACCAGAGTTAGCTCAAGTTGTTTCTACACATCCCGATTCATCTACCGTTATCGAAACAGAGTCCTTACATCTACCTGTGGTCACGATCCATCCAGTCAGTGAGACCATACCTCCTGGACCCGACATTGTTCAACTAGAAGTTGATCCAAATCCTGTCTCTTATTTTCCAGAACATTTGAATCCTGAAGTTGAAAAACTAGAAGTTGTTCTTGCCTTGGTCAACCCCCAAAATTCTATAGCCATTGAGTCTCCCATATCACATAGTCAACCTCTTGAAATATACTTTGGGCTTGACAGTGAAATACTTCCACCTAATTTAATTTCAATTGAATAAATCCCACAAGATGAGACACCTTTAACTCCAACTCATTTTAGGGAGGACCTTTACCTGTTCGAGTCATTTCCACAATCATCACCATCTAATTTTTTTTATCTTGTTCCTATTCAAACTCCCGTCGATTTCAAAGGGTATACATTTGGTCAAGTAACCATGCCTGAACCAATAGATTCGGTTGGGCCATCTGTTCCAATTACGTCATCACCTTCCCTCGCTACCTCATTGATGTTTACAAATTCACCAGAGTCATATTTTCATGGTGGCCCTATGGTCCCATCAGGTTATAAATCTATATTTGTAATTTTCTCTGGTGCACCCTCAAAACCATGGAATTTACCAATTTCATTGTCTGGTATTCTAACTGGTAATCCTATAGTGAGTACTGAATGACTTGATTCTTTAAACACACCATCAGGGCAATATCAAGCTGGTGCTTCTGGGTCTATTCCTTTAAGTACCATATCAACTAGGCTTCCAAAATTTGGAAATAAATATTTTCCATCTTATTATCCTCCTCATGCTGGGGGAAAAATTTGGACACCCAATATCACAGTACTCCATCGCTTTTTGGTCAACCGAATGTTGAAGTGAATGTTTTTCGATGGCAGCCCACTCTACCTATTCAACCACAAATAGTTGTATACTCATATCAACTAGTTCAACCTGTTACACCCACATCATTTCCACTTGTTAATATATCCTTACCCCTGTTATAGAATCAAAATGTTGTATAACAACCTTATCAAGTGGGTCATTCAACTTAATACCCTCAAATATTGGATCCACACACTCCAAATCCTTCGGTTAATTTACAACAACCTATATCCGGAATCATTTATTCGCAAGATGGTTTACCATTTTATGTGATGTCACAGCCACAACCTAGTTATACCTATCAACAGAATCCAAGTTATCCTAATTTGGGTTATAACATTGGTGGACATACCCTTTGGCAGCCTCAGGTACAAATACCACAGACTTCATCTCAACAAGTATCATATCCAAGTTTTGGTCAACAGAATACCCCTATCTGGGTTACTAGCAGCAAATTATTTATGTTGGTACTCAAAGGCCTGTTGCTCAATCAATTCCATCTTACCTTGGCTATGCTCAACCTGACCTTAATAGATAGTTTCCCTTTGTTGCAACTTTATATTTACCATATTTAAATTGGCTAACTAATGATCCAATTAACTGTGCTCCTTGGTGGCCGGTGATACCTCACAAATCACCCTCGGATATTCCTAATTTCAATGGAAACCTTGGAGAATATCTGTCAACTCATGTCATGAATTATCGTTTATGGTGTTCATCAAACTCCTTGAATGATGGTTATGTTCGACTGCGTCTTTTCTAGCGTATGATCACAGGTCCAGCTGCAAAATCGTACATTGAGTTACCTAGAGCTTCTATTGATAATTTCACTGCCCTAGCTACTATCTTTTTGACTCATTTATAGTTACCCATCAGATATGAAACTGGAATGGAATTCTTAACCAATTTCAAACAGACTAATGCTACTCACATTTCCAATCATATTCATGAGTGGTGTTATCGTCGTACAATGGTTAAGACATTTGTTTTGAATCAACTCCTTGCTGAATGGTTCATTAAGTCCCTGTTTCCATCTATAAATGAGGATGTGGCTAAGGGTGGTGTCGTCACAAAAGAAAAATTTATTACTCCTGCCCAATATTTAGACTCGATTTATACTTAGTCTGGAATGCTCTATGAAAAAATTTCTAACGCGTCGAGATCTAATTTTACTGTTTCTCAATTAAATGACTCTCATGACGGAGACAACTTCATTGGTACTGCAAGCACACATCATAATATTGCATCTGATCCTGCACCTTCTTCTAAAATTAATGTTGTGTCATTTGATAAGGGAAAAAGTGACAAGAAACCGACAAGTAAGAAAAAGGGGAAATCTAAGAAAAAACAAACTTCTAACCCATAGGAAAAATCATCTAATCAATTGTCCGGGCCTAGGAAACCTCATTATCCATGCATAATATATAATGAGGAACACTTTGTTAGGGATTTTCCTCACCGCGTTGAAGTCTCAAAAATCATCAAGACTTCCCATGCGTCAACAGTGTTGACAGATCCATTTCCAAATCCGTACACAATCATGGTTGCTACAGATCCAACATCTAGTTCCCAAGTACTTATGTTATCCATCACAAAACCTTCAACAGATATTTTGGTGTCAGTGTGTAATAAATATTATGGTAGTCAAGCCACTAATCAACCTACTACCTCGACTACTAATCCATCTATGGAATCAGTACCTCCTACTACTATTCTTGAATTGAAAATCATGCCACCAAAGGGAGTAATTCACAAATCGACATTTAACCCTCAAGAAATAGGTGCACAAAATTATAATATAGTTGAATATTTGGCTTAGTCCCCTTCAGCTGTGTCTGCTCTTGAGGTATTACAAAATTGTCCCTCCCAAAAACAGGCTTTATCGTCAACTATTAGTTGAATTGATCTGACTAATTCTAATCTTGTCATCTTTAATCATACAGGCTATGTACCACAACTACGAGAAGAATTGGAATCATCCATACAAGTAAATGTTCTCAATCACCTTGTTGATCACACTATTATCGGTGAGGGAGCATCTACATGCATTATTTCTCTAGTTGTTGGAAGTCAATTGGCTCACCGTTCTTATCATAATCATCAACAACATTGAATGCTTTTGATGGACGTACATATAAAACTTGTGGTATTATTAATAACCTACATGTTGAACTAGGGGGGGAAATAGTGAATGTTGATGTCAAGGCTGTTGACGGACCCCTTGACTATAATATTATACTTGGAAGGCCATGGGTATATGCAATGACTGTAATTGTTTCTACATATTTTAGAATGATTTCCTTTCCATATAAAGGTACTATCACAGTCATTAATCTTCTATCCTTCTTTGCCTCTGCTTCGCAGGTAATTGGAAGCATTCCGTTCATTCACACACCTTAACTAGCACTTCAGAATATTGGTGTAGGACTCTTAAAGGATTCCACTCTCATGGGAACCTTTGCATTACCGCCACCCGCGACGTCGACATAAATTGCAAGTATAGATACCTACTACATGATCTCTTCCACTTCATCTAGCTTAAGGGAGAGTACGGGTGATTCTAAAATTGTTATGTTGGATGAGTTTCTGCTACCTAGCCCTATTGAGCTGGCATAGAGATCAATCTATCTGGCTTGGGCAGCGAATACGAAATCAACGTCTTCGAGTCTTTGGGTTGAAAGTTCCTTATATTTTGGTATTCCCTCTGATCCTTTTTCCTCAATGTTCTTAACAGATGAGAATATTTTGGAAGCCATGATGTCAGAAGGAGAACAATGGGAAGATTATCATCATCGTTCCCATCTTCCTGATTATGAAGAAAAATATCTTAGTGAACTATATCACCCATCAATCAAAAAATTATTTTCGAATTCTTTACCTATTAATGCAATAAATTCTGAGAAAAATATGTCAAATATTAAAGAAACAATTTCTATCAATATTTTGAGAAAAACTGGCATTGTAGAAAATATTCATGTTGGTGTATCTTGTTATCCATCAAAATTCAAAACCTATCACTCTCTATTTCATGAATTCTGTGATGTATTTTCTTGGTATTATGAGGAAATTTCAGGCATGGATACTAGTAAGGTTGAACACACTATTAATATGTATCCTGATGTCAAACCAATGCGTCAACAAATTCGTCCTATTCAACCAAATAAAGCTACTACCGTCAAAGCAGAAGTTGAAATTTTTTTTCATGCGGGTTTCATTTACCCTGTTCCGCTGACTGAGTGGGTTTCCAACATCATTCCTATCATGAAAATGCAAGGAAATATTAGAGTGTGCATCAATTATCGGGATGTCAATCTTGCTTATCCAAAATACAACTATCTTACTCCCTTTATCGACCAGATTATTGACGATTGTGCTGGATGAAAAATATTTTCATTTATGGATGGATTTTTTGGCTACAATCAAATCAATATCTTCCCAGAGGATCAACATAAGACAACATTCATCTATCCCTGGGGCACATTCGCTTATAGGAAACTACCATTTGGTTTAAATAACGCTGGGGAAACTTTTCAAAGAGAAATGGAATATGCTTTCAATGACATCAAGCACATTCTTCAATCTTATATAGATGATTTACCAGTGCATTCACGAAATCATACTGATCACCTGATGCACTTGAAAGCCATTTTCTTACACTGCCGACACTACAAAATATGCCTCAATACACATAAATGTGTGTTTTGTGTTGGTTTTGGTCATTTGCTTAGATTCGTAGTCTGAAAAGAAGGAACTCGAATCAACCCATTAAAGGTTCAGGCCATTCTTGATTTTCTTGTGCCATCAAATTTACTTCAGATACAGAACTTCAAGGAAAGGCTAACTTCCTAAGAAGGTTCATTCCAAACTACGCCGAAATGGCTAAAGGATTTACTCAACTATTGGAAAATGGGGTTCCCTTCCATTGGGGCCAAGTTGCACAAGATTCCTTTGATGTTGTCAAGGATACTCTTGTTCGATCGTCATTAATGTACCCCTCTAATTATCAAAATGATTATTTCCTATATATCGTTGCGGTTGAAACGACCATTGCTATGGTTTTGGTCCAAGTAGAAAATGGAATTGAACATCCAATCTATTATTTGAGTCATAATCTCAATGATACAGAAGTTAAGTATTCATACATATAAAAGTTTTCCTTGGCAACTGTTCAGGCTGTTCAAAGATTTCACCACTATATCCTACTCCGAAAGACCACTTTCATTTCGGATTGCAACCCCATGATTTATATATTATCACGTCAATTGGTGGGGAGAAAATATTCAAAACGGTTTGTCATTTTGCAGGAATTTTATTTGGAATTTATCAAGTCCAAGTAAAAGAAGTATTTAATTTTGGCTGAGCTTCTATGTGACCTTCCCTATGATAAACTAAAACTACATCGGAACCATCAATTTCTAACAAGTCTCTATTTTTGATCGGATAATCTGATCCTTGGTATGGAGATTTCATCATTTATCTCCAAACTCAAACTTTTTGACTTGATACCTCTCGCTCTGAACAACGACATATTCGATACCAAGCCAAAGATTATCTTATCATCGACGATACACTTTATCGTCGTGGTGTCGATACCATTTTAATGAGGTGCCTCACTCATGAGGAGGTCGAAAAGGTTTTAAATGATTGTCATGTTGGGGTGTGTGGTGGAAATTTATATGGATACGCTATCATGCAGAAGACACTCCGCACTGGTTACTTTTGGCCTACAAATTTTCGAGATTGCATCCTCGCGGTTAGAAGTTGTCATGAGTGCCAGATGTTTTATCGTAAAATTCGCAAACTGCTAGCACCAATTCATTATGTTGTCTCTGTGGAACCATTTTTGAAATGGGGTATTGAATTCATGACTTGTAACCCTCGTTCGTCCGAGAGGCATGGTTATATTATTTTCACAGTCGAAAACTTTACTAAATGGGCCGAAGCGATGCCTACATTCAACAACACAGGATAGACAACTGCATTATCTTTTCTCTAATCATGTCATTGCACGGTTTGGAGTCCCACAGGCTATAGTTACAGATCATGGGAAGCATTTTCGCAACCATATGATGACTGAATTAACTGCCAAGTTAGGATTTTCACATGATAATTCTACTCCTTATTATCCAAAATCAAATGGACAAGTTGAGGCTATCAACAAGATTCTTAAATGTATGCTTCAACGTATGATAGGAGTTCATAAAAGAAACTGGAATTTGATCTTGTACTCAGCCTTATGGGTGTATCAAACCTCAGTGAGAAAAGCGACTGGATTTACTCCTTTTCAATTGTTATATGGTCTGAAAGCTATCTTACCAATCCAATGTGAAATACCATCATTAAAACTTGCAATCGACTTGTTACCTAACACCTTAGAAGAAGAAGCACATCTCCTTAACCTCACCCATCTTGATGAAATGCATCGTGAAGCCAAATTGGCCAATGAAGCACATAAGAGATGTATAAAGGTGCAATACAACAAAAATGTTTAGCCTCACATTTTCTCAAACGGTGACTTGGTCCTTCTTTACGATCAAGAAGCTGATGTAATAGGTATAGGAAAATTTGAGCCATTATGGCATGGCCCCTATATTGTCAAAAGACTTATTGCAAAGGGTTCCTATGAGTTGGTTGATTACGTTGGAATTCCATTGGCGCAGCCTAGAAATGGGTTATATCTGAAACGTTACTATTCTTAATAATGAGCGTAGTAGTTTTTTATTATTATATTGTATATATATGCTGTTGATTTGCATTCGCTATCTTAGTTTTTTTTTAGAGTTTTTTTGACATTAGTAATCCACTTTACATTTCATCGCAGATGTCTGAATATTCGAAACCATTTGTTGGATATGCTGATGGTGCTAGTCGTAGTATGCAGAATCTATCCTCTGCAGCATGGGCCATTTTTGCTCCGAACGACAATTTAGTGAGTTTTCAAGGGATTTTTATTGGTAGATCGATGAACAATATCACTGAGTATAGTGCATTGATCGAGCTTTTCTCTGATGCCATTTCATTTGGTATTAACCATATCATCATAAGGCTAGACTCACAACTTGTGGGGTTACAACTTACTAGTGTTTATATTGTTAGAAATCCAACACTCCATAGATTGTTCCTAAGAGTTCAACTTTTGGAAAGGCACTTTGATTTTATTCAATATCAACAGATTTCCAGAAATTTGAACACATTGACTAATTCTTTATCTAATCAAGTTTTAGACAGACATTTGCAACATATGTAAAGAAAACATTCACATCATTGAATAGTATTGCATAATAAACATAGCGAAACACTAAAATCATATAGATAGTTAGTTATAGGTTTTTACAAAAATTTGTGCCCAAGACACATTGTTCATCTGACCTCAAAATGTATGCAAAATGTCAAAAGTAAACTAGTGGTGCTCATGGTAACATGCTATAGATCTAGCTATCCTACACAGTAACCACATCCAGTGGTTAGGAACCCCAATAGTGTGTCACTGCAGTCACATGGGTAACTCTTCGATTCAGAAATCTGAAATCCCAAAGTTCAAACCCTCTATGTGTTTTCGAAGCTTAGCTAGAGTCTCAGCCATATCAAGATCCTGAAGGACTGCCCTCTCGACAACCCTCTCTGCTGGCATATTTTCTTCACACTCAGGTTCCTCTACTAGTTGAACACAACCAACATCTGCATTACATCAAACATTTAGTTTAGTCTTGGGAAAAAATAAAAAATACAAAAACAATGTATAAACCTTAGGAAAATAAAAAACATGGTCAAAACATTCTTACTCATTGCACCCCACTAAGCACCTTCTGGTAATGCTAAATCTGGATCTCCTCGGAAATCAATGCCTATGTATGCATACTCATCGATGACAACAATTTTTCATTGGAACTAGGTGAATAATGCAGTTGAGAACACAATAGTCGATTGGCGTACATGCCTACTCATGAGTTCTACCTATCTCTGCATCCATGGATCTCTAGGATTAGACACATCCAGTGTCATATGTTGTGGCCGCATCAGTGGAATTCGTTGTAAGGCGAAGGATATGAGGATCAAACCATAACTAAAGTTCTTCTCCCTTCCTCCCTTTGCTTTTTTCAGTTGTTCCTTTATCTGATAAAGAAAAGCTTCAGACCACTTGAATACTATTGGCTCCATACACTCTAGCGTGTACTGTATATATGATCTATTCACTACATGTAGTGTAATGGTGTCGACAAGTTTTTCGATCATGAAAAGGATAGTTCTCTAAGAAAAATCTCTAACATCCCAGATGTTTATCTTTCCATCTTTGCTTGGCTTTGCCCCTAGATAACAATGTTGCAAAACATAATCTCTCACTGTCTCTCCTCCAAGAATAGACCCTGAGAGTGAAATAGGCAAGCCTCTCCTTGAAAAACCTATAAGAAAGTATACATCCTCGACTGTTATGAGAACCACTTGGTTCTTAATATGAAATGCCTCGATAACTGGATCCCATGTTGGAAATACTGAGAGGGGGGGTGAATCAGTATTTCTTTCAATTAGAGCATTAGTTAATCTTCAATTGTTATCAGTGTTTGTACAATGATAGCAGCAAACAAGACGAACAAAAATGCACACAGTTTTTAAGGTGGAAACCCACTCCGGGACAAAAACCACCTAATGCTTTTCTAATAATTCTTTTCAACTCCAATTGAAAATAAAGCTCCAACTTCCTAGAATCTAGAAAAGCATTCTTCTCTAGCTCCCATTGGATGGATTCTCCAATGCCCAAGATTCTTTAGTAGTCACTGAACGGATGCCCCAACACCCAATGAGCTACAACTCACCCTAGCACCACCCTACCACCTTATAGAAGAATAAAAGAAGAATGGACTCCCGTACCATGGAAAATGGTCCACTTTACAATGATATAGAATGGTGTAGAAGAAGAAGATATACCAGACCATAACCCCAACTTTGACACAACCACCTAATGATGATCCTAGACCTCCCAACACTGCCTCCTCAACCCTTGGTAGATAGACACTAGTACAATTTGTACAATAATGTATTTACAATGACCAAGTACAATGATACCTTTACAATGATTGTATGTAGTACTTCCCACTTGAAGACTTCATATGATGAACTTCTTACTGTTGTTATGCACCTTTGTTTCTGCTCTTGTCATGCTACCCTCTTCTGCACCTTGATTTTCTCTTCTACCATAGAAATTCTCATCCTTTGCAACCCTTAACAACACATCATCTAGCTTTTTTTTGCCTTCCAGGAGCTCGATATTGAATCTGGTGTATCTCTGTTATTTCAGATCTTCAATATCTGATTTTTGGTTCTGGAGTATTTCTCTGAGTCTTCTTTCCAATGCCATAGGTCTGACCTAATTTGGATTCTTCAAGAGAGATTTATACCCAATTTCTCACATTTCCCTATTTATGGACTATTTCATCAGAGCGCACTTGTATGGAATTCTACGTGTCATTGTTTCTTCATTTTCCTTTGAAATTGATAGAGTGAAAAATATGGACTGTGCACTATCCAATTTTTACAGAATTCCAATCCGATACTCAAAGAGAGAGTTATGACGATATTACCAAGGTCACTTATTTGAGATGAATTTTAGGAGCCTTCAAAAACCCTTACTTCCACAGATCATATCTCCAAAAAAAATATGCAACTTGATCTAAAATTTTTACTACAACTTCCTCAAGATTTTAGCTTCACCTCATAAAAATTTCAGCTTCTGAACCTTCGTAGAAAAAAATTTAGAGCGAAAATTCCATGATGACCTATTTCAGATGGCCGAATCCCTTACATAAGAAGGAAATGAAGATTACAATTTATATGAATGCTTAAGTTGAGAGGGGCTTAAAAAAGAGAACGTGGGAGGGATTTTAGGAGCTTAAAAAATATTAATTATGACTTTTTAATGACCCATGCCCCAACCCCATGGGGTTTTAGCCCACTAACTGGGGGTACAAACTTCAAACATGAATATCTCTCAAACCGTGAAGAATTACATGGCGTGTCATATATCAATGGAAACATCTCGACAAGTAGAAACCATCAAAAGAATTATTGACCTATAATATATTAATTTGGTAAGTCAAAATTCCCATGCAATATTTGGTTAGCCCCTAGCGCTGCTTGGGTTGACATCAATGACAACCGCTGATCAACAATCTCCCCCTTTGGCATTGATGGCAACACAAGTACTCCCCCTGCAATCATGGCACCTATTCCTACAACATTCTCTCCCCCTTTGACATCAATGGAAAAGGGTAACTCCCCCTGAAACACAACCATCCTGTGGACCTATACACACTTCCACTCCCACTGACACACAATCGTCCTGCAGACCTGTACACACTTCCACTCCCGCTTTATATTCTTGAAGAAGGAAAATATAATGAGAACTTGGGAGAATCCCAAGATTTTGATGAAGATATTAAAATGCTTCATGAGGTAAAGGTTTAGTGAAGATATCAGCAATTTGTTCTTTTGTACAAACATACTCAAGTTTGATATCCTTTTCAGCAACTTTTTCTCTAACAAAATGATATTTGATTGGAATGTGTTTTGTTTTTGAATGCATGACAGGATTCTTGGAGATGCTGACGGAACTAGTGTTGTCATAGAATATGGGAATAGGCTCACTAAATTTTACTTGAAGATCTTGCAAAGTTTGTTTCATCCAAAGAACTTGAGTACAACATGCTGCTGCTGCAATGTATTCTGCTTCCACTGTAGATAACAAGATTGAAGTTTGCTTTTTTCTCAACCATGATACAAGACAACCACCTAGATAGAATGCTGCTCCACTAGTACTCTTACGATCATCAACGCTTTCTGCCCAATCTACATCTGTAAAGGCTTGAATAATGAGATTGTTACCCTTGGGATACCACAAGCCATATTCTTCTATGCCGTTTAGATATCGAAGAATTCTTTTGACGGCAATAATATGTGATTCTTTTGGTGCTGCTTGGAATCTTGCTACTTGTCTAACTTCTTGCATAACATCTGGTCAGGAGGTTGTTACATATAGAAGACTACTAATCATAGATATGTACAACCTTTGATCCACATCCTTAGATGAGTCATCGATGCTCAATTTGCAACCAATTAAAGACATCTTGAAATCACTTTGCACCTTTGTAGCAAAATTCTTACTTAGTTGATCATCATTGCTACCAATTATTGTATCATCCTCTTTAGCTATTAGACATGCTTTAGTTGCTTCATCCATAACATATATGTCATTTGGAGCTCGACTTTCTATAACCACAATTTCACCATACACGCCTTTCCTGATTTCACATTTCGTGGAGTTAAATAGTATTGTGTGTTTTTTATCACACATTTGTCCAACACTGAGCAGATTGTGATTCATGTTTTCAACCAGTAGAACATTATTGGCTAGAGAATCTTTGCTTCTGAGAGTGACAGTACCTGATCCTATAACATTTGAAGATCCATCATTTCCAAAGGACATGGTTCCATCCTTCCTCTCTTTCAGAGATACAAATTTATTTCTATCTCCAGTCATATGCGTTGAGCAACCTCTATCAACATACCACACATCTTTGTTCTTTTGAGCCTTGAGAGCAAGAGCACAATTATCATTCTTCTTCTTCTTCCATGTTTTTTCATTCTATGGCTTCGAAGATTCTTCTGGAGGATTTTCAAGTCCGCAGTATTTGGCTATGTTTCCAAAGTTTTGAAATTTGTAACATTCAATATTATTTCTTAAATGTTCAAATCTATTGATGTTTCGTTGAGCCTGGGAGGTTCATATTTGACAGATCTCTTGGAATTGTATTCGTTCCTAGGGTACCTGTGACATTCTACAGCTTTATGACCAAATTTTCCACATGAATAACACTAGCCATAAAAAATATGTTGGTACCTGGATGGAAATTTTCATTGAGGAATTGTCTTCCAAGGTTGTTCTTGCGAATCTTGTCCAATGAAGTCTACATGCATGTCAAATCTCATAGGTTCATTGTATTTTGTTGTAGAAGCTCCTGCTTCTTCTTCTTTGTAACCGATGCTAGTTTTGTCATTGTAAGATCATTGATTGTTGATGAGTTCTTCCAATGCCCTTGAGCTGTTGGCATAGTTTTGGATAGTTTTTCCTTTCTTCACTTCCTCACGCAGCGAGACTACTTGGGCTTCTAATTCTTCCCTTTCTTGGTTACTTTCTTCCAACTTCTTTTGAAGTGACTCTTCAATGCATTTGTGTTCTTAAACTTCAATTTTGAGACCTTGAACTTGTTCTTTGAAGAGTTTTGGACGGTGATCTTCTCCGCCTTGAGACTTTTATAAGCTTGATTGCTTCTCATAAAACTACATTCATGTACCATCCTTCTTTCGTTGTTTGATAATTTCGTTATTGGGGTTATTGCTAAACAATACTTCCTCTCATTGGCTTTTTTCTTCACTATCGTTGTTCTTCATCGGATGATGCGCTATCTTCTTTAGAGAGAAAGTTCCTTTTGGATCCTTGCTTGTTGAATTTCTTAAAGCCTTTCTTTCCTTTTGAGTTGCCATTACTTTTGTTTGGAAATTTTGCTGCAAAATTCCCAACCTCATTACAGCTGAAACATATCAATGGAAGTTTACTTTTGAATTGTGCCTTACCAATTTTTAGTTTTCTCGTGAAGTAAGCATATTCTTCATCTGAAAGACCTTCTTCATCATCTCCCTTTTCTTCACACTTGCAGGTGCATGTCTTTTAAATTGAAGGTTGTTTATCCTTATTGGTTTTCTTAGATGCAACGAACACAGTTTCTAGATGTGAAGTACCCTCTTCTTCATCAAGTCTCATTTCATATGCCATGAGAACTCCATGCAATTCCTCTTTGCTGAGTTTGTCCAGATTTGCACTGTATTCTAAGACCGATACCTTTGGGTTGAATCTCCCTAATAACGTTCTAAGAATCTTCCGTATAATATTCTTCTCGTCAACTAGCTCTCCCAATCCTTCTAGAGTATTATTTATTTCATCAACGTATTGAAAGTATGCAGCAATGTTGCAATCTTCTTTCATTCTGAGTTGCTCAAATTTTTCTCTATAGATTTGAAGCTTTGCTTCTTTGACATTTGAGTCACCTGCATATATATTCTCAAGCTCGTCCCATCCATTTTTGGTGGTTTTACAGCCCAACACCTTATGATAAGTAGATTCAATAAGTCCATTGATAATAATATTCTTTGCTTTTGCATCATTTACCGAATTCTTCTTACCTTGTTCATCTGCGGTTGATGCAAATCCATTTTGAACAGTGTCCCATACTTCGTAACCTTGCGCCAAGAGATAGAACTCCATTATTCCTTTCCAAAGTGCATAATTATTTTCATTGAATAGAGGTACACCATTCTTGGTATGCTCCATGACCTCCTTCCAGCTGTTAAACTGCTATTAAAGGAACCAAGCTCTGACACCAATTGTTGGAAATACTGAGATGGGGGGTGAGTCAATATTTCTTTCAATTAGATCATTAGTTAATCTTCAATTATTATCAGTGTTTGTAAAATGATAAAATCAAACAAGAGGAACAAAAATGCACATAGTTTTTAAGGTGGAAACCCACTCTCGGACAAAAACCACCTAATGCTTTTCTAATAGTTCTTTTCAACTCCAATTGAAAATAAAGCTCCAAATTCCTAGAATCTAGAAAAGCATTCTTCTCTAGCTCCCATTGGATGGATGCTCCAACGCCCGAGATTCTTCAGTAGTCACTGAATGGATGCTCCAACACCAAATGAGCTACAACTCACCCTAGCACCACCCTACCACCCTATAGAAGAATAAAATAAGAATGGACTCCCGTACCAGGGAAAATGGTCCACTTTACAATGATATAGAATGATGTAGAAGAAGAATATATACTCGACCATAACCCTAAATTTGACACAACCACCTAATGAGGATCCTAGACCTCCCAAAACTGCCTCCTCAACTCTTGGCATATAGACACTAGTACAATTTGTACAATAATGTATTTACAATGACTAAGTACAATGATACCTTTACAATGATTGTATGCAGTGCTTCCCACTTGAAGACTTCATATGATGAACTTCTTGCTACTGTTATGCACCTTGGTTTCTGCCCTTGTCATGCTACCTCTACTGCACCTTGCTTTTCTTTTCTTCCGTAGAAAGTTTGGTCCTTTGCAACCCTTGACAACACATGATCTAGATTTTTTTTTCCTTCTAGGAGCTAGATATTGAATCTAGTGTATCTCTGTTATTTTAGATCTTAAATATCTGATTTTCTGTCATATAGTATTCCTCTGAGTCTTCTTTCCAATGCCATATTTATGACCCAATTTGGATTCTTCAAGAGAGAGTTATACCCAATTTCTCACACTACCCTAATTATGGACTGTTTCAGCAGAGCGTAATTGTACGGAATTCCACGTGTCACTGTTTCTTCATTTTCCTTTGAAATTGATAGAGAGAAAAATATGGATTTTGAAATATCTTCCAATTTTTACAGAATTCCAATCCGATACTCAGAGAGAGATTTATGACGATTTTACCAAGGTCACTTATTTGAGATGAATTTCAAGAGCCGGCAAAAAACCTTACTTCCACATATCATATCTCCAAACATATTATGCAACTTGATCTAAAATTTTTACTGCAGCTTCCTTAGGATTTTTTCTTCACCTCATAAAAACTTCAGCTTCTGAGCCTTCGTAGAAAAGAAGTTAGAGCAAAAATTCCACGATGACCTGTTACAGATGGCCGAATCCCTTACATAAGGAGGAAATGAAGATCACAATTTATATGAATGCTTAAGTTGATAGGGTCTTCAACAAATGAATGTGGGAGGGATTTTAGGAGCTTAAAAAATATTAATTATTACTTTTTAATGACCCATGCCCCAACCCCATGGGGTTTTAGCCCACTAACTGGGGGTACAAACTTCAAACATGAATATCTCTCAAACCGTGAAGAATTACATGGCATGCCATATATCAATGGAAACATCTCGACAAGTAGAAACCATAAAAAGCATTATTGACCCAAAATATATTAATTTGGTAAGTTGAAATTCCCATGCAATATTGGGTTAGCCCCTGGTGCTGCTTGGGTTGACATCAATGACAACCGCTGATCAAAATCCCATGCTCAAACTAAGAACTCCAAGAGTTTTATTTGTTGCCTCAACCCTAACAACCTAAAGTACTTTAGCAGTCCACAATCTCTTACAGCTCTTACTATACCTAGATCATTTATGGCAATCATATCCTGTTCTTCATGTTCTCTTTCCCTCCATGTAATTTTCATTGTAATCCGATGGAAGCCTGAAATACAAACATAAGAACCATTAGATTCCATTCAATGCAAATAAAGGGGCAAATTTTGGGCATAATGCAAAAATAAAAAATATAAATTGCACCCAACGGAGGCCCTAACAATAGACATTGCATTGTGTATGCAAGTAACCTTCAATTTACTTGCTATGCAACGCAGGTTTCGACACTCAAGGGTGCATTTCCCTCTTTTTGGGCAGAATTTGCCCCAGGGACCCCAAAACCCTAAAAAATTGCAGAAATTGGAAATGAAATTATTAATGAAGGAAAGAGGAGGTTCATATCACTAACCTAGAACAAACAGAAATGAAATCTATCCACAGAAACGATCGCAATCAGCAGCTAAAGTTCTGGGGAAAAGTCAGGTTTAGAGCTCCAAAATGAAAATGGTAACAATGAAATGGTAAAAATGAATCGAAAAACACTTTTTAATAGTCATTTAATTATTTGAAAAATGAATTTATTGCTATGAATATGGTTTTATTATGTTTTTTGTCATGAAACGGGTATTTTTAATCCATTCGATGTTGTTCTGAACAGGTCTTAGAACTGATGAACAGATTAGCCATGCAGATTTATTTCAAGAATGATTTGACCACAAAGAATTCTTTTTCTCCTTATTTTTCGATCTTTGTTAAAAATGAAAAAGGATTTGAAGCACACTTTTATCTCTTTTTCAAGCTTCGATAACAACGAAAAAGGAATCCCTCGAGTCTTCTTTCAGCTCTTTTCAAACTCATATATTATGAAAATATTGTCGAGCACTTGTATTTTTGAGATCGTAAAATTAAATGAATTGATATCTACTCAATATAAGTTTAACCCTTTTCTAGACTAAGATAGATTATTTACGAAAAAAGGAATACCTTGGAAAAACATGACTAAAGAGGTTCTCTCAAATATTATTTTACACTTTTTTCGGATCTGAGTGACAACTTTACGAAAAAGTACTTATGGAGTTTCCTTTTGTCCTCTTCTTCAAACACTTTAAATATGAAAAAGGACTAGGCTATCACTTTCATCATGTTCGTTAAAACATAAAATAGTGACGGGCTTGTCAATCATGGCAAGAATCAAGTTTCATTCATTGCTAGACTCGTTAAATTATTAAATAGAAATACATTATTCGCTCGAAGGGTTGAATTATAGATCAATAAAATGTTATCCTACTCAAGTTTGTTAAAAAATAAAGAGGTACTAGTCAACAAATGACTGGGAAAATTTGTGAAAGTGAACAGAACTTTTATAGTAGTAGGTTTCTCTTGAACATGACACTTCACTCCATCACCGTGACTATTTGGGTTGGGTAATCTTCTTAACGGTTCATTCATACCTATGGTTCATCATACCTTCACTTCATTTTTGGCTTCTGTTTCACAATAAGGTGGCTTCCTATCAATGACAAATCATTATCCAGGAAGTTCACTTAGAAACATTATGTTGAGTACCATGAGGCTTGTTACAACATCGACAAGACCCTCTCTTCTGTACTTTTAACTGAAATATATTTTTTTTTGTTCCACATAAAATCATCTATTCATGCCTTACGAAATGTACTGCAGTACCTTGAGGGCCATTGAAATCAATGGTGGTTCTCTCGTATTTGTTAATAGGTCACATCATCGGTTGGTAATCAAACGATGTTTTTCCATGTTCGACTACAAATCATATATTCACCTGGCTAGACTTGTACCTGAATGATCGAGTGAATGAGATAAGAAGACCCTGGATCTAGTTTCAACCATCCAGGCTGCGATTTCAGGATTTTTGTAAACATAATCTATACGGTGACCTTACATACAGATCATCATCTGAATATGGGCCTATATCTGTAGGCATGTCTATATTGGGCAACATTCCAATGTAGATGACTTTCTGAATTATGTACATTTTATTAAATTGTCTTTGTGCTGAACATGGGAATGCCCACCCTAAGAAATTATTATCAACAGGATATATCATGATGTAATGTATTGTAAGATTGATGCAAGTTGCCACTCCAATTCATCTCCAACCCATCACAGTGTAAAGCATCTCAAACAAAATATTGCTATTATTATTATGAGTTCATGCTTTAGGGGGGAATTTGTTATAGGTCAGTTTGTGAATCATTCCCAATGACCTGGTTAACTGGACATCATCTCTAGGACCAATGAATGGGGTCTATCATCCCCTATCATTTCAGTTGCTACATGCCCTAAGACAAATGAAAATAAAAATAATTCATGACTTTCATCTGCAAAGGTTTCCAAGATTTGAGGTTTATAATATATCATATGAGAGCTCATCAACACTGCCTCTAAAGGGACTAATTGCATTGCATATGAAGGTAGCCCCATTCAAGGCTTCTCTACAAAGCACTTCCCGACACGCAGGTGTGTTGGTCACATTGGGAGAGAAATTATCATTGTTCCGGAATCTCCACTGGCCAGTGCCTTCTAGAAGAGTTCACATATGTCAAACTTCGAATGCATGTGTCCATTTGAAATATACAATATTGAGAACATGTCTAACCCATTATTGGAAAGTCATTGATTGTAAAACTACGTTCATCTCCTCCATAAATTGAGCACAGATCTTGGTGTTTGATAAGGAATAATTTGAGTAGAGAAACTCTGGTGGAATAATTTGAGGAGTTGATTTGTGTAACATGCTGCTAGAGATATCTGCATTGTGATGAGGCTAGGATGCTGCTGGAGATGGTCACTTCAAATCAATCATTGGGTTGTAACCTCCCCTTCTATCCATTAATAAATATTGCTACTTACTTACCCACATATGTATCTGTATAAGCTCATGTTTTCCATATTATGAATTCTTATCTGATGTATATGGTTTTTGTTTCATTGATTTAACTAAATATCTTGAATAGACATCTGTATTATTGCTATATTTTTCTATTTAGTGTTCATATTTACAGGAAATATTTTCAGACATATAGCTTGGTTTTGAAGCTACAACAAGAGCGACAGAAGGAGAATAGGAAGTGCTTGGACTCCAAGTAAGTTCTTTGATCTGTTATGTGTGTCTATTTACAGTTAGGAAAATTAGTCGCAAATTATTTAATCTGTTGTTCTGGATAAGCACATGTCTAGGGAAAAATTATTTATCCGTAATTCATAATTCCACATAAAACATTTAGTTGGAAAAATTATTTCTTATGGTAAAAATATCACTTATATCTTTGTAATAATTCCAAACTAAAATAAAATATTATTTTGGAATTTCATAGCTCTCCCATAGAAGGACACTTAGGATCTTTAAAAACTTACCACAGGGTGAAGAATTTTTTTTTTTTGGATGGCCTTAAATCTAATATTCAAAAGTTTGTGGCAGAATGTTTGGTCTGGCAGAAAAATAAATTTGAGACAATTAAGACCTCGGGTCTGCTAGAACATTTATCCATTCCAATTCAATGTTGGGAGGAGGTTTCAATGGATTTTTATCACAGGTTTACCTAAGTCTGAAGGAAAGAGTGTCACAATGGTGGTTGTAGATAGACTTACCAAGTATGCACATTTATGTGCATTATCTCATCCATTTAAATCAAGAATATTTTCTACTGCATTTATGGAAACAATTCAAATGCTACATGGAAACCCAAAGATTATTGTAAGCGACAGTGATCCTATTTTCACTGAAAATTTTTGGACGAAATTATTTTCATGTTTGTGTACTCAACTAGCTCATAACCCGTCTTATCATCCTCAATCCGATGGGAAAAATGAGATAGTGAACAAATGTTTGGAATGATATCTTTGTTGTTTTGTATCTGATAAACAAACACAATGGTTCAAGTGGTTACCTCTAGCTGAATGGTGTTATAACACTTCCTTCCATACTACAGCAAAAGTGACCCCATTTATGGCACTTTATGGATATCATCCTCCGTCCATCACATCATATTTAATAGAAATGTATAAGGTTAATGTACTGGAAGATCACATTGAGCATCAACAACAAGTTCTCAAACTCTTAAAAGATAACCTAAATTTGTCAAAAAATTGAATGAACAATAGGAAGATCAACATCGCAGCGAGAGAAGTTTTGATGTAGGAGACTGGGTATTTTTATGGGTACAACCATACAACAAATTTCCCTCAATAAATATAATAAGGATAATAAATTATTTCCAAAGTGTTATGGTCCTTACAAGGTGTTTCAAAAGATTGGTACTACGACATACAAATTAGAGCTTCCTGCTTCTTTTTTAGTGCACCCAGTTTTCCACGTTTCATGCTATAAGAAGGTTATAGTTGAAAAAATTCCAGTTGAAAAAATATAGCCAGAACTTGATGAGGAAGGAAGAATAATAATGTAACTTGAAGCTGTCACGAAAATAATAACTCGATAGCTATGAAATCAATCAATTTCAGAGTATCTCATCAAGTGGAAGAAGTTACCCACTAAAGATTTCACAGGGGAGGATGGAAATTTTATACAGACGCATCCAGAGCTACTCAAGCATTGAGGACAACACTTTTTTGAAGGATAGGGGCATGTTAGGTCCCTATATTACTAGGGTGTCCCTTATTGTTGTTACTGTAGCCTCCTTATTGTTATTGGTGTACCCTTGTAGTCCCCATATTGTTATTATTGTGCCCCATAAAAGCCCACTATTGTTATTTTTGTGCACTTACATTATTTTTAGGTTGGTTAGGATTATATTGTGACCCCATGGACTCATATATATACCAAAATAACCCAGATAGAGAAGCAGAAGCAATCCCAGGTAGCGAACCAGAAGCACAGCTGTCAGTGAGCAGAAATGTCGTAGGATGACTTAAGCCTCAATGGGGGTAATAAAAATACCTATTTTCACTGACCCAAAAAGATTATTTAACTAGAAACCACTCTTGAGGGTAACTCTTATGTCAAAGTCACACTGTACTTTGAAACATAAAGCATTTGAATGGGATATTGTGCTAGCATAGTTAGTGAGACTAATGGTTTTTAACCTAGCTAGTCATTTTTTCTGGTGTTCAAACTTGCCACTAGACAATGGTTGGATGGACACTTTGTTTGGTAATTATGTTAAATAACTAAGGCTCGGTTTATGAAATAGAGAAGGCATGCTTACTATTTTAGTGCACAAAATTACATATATTATTTACACTACAAACAAGTTACATTTTATTATGGGACACTGCTGAGGAGTATCTATTTTGTTAAAGTAATCTAGGACTTGAACCATGCTTTATCTACACAGAAGGCTACATTCGTATGTGTAATGAACCCATGGGCTTTTTACTATGTTAGGAAATTCATCAGGGTACTAAAAATTCCCCACTTTTAGCATCCAAGAAAGTCCCTATTGTTAAAATAGACCAATTTTTACTAGTAGTTCCTATTCAGGGTATTTGTTCTTTTAAAGTCACCGAAGACTCAAATAACCCAAGAGTTGGACATAAAATTGTTTGAATAGAATAGAACACTAGCATATGTAGTGAGCCAACTATCTTTTTCAAATGTTCGAACTTGCTACTAGATGATGATAAACTTCATAGATAAACCACCCTACAAATAGGTCACCTTTGGCTAAGGGCTGCTATCAAGTAGTATATATTCTATCAAAGTAACCCAAGACCTGATCCTCACCTTATATGTGTGTAGAATAAAATTAATATGGGTAGTGAGACCCTCGGGCTTTGTAACTTGTTCATCATTATTGCAACCATTCTTCCATTATTAAGTAATTGGATAAAACATCTCTTAAACCCACTTTATGTTGGAGGGTGGTGGTCACTTTCTATGATGTGGTTAGTGAGCCTAACCCATTTGGAAGAGAGTAAAATCATCCACATTCAAATAGGAAACATGGTGGGGGGGAATATCAGTGCATTATTTTCCCACTACAACAAGCACTCTTTGATCAAAAATTATTTTTATGATGAGTGACTGCTATTGAGAGTATCTATTTTATTAAAGTCCCCTGGGCTCAAATATTATTCAAATTGGAAACTAGGGAAAATTTCCACTTTTGTCTGCTCAGTTGATGGACATAATAATCCCATTTAATTCCTCTTTTCAAGACAACCAAAACCAATCTAAATATTTTCAAATCTGGTCAAAGAAAATATTTTTTTCTTCAAATGGAAATGCTATACGTCGTGATTTTATTTAGGCGAGAAAAATTGTAAATTTGAATTTTGAATTTTCCTCCAAAATATCTAGGACAAATCATCATTTCAATTTGTATATAAATACATTCCTCCATCCTCATTACACACAACTCATATCCTTCTCTTTGAAATTGAAAGTGTAATGTTTCTCTAAAGAATCTTCCAAAGGAATCTGATCACAATAAAGCCTGTGATTACTAGTTTTTCTCTCCAAGAATCTAATTCAATAATGGATACAAGGACATGCTTTTCTCTTCTCTTTTTTTTAAAGAGTTATAACACAACAAATACTTCTTTTCATAGAATTATATATATTTATTTTCTAGGTAGTCTAACACACTAAGTGTTATTTTTTCCAAAAGGTAGCTAACTCACTAATTATTAGGCATGAAATACAAATTATTTTCCTTCTTAAATAACAAAACCAATATTCTTTTATGCAAAGGTTTTATGTGATTTTTTTCTAAAAAATGTTACTTACCTCCTTTGGCACGACTCAAGCTTCCCATGGATGTAAAATCACATATTCATTTCTAGTAGATCCAATATACTAGATGTTATTCCTATGCATGTAAGCACATGTTATCATTAAGAGTCCAATATTTCTCTTTAAAACATTAATACATATGCATCATGAGAACATCCTTGGTAATCTATTAAATTAAATAACGTAATTATTTTTCAAGAATTATCGACATAATTGTTCTATTTTTGTATGCAAGTGAATACATTAGTTCTTTTGAATAAATATCAAACTTATGTAGGAATTTACATGGTAAGCTTTGTAGATCAAAAACCAAAGGTCACCGCTCACAAATAGATAACAAATTAGTACACTATTATTATCATGTGGTTAAAACCCTTGAAGAGGGAAACATTCCATGGCCTGAGCCAACGTGACCACTTCAGGAAATTTATTAATATAAAAAGAAAAGTTACATATGTTTCTCTCATAAATGGTTACAGGAAAAATGACCCTCCACGCTCTTTAAATAGAGATCATGGAACAATTGAGTGTTAAGCCACGTATCAAGTGTCGGTAATACCAAGGAGAGAGTGAACTGTCAGATCACTACAAATCGTGAGCGTTGGATTATAAGTTACAAATGTACATAGTAAAGAAACACGCTTTACCTAACTCTACACTAGACTAAGTTATTCTTCACTATTTCCTATGTGTGAGAATATCCTAACATTCCCCCTTAAGAACAACTTGGGATAGGACTGAAGGATTTACAAAGGTGACACAATAGGAAAAGGAAGGAGGCATTAGAGCCTATCCCCCCTTAATCATAACTTTCCTGAACTCCAAGCATGGATCAAAGTTTGGTAAACTTCGCTTCTGTGAGAGCCTTTGTAAAGATATGGGCTACTTGATCATTGGTTGGAAAATAATGCACTTCAAGAACAACATCATGAATGATATCTCTGATGAAGTGTATGTGGAGCTCAATGTGTTTCATAAACTAATGTTGAACTGTATCTTTACATCGTTGAATGGCACTCTGATTATCACACCAAAGTGTAGTTGGATGTTCCTAATGAAGACCAAATCCATATAGGATCTGACGAAGCCACATGGCTTCCTTGTTGGCTTCAACTGCACCATGATAATCTGGTTCTACTGAATAAAGAGAGATGGAATTTTTATTTATTACAATACCATGTAATAGGTCCTGAACCAAGAGTGAATACATATCCTGCAGTAGAATTTTGATCATCAGGGTCACCAGCCTAATCAGAATTAGTGAAACCAGTCAACAATGGATATTCTCCTGCATTGTAATTAATCCTGAACTGAAATTTACCTTGAATATATTGAAGTGTTCTTTTAGCTACTTTCGAGTGACTTTCATGAGGCTGTTGTATAAACCAAGCGACAAGACCAACGGCAAAGGAAAGGTCACGACGGGTATGGGTTAGATACAAAAGTTTACCAAAAAGTTGACGATATAAGGTTGCATCAACTTTAGGGGTAGTACAAGTGACTGAAATATTGACTCTAGACTAAAAGGAAGAAGGGGCTGGATTAAATTCTTCCATTTGAAAATGGTGTAGAAGATCACAGGCATACTTGGACTGAGAGAGGGTAATACCTTCTTCGGATTGCAAGACTTGAAAACCAAGGAAATAATGCAAGTGTCCTAAGTCTGTCATATCAAAATTATTTTTGAGGCTATACTTCACATTGTTTATATGGTTTGGATCACTACAAGTAAGGATAAGATCTTCGCCATAAAGAACAAGGATGGTGAAGTACTTACCGACTTTATTGGTGTTGACAGTGTTGTGAGAATGACACCTAGAAAAGCCATTACCTAATATAAATATATCAATTTTGGCATACCAAGCCTGAGGATCTTGTTTGAGACCATAGAGATACTTGCTAAGGTGAAAAATAAGGCTGCAGTCATTTTTAATTAAGCCAGGGGGTTGTTCCATGTAGATTTCTTCATGCAAATCTCCATGTAAGAAGGTAGATTTAACATCCATCTGATGGAATTCCCATTTAAAGGAGGCAGCAAGGGAAAGAACAAGGTGGATAGAATTGATTTTGGCAATAGGGGAGAAGGTTTTAGTATATTCAATGCCTTCAACTTGTGAAAATCCTTCAGTGACAAGACGAGCTTTATGTCTATCCACTTTTCCTCTGGTCCAAACTTGGTTTTGTAAACCCATCCGCATCTAACAAGTTTTCTTCCTTTTGGAATAGGAACAAGATCCCAAGTATCATTCACCAATAAGGAACGATATTCTTCATTCATAACTTCATCCCAATCTAGATTACCTGAGGCTTCTTCAAAGGTTTCTGGATTAGGATTTTCTGAAACTTAAGCCAATAAGGAAGAGGTTCTTTCGAACTGAGAACGTGTACATCGTTGATTTCCAGGGTCACCTACAGCAGAACCTGTTGCATCCCGAGTAGAGTGGACCCATCTACGAAGCTGTGGAGTAAAAGGAATAATTTCAAGAGGTGGAGGAGGATTTTCATCCTCATTGTCATCATCTGAACTAGAATGAATGCTATTAAAAATAAGAGAGAGAGAGAGAGAGAGGTGGAACATATGCCGAATCAGGCTCGCAGGCCAAAGGTGGCACACCTGTCGAACTAGGCTCGCATGCCAAAGGTGGCACACTCGTCGAACTAGGCTTGCAGGCTGATATTTTTTCATCAATTTTTACATCTCTTCTAATGATTATATTTTTGGATTTTATTTGAAGAAGTCTATATCCTTTTACATCTTTAGAATATACAACAAAAATTCATTTTTCACTCTTAGGTTCTAAAGCTTTATGTTTTTCATCTGGAATATGGACCCAAGCATCACTTCAAAAAAAAAAAAAGTGACTTACATCTGGCTCGATTAAGCTCCAAGATTCTTCTAGAGTCATATTCTTTAAAACCTTAGTAGGAGTGCGATTTACTATGTAATTTGCACAGATAATTCCTTCTACCCAAAAATTGAGACTAAGTCCTGTAGATTGAAGCATACAATTAGCGATTTATTTTAAGGTGTGATTCTTCCTTTCAGCTACACCATTTTGTTGTGAAGTATATCGAAAAAGTATGTTTCAATTGAATGCCATGCTTAGTGCAGAAGTTGATAAATTTTTTGTTAACATATTCTCCTCCATTGTCTGATCTTAACTTGAGAATTTGATGTCTAGATTTTTTCTCAACAAAGGCCTTAAAGGCCAAGAACATGTTAAAAACTTCACTCTTGAGTTTTAAGAAGTATACCCAGGTGCGTCTAGAAAAATCATCAATGAAAGTTAATAAGTACTTGCAACCAGAGAAAGATACAATAGGAAGTGGACCGCATAATCACTGTGCACAAGCTGCAAAGGGGTTGAAGCGTGCCAAGAGGCACATTTGTCAAAACTATACCGATGTTGTTTTCTGAGTACATATCCAGAGCAAACACCATCTCAGCAAGATACCATAAGAAGACATGTCACCATATTTTCTTTACATAGAGTTTGAAGAGACCGATAGTTTAAGTGACCAAATTTCTCATGCCAAAGTTTGCTCACTCCATCATTATGAGCAACAAAAATGGAGGGAAGACATGATGACCCAAATTTGTCAAAATTATAAAACCTTGTGGAATCATTAGCAATTATAGTAGCTAACATATGTCTAGGATATTTGAAGTCCTTGATTACAACATCATGAGGTGATAATTATACTATTTTTCCTTCACCTGAATGAGTTATCTTATAAACGGAGAGAAGGTTGCATGACAAGGTAGGAACACATAGTACATCATTAAACTGACCATTATCTAGATGAATGGTTCCAGATCCTACAACACTAAGATATCTATCATCACCAACATAAATATGTTTGGTGTTACAATCATTTAAAAAAGAAAACATGGCTTTATTTTTGGCCATGTGGTAAGAAGCTCCTGAATCAATGAGCCACCCATGAGAATGAGAAGAAGAAGATACATTTAATGCATAACCAGATCTTGATTCTTGACAACTAGAAGCAGAAAGTGCCATTCATGAAGATGAAGGTGAAGATTGATCCAAATTGATGTTGTGATTCTTCATTGCTTCTTCTAAGGCTTCCATCTTCTTAAAACATCTGGACTCTATATGCCCATCACTAGTACAAAAGTTTCAATGTCTATTTGTCTTCTTTCATTTTTTTTATTTGCCTTATCATTTTAGTGAGTTTCTTTTTTAGTTTGCGGCTGAAATTTATTAGGACCCTTGTTTGGTTTCGGACCATACTTTTTAAGATACTGATTCTTGGGATTATTTTCATATTACTAATGTTGGGCTACTAAGGCTTTCTTAGAAAAATTTCCAGAAGTGATAAGACCAAGGTGTAAGAGTTTTTCTTGTGCTCTTATCAAAGAATCACAAAAGGCATCAAAAGAGGGGCTCTTGTAGGTGGTTCCTGAAGAAATGATAGCTTCTCTTGTGGAATGGAAGGTGGAAACAAATACAGAGTATGTAGGGCCAAGCTTAGCAAGAATGCAATAGATGAGGCTACCATATTACTTTTTTACCTTACAACTTTCTAAAAGAAGTCTAAGGGTCTTGAATTTGGACAAAAAATCTTCAATAGAGGAGAAATTAATGGGGTCCAAAGTAAGCAACTCATTTTCAAGCTGGTGGGCCCTGATTTGATTTTGAATGCCAAAGACAATATTGAGATTTTCCAGGGCTTCATGAGGGGTTTCAATGTCAAGGATATGAAATCGAAGTTCTCGAGCAATGGACATTCCTATCAACCCTCATGCTTGATCTCGTTTATTTTCCCATTTAGCGAATTTATCATCATCGAAAGGTTTAGTTTCTTCTCCTGTGGCTCTTCTATAAAGCCCTTTACATCTAAATATATCTACCATGTGAGGTAGCCATTGGAAATAATAGATGCTATTAAGAATAATCAGGCATGCAATTTCCATTTTTTTAAAAACTGAAGTCGAAAAAATCTTAAACTAACTACTCCAGTGGAAAGATCTCAAAAAATTATGCTGATTAAAAAAAAATTGGCTTGAAAAAATGCTTTCGGATGAAGAAGTTAAGCCTTTTTTGAAAAAATTGAGTTGTAGATGTTGAATAGTTATGGGAATGGTTTGAAATTTGATGATGAAGTTCAACTTTAAAAAAAAATCTCGTCCCTTTAACAATTTTTTTTTTACAAAAGAAGCTTGAGAAAGAGACTTGAACCCAAGACCTCTACTCTCATAAACTAACTTCTCACCAAGTGAGATAGTAAAAGGATTCTATAATTATTTGAAAGGAGGAAGGGATTTTTAATTTTTTTATTCTTCGGTGTGCGTGCTTTTTCCTGCACAAAAAACACAAAAAATCGAGCAAAAAAAATGAAATACAAGACTTATGGTAGAATGTTAGATTTTTGGTTAGCCTTACCAGAAAATATCTATTTTTTCACTATTTCTGATTTCTCGAGATCACACAAAGACGTTGGGAAAGAGCATATGTAGGAAAAATAAATCCCTTCCACCTGTTTGTGATTTTCTGAGATCGCACATAGTGCAGAGAAAAGAGCATACATAGAGAAGAGGGTATAGATCCAACAAATAAATAAAAACTTTAAAACGAAATAAATAGAGGGAACCAAAATAACCATAAATATTAACAAATATAACTACAAAACAGATATTTTAAACCTCCAAATCTAAACTAACATAACTTGGGCAATCGGAAACCTTTTCGCATGAAATGAAAATCATTCCTCACTATAACAGATGTTGCGGACAAAAAAAAATAGCTCTTCAAGCCCAAAAATGTTTAGGAATTGTAGATCTACAAAATGGTAGTCTCATGCAGTCAAATCAGCTTTGAATTTTGATAAAAAATGGATGTGGCCCTCAAAATAGCTCTTATACAATGTAGGAATTTACAGGGTAAGTTCCGTAGATCAAAAACCAAAGGTTGCCACTCACAAATAGATCACAAATCAGTACATCAGTATCATCAAGTGGTTAAAACCCTCAAAGAGGGAAATAGTACACGCCCTGAGCCAACGAGACCACTTCAAGAAATTTATTAATATAAAAAGAAAAGTTACATATGTTTCTCTCAAAAACAGGTACAGGACAAATGACCCTCCATGTTCTTTAAATAGAGATCATGGACCAATCGACTGCTAAGCCACAGTTCAAGTGTCATTAATACCAAGGAGAGAGTGAACCGTAGGATCACTACAAATCATGACCATCGGATTATAAGTTACAAATGTACATAGTAAAGAAACACACTTTACCTAACACTACACTAGAATAAGTTATTCTTAACTATTTCCTATGTGTCAGAATATCCTAACAACTTAATAGTTATTTTTTTATTCATGGGAATAATTTATTTATTTTCAAGAATATTAACACAATAGTTATCTCTATATGTACATAAACAACGATTCTTATGTGGCAGAAAAAATAAATGGGAGCACTCTGTTTTACTCTTTTCTTGTTTTAGTCATCAACTTTGGACACGGTTTCCGAACACCTCAAAACAAATTTTTAAAAACCAAAAGAGGTTTTTTTTGTACCGGGTTCATTAAAAAAACACCTCTCATTTTTCACACAAGTGTCATGGTTTGGAAGATTCAAATGAATCTTTGTAGCCCATTTTTCCAGATTTAAATATTAAAAAATTATATGTTTTTGTCATCAACTTTGAACACAGTTTTCGATCATACGAAAACCTTTTTTTTTAAATGAAAGAGGTTTTTTCTTGGAATGGTTTCATGAAAAAAAAAACTCTCTCATTTTTACATAGGTGTCATAGTTTGGAAGATGCAAATAAATATTTGTAGCCTAGTTTTCTAGATTTAAATATTAAATAATTCCCTTTTTTTATCATCAACTTTGACACGGTTTTCGAGAAGTTGAAAATTTATTTTTCAAATATCAAAGAGGCTTTTTGCGAGAACAAGCACATTTAAAAAAACATTTTTAACGTCTTACACATCTATCATGGTTTGGGAAATAGGAAGACATATTTGGACCCTATTTTCCACTAACTTGTGCAATCCACACAATTAATTAGCATGAAAATATGTTAAGAATTCAATGCACAAGAAATACTTTAAAAATTCAGTGAACAAAACACTTATTCCTCTATGCATGAAATTCCATGGAGATTTTCCGAAGAAAATAACCTCAACTCTTCAACATATGCAAAGTTTCAAGAAAATAAATTTGATTCTTATTTCTTCATGCACCATATGAAAAAATAATAATTTTCAAAGAGCAAGTTACTTATCTCTTAATCCATGCTTAAAATCATTCCCTACTATCTCTTGGCTCCATTATACATATTTTTTGTCCTTAGTGCTCTTATTTTTCCCATAGGCTTACAATAAATAGAATTAAGAAAATGGAATAGCTTTTGTAAATCTTAAAATAATTCCATAACTCACTCCATAAATCATCAAAAAATAACTCATGCTTTTCCAAGGTAGATTTTATTTTTCCTTATGGAAAAAAATATCACCTACCCATTGTTTTTATAAAACTATTACTCATTATTTCTAAAAATCATAAAATATACCAACTTGGAAATATAATTTATTTATTTAGAAGAATGTAAATTCTTCTAAATAAAAGAATTAAGAACTAATTCTTGCAATATTCTTATCATTATGAATTACAAGAATATAATTCATGTAATATCAATATAATAATTAATAATATTTAATTATTCAACAACCCTCATTTTCCGATAGTTTTTACGGTAGCTTATGCCTGGGATATTACAAGGAAACAAGATATAAGGTGGAAATAGAAAGGGTAAAATCATCATCAACTGATAGTATTTTTCTTTTTATTTTACTAATATGAAAATATTATTTTATATTTGATCACTTGCAACCACCAGTGTGCAAGTCACAACTTGCATTTCATGTGAGCCACTAGTTTCTCCAGGCTACTACCTATATGAACTCTATATGATACCACTTACAGGAAGCCACCACTTCCTTGAATGTGGAGGCAACCACCTGTTTGAAGCCACCACTCTTGATAAGTCTCACCCAACCACCATTGGACTATCCAACCACCACTAGATGGAATCCACCACTCCCAAGTTCTCAGGTCACTACCCAAAGGATTCCACTACACCTTTAAATTACAATCCACCACTTTCTCACTAAACGGATCAACCTTCAAGCTCCTTTCTAGACCATGTTTTAGAATATTTCACACTCGATCAATGGTCTATGTAATGAAACACTTGTGAGCCTAATTACTTAAATTTTCAGACTAGACTAAAAATAACAATATGCTCATACATCAAACATTGAATACAGGCTCTCTAAACAAATTTATGCAACCCAAACTCAATCAATGCATCAAATCGTACAATAAATCTTCTAAATAAAAAAAAAAACCTTAAAAAATCTCATTATCACAATCTGATCCTCATAATAATCCATAACAAATATATGGCATTAATACAAAACTCATACATTGAATCTACAACAAAACACTCTCCAATAAAACCCCTGCAACACAATCACTTCAAAAATTTGATATTTTATCTGAAGTCTCTACTATAGCGATTAGAATAATGTCTCTCCTCTCCATATCAACAAAAAATAATGGCCACAATATGCAAAAAAAATATGTTAAACTTATAGATTCTCTATAGCTCCATCATCCTTTGAAATATACTCCAAGGCTAAGCTATGTTCTACTCTCTAACTCTGCAAAATGGTAACTCACTCTCTCATACACTCTCTCTCTCTATTTGATGCCTTCTACTTCACACTCTGAAATTTCATAGTTGATGGAATATGTAATCAATAAATATAACTAAAAATATTCATATTTTAATTTATCACCTTTTATATTATATTTAACTCAAGTCGACTCTCTCCATCAAAAACCATGAGCAAAAAACCTAGTTTATCCTTCTAGAATTCACTAGAATGCACATAGAATCGAGAAAGTTTATTCTAGAAAGGGTAATGCACATATTCCCTCAAGGAAATGAGTTACTAATTATAGTAATAAACATATAACTATCATTACTTGAGTTACTAACATAGTTTTTCCACTAGATACCTTTGTTAATCTGTTTTCAACCCAAAAACTCAAGCAAACTACTCCAACTCTTCCTGAAATGGATAGTGTACTTCTATAAACATCTCCAAATTCAATAGATAATATAAAATATCATGTTAATACTTTGAACATCATGTAAAATACTCCAATATTAGTCAACTAATTAGCATGTAAAATTCTCCAACCATTTTTCATCAACGACACCACAATCGACTCCTTTACTAACTTCTTGAAAACTCCTTAAGTTGAAATACTAGGCTGACAAGATAGATTCATAAAGCGTATTTTTCCAAAAAACTCTATAAAGCAACAGGATCATGAGGGACACCAAAACTAGGTTGAAATAAATGCAAAAACCATGAGATTCTATAAACCAATAGGATCATGAGGACATACACTACTAGGTTGATGTGAATTCCAACACAGTGAGACAACATGTCTAACACTCGTTACCTTAACCATGATGAAATGACATGCCCACCATGTTTGTGCTTTGAATGAACCTTTAGATATATAGGCTATAACTCATTTCTTTGACCCGTGGAAGACATGTTCGAATGCCTGTACATTGTTTTCAATGATAATTCCTGTGGTCCCTGATAGAACCAACTTGTTTCCACCATATAGATCATGAGAGTTCCATAATACCTTCTTGATAAGAATGCCCATAAAATTTGGTTTTAGACTGAACACAACCATTGTTATGTTTTACCTAAAGCTATGGAAAATCACAAGTTCTATGCCTAATTTTTTCCTTCTATCTTTCACTGAAGTAATTTCTTAAGGAAGTCATGAGTTGGCCCAGAGTAAAAAAAATATGCAAAACATATGACACTTAATACTCTATTGACAATATAAATTACCATGAGTCATGTCCACTCACTTATTCATATGAAAATTGTGAAAATTTTAAAACAATTATGTATTGCATAGATTCTCCTGATCTAACAATTATATGCCACTATTAAATACATAATCCTTATACTAAATTATTTGCGGAAATTTAATTGCCAATTGCAAACACATGAAGAAATATCAATCACACATAACATAGATGTTCTTACCATGAAATCATAAAGCTAAAAACCCCACTATCATATATTAGGTATATATCATGGATCATGAAACACTCTCATAAAAAACTCTAATCCAAGAGCTCTCAGTACAATATACAATCGTCTCACACTGTCATACAAAAATTGACATATTCACACACCAATTTACTGCCTCCTGATAGCCTGCCTCCACTACGTAATCCCTACTGATCGCAATCCCTGAATGAATGAGATACTGCCTTGCCTTCACTGTGCAATCCTCATTGGCATCTCTAATGTGTGTGTGGTTGCATGAGTGCACCCACTAATGTCAAAATAGATAGTCGAACTATTCCTTTCACCTATCTTTCAACTCAGTCTCCATTGGATCTAACATTCATATAGTTAATAGTAGTAAACATTTAGTTGCATGTGAGATCACTCCATGTGAATTAATTTAATATTTAATTCACTGATCTCTAACTAGTGTATCTTTAGCTACAACTAGCACAACTGAGTTTAACTCACTGAACTGAGTTAAACTACTTTACAACTCACATAACTACACATCCAACTCTGTTACAACTTCGAATCACTCAGTTACAACTAAGTCCACTTGCATGTCCCACCAACCAACCTTAGAACTCAAAATTCCTTCAACTAACTGGTTTTCCGCATCAGTTAACTGAAATCAAGTGCTTCAATAAAATAGATTATTAATTATTATCCAAATATTAGTAAGAGATAATAATAACTGAAATGCATTGTATTTTTAGACATGTGATCTATAAATAGACTTCGCCCATGCATCTAAAAATAGAAACTCATCTATAAATAGAATTTTCTCACCATTCTAAAAATAGACTCTCGCTATAAATAGAATTTTCTCAACATTCTAAAAATAGACATACACCTAAAAATAGCCTGTGTGCCCCACCTAGTGTAGGTGCTTAATTTTGACTAGGATCGTCATCTTTTTTAATCTCAACACTCCCTCTCAATAATAAAGGGATTATACTTCATCCCGATCATGTCTCTATGGTATTCGAATTTTCTCCTAGTGAGTGCCTTCATCATAATATCTGCATCCTGATCCTCCGTAGGAATGTACTAAAGAAACATGATCTTCCGCTGCACACAATCTTTGATATGATGATACTGGATATCTATATGCTTAGGTCTATCATGAAACACAGAATTAATCGATATTTTAATGAATATTTTATTATCACAATGAATCATTGTAGGATCTAAATGAGAACCAAACAAACCAACCAGGATATTTCTCATCCAAATAGCCTCACATTCAGCTTGACTTGTTGCCATGTATTCCGCTTCCGCTGAACTGAGTGCCACAGATCTTTGTTTCCTATTGTACTAAGAAATAATTGTAGATCTGATACTGAAGACCCCTCCTAATGTGCTTTTTTTATCCATTGGGCTGCTCGCCCAATCTGCATTCATGAAGCCATGCAAATTCACCTCATCCATCTATCTGTACCATAAGCCATACTCAGATGTGCCCTGATGTATCTCAGGACATGATTTCCTGCCTTCCAAAAGAGCTTGGTAGGCTTAACCATCACTTGACTAAGCTGGTTCACCGCATAGCATATGTCTGGTCTTGTATTTAATAAATGAATTAGTGAACCCACTAACTATCGATAGACAGTAGCATCCACTACCTCTCCAGATGTGGCATCCTATTTCCTCCAATTTCTTGGAAGAGGAGTATCCATGGGTTTGCAGCCCTCCATGTGAAACTTATCCAGTATCTCCCTTGCATACTTGCCTTCAGACACAAAATATCACCATCTCGCTACCATATTTCCAATCCAAGGAAATAATGGAGGAGGCCCATATCCTTCATCTCAAACTCCTTTGCAAGGTCCTCCTTGCATGAGTGTATCAGCTTCTCATCACCAGTAAGTATTAAATCATCAAAATAAAGAAAAATTATTAAAATATTACCCTCCACCATAATTTGGTATAGGTTTTCATCCACGTCACTCTTTTTGAAGCCAAGTACGGTGAAATAGTTGTTGATTCGAGTGTACCAAGCACGGGATGCTTGCTTCATCCCATATAACACTCTTTTGAGTCTGCACAGATGCGACTCGCTGCTAAATATCCCAAATCCTTCAGGCTGCTCAATGTACACTTCTTCCTCAATGATCCCATTAAGGAACGTAGTCTTCACATCCATCTGATGAATGTGCCAACCCATCTGCACTGAGAGAGAAAGTATGGTCCTTATGGAAGAATACCGTGTGGTAGGTTCAAAGGTTTCTTCATAATCAATCCCCTCAATCTGTCAGAAGACCCAGACCACAAATTTGGCCTTGTATTTCTCAACACTCCCATCAGCAGCTTTATTTACCTTGTAGATCCATCTTGAACTACCACTGATTTATCAAATGGCCTTGGAACAACTTCCCAAGTAGTGTTTTTGACAATGGAGTCATACTCCTCTACCATTGCATCTACCCATGTGGGCTACTTCACTTCTTACTAGAAGGAATATGGCTCAGTGATAATATATTTTCTCATGAGAGCCATGTATCTAGTGAATCGGTCAACGTAATGTCTTTATTTTCACTGTGAAGTAGGGACTCCTACATTCTATGCCGCATCAAGCTTCAGCCTCTCAACTTCTGTGGTAGGTCTTATGCTAGTTCTGATGTTTGGCTCTATGTGATTGGACTCCTCCACTGCATGAAAATCCTCCTGTGGCTAATCCACATCTAGAGACTAATCTTTGGGAACCAAAATTTCCCCCTCCACATGAAAGTCTAGCTCCCTCTTAAGTGACAACCACATGGCTTTCCCCTCATTGAATTTTATATCCTGTCACATAACAATAATCTTACTGTTCAGAAAATACACACGATAATTATGGGGTGTTTATGTGTACAGCACAAATATCCCAACTTCAGCAGTCAGCTCTAGCTTCTTCCTAGCATTCTTGGTCACATGCACATAAACAAATGAGCCAAAAATATTAAAGTGAGAAACATCTGATTTCTTACTAGTAAAATATTCTTTAGGTGTACTCATGCCAAGTACTCTATGAGGATAACAATTTTTCACATTAACTGCAATGTTGCATGCTTCCACCCACAAGTGCATTAGTAGGCCCTGATCAGGTAGCATTTCTCATGCATCACCCACAATCATTTTGTTATTACTCTTCGCGACCCCATTTTTATATGGGTTATGAGTCACTATGAGTTCTCCTCGAATTCCTTCTTTTTATATGGAAGTCTTTGAATTCATTCGAGATGTATTCTCCACCATTATCTCTCTACAAAGCGTTCACTTTCTTCCCCAACTCTTTCTCAACCAATGCCTTAAACTCACAGAACTTTGAGAATGTTTGATCCTTATTCTACATGAAGAATATCCAACATTTACGAGAAAATTTGTCAACCAAAATAACATAATACCTATGTTTTTTGTTGAAGCAACTGATAATGGTCCACACACGTCTGTGTGAACTCTCTCCAAGATCACCAAACCACAGTTCTCCTTTTCATAAAAGGTGGACTTTACATACTTCCCCATGGTGCAACCCTTGCACTAATCTAACTAAGCAAGTGTTCCCATTGGAATTACAATAGATATTTTCTGCATGAATTTCAAAGCTCCATGATGAAGATGGCCCAATCGCCTATGCCATAATTCACCCTCATCCTGGCTCACCATGTTTTCCAATTTTCCCATCATGGCAGCGCATCCTTCTACCTCAATCTTGTAGAGATTCTTAACTTGAATCCCTATCCTCTTGGCTTGACCTGTTGTTTTAAGTCACAGGAAATATTTTCCATCACTGAAAACAACTTGATAGCCTCTTTCCTCCAACATCATGACTGGAAAAAAAAAATTTCTTCAGACCTGGAACATGCATAACTTATTTCAGTTGAAATGGTTTACCTGAATCCCTCTCAAAGGTAATGGTACCAATGTTGGTCACACTGTATCGTCCATTGTCGCCCATATCTATATGAATTTGGAGATATTTCTACTCTAAGTCACTGAAAAGCTCCTTATCTCCTATCATGTGGGAGGAAGCAACACTATCAAGATGCCACACTTATCCCATTGCGCTTGAAACCAGGCATGCGATCAAAGAGAAATCAAGTTCAAATTATGAGGCAAGGGCCTCACCAGCTGCAGCTCCAACAATCTTCTTGTTTTTATTTTTATTTGGGAAGTTAGTGGCGATATGCCCATATTTGTAATAGTGAAAACACTTCACCTTGGACAAATCCAGCTTCTTGCCTTTAGCCTCGGATTTTGAGTGGAATTTCTTCCCCTTCCCTTTCCTTGCCTTGGAAGCCAAAGCACAATCCTCTCCATCATCATGCTTTAATGAAGAGCCATCTCTGGTGTTCTTCCTGAACTCCTCCTGCACTAGATACGACCACAGTTGTTCCAAATCCGGCATTTTTTCCTATCCGTTGACAGAGTATTTAAAATTGTTCCAACTCTTATGAAGTCCCAAGAGAGCCAAGCTCACCAAATCATCATCAGCAACCATGATTCCCACACTCCCCAGTTCATCCCGACATTGGAAAAAATTGGTGAGATACTTAGGAATAGTGTCGCCCTTATCCATCTTGATCTTTCTGAGTTTATCCTTTAGTGCCAATTTCCTATGGTCGCTGTTGATTTGGAAAATATCCAACAAAGCCTTCCACATAGCATATGGAGTGGATTTCCCATGAATTCTTGAGACAATATGATCTCTCACACCTTCCAACAAAATCATTCTCGTCTTCGATACTTTCTATTTCCATGTGTGAATTAATGCTTCATCCATCAAAGTGGGCTTAGGAACATCACTATCAATGAATTCCTTCAAGCCATTAACTTCAAGCACTGCCTCCATCATGTCCTTCCATGCAATGTAGTTTGAGCTCCCCTTGAGTGCATACTCTAGCCATAAACCATTGAAATCCATTTCGATGTTTACTCAACTGTCGCACCAATAAATTATTGCAGCAAATTCGAATTGTTTCCACCAACAAACTCAGCGACTGCTTCAACATTGCAATCTTCTTTGCTCCGATACCATGTAGAAATTTTAATACAGTTATGTATTACCTGGATTCTCCTGATTTAAAAATTATATGCCACTGTTAAATACAAAATGCTTCTACTAAAATCTTTGCTAAAATGTAATGGCCAATTGCAAACACATGAAGAGATATCAATCACACATAACACATATGTTTTTACCAGGAAAGAATAAAGCTAAAAGCCCCACTATCATATATTATGAATATATCATGGATCATGAAACAATCTCAAACAAAAATCTAATCCAATATCTCTCAGTACAAAATCCAATCGTCTCACACTGTCATAGAAAAATTGGCATATTCATGCATCAATTTACTACCTCCTCACAGCCTGCCTCCACTGCAAAATCCATGAATGAATGAGATACTGCCTTAACTTGACTACGCAATCCTCATTGGCATCTCCAATGTGTGTGTGGTTACATGAGTGCACCCACTAAAGTCAAAACATATAGTCAAACTTTCCTTTTCACATATCTCTCAACTGGGTCTCCACTGGATCTGACATGCATGTAGTTAACAATAGTAAATCTTTAGTTACATGTGAGATCAATCCATGTGAATTAATTTAATATTTAATTCAATGATCTCTCACTAGTGTATATTTAGTTACAAATATCAAAACTGAGTTTAACTCACCTAACTGAGTTAAACTACTTTACAACTCACATAACTACACATCCAACTCTGTTACAACTTCGAATCACTCAGTTACAACTAGGCCCAATTGCTTGTCCCACCAACCAACCTTAGAACTCAAAATTCCATCAAATAACTGGTTTTCCACATAATTTAATTGAAATCAAGTGCTTCAATATAATGTATTATTATTTTTTGTCTAATTATTATTAAGAGATCATAATAACTGACATGCATTCTATTTTTAGACATGAAATCTATAAATAGACTTCGCCCATGCATCTAAAAATAGAAACTCATCTATAAATAGACTTTTCTCACCATTTTAAAAATAGACTCCAACTATAAATATAATTTTATCAACATTCTAAAATAGATATACACCTAAAAATAGCCTGTGGGCCCCACCTAGTGTAGGTGATTAATTTTCACTAGGATCATCATCTTGTTGAATCTCAACAGACAAAAGCATCCAACTATACCTCCACCTTCTACATATGATGTTGATGACTCTTATCGTTTAATTAAATTTCTTTAAACTCATTCCACTTTTGTTTGAACCCCTATATCTACTTCCAACCCTAGTGGATATGCACTAGATGAAATTTAAAGATACCCATTGTTGCTCCTCTTCAGGTTGCAACATTTCATTCATCATCTCTTCCTATGGATTCTTTGGAAACACCATTTTTGTTTCCAATTATTTTTTTTTCTCCTACTCTGGTCTCTCAATGAGAACCTTCTGCGTTGGATCCATCCAAACGTGTTGATATTGAAGATGATGAGCCTATTAAACCCTTATAGCCAACCCCAATCATAGAAGAGTTACCACCTTCTACCCTTATTATTACAAGTCAATCCCACATAGTTCCTTACTTGTAGGAGAAAAATTGTCCTTATATGGACTCAGGATGCCATCCAATCACACTATTTATGAGAAAACTACAATTCTTACATAAGATACCATAAGCCCTCTTGTAGATAGTAATGTCCCTTTCCATGATTCCTTGTCTAAATTCATTCAAAAGATAGAAAATTGCAAGAAAGTGTTGCAGATGTGTGATTAATCACTCAATATCATTCAACCTTCTCAACTTCATGACCAAGTTTGACAGATTATTAAGCAAGAGTAAGGAGCTTATCTAGAAATTTCAACAAACATTCCAAAAAATATGTTGCTAGTGGTTAGCCATTGCAAGCAATATTTCCATCTAGTGATAATATTTTGGTTTTAGACCTTTGAAAATGTTGATCTTCCTAATTGTTCTAGTTTCTAAAGGCTTCTTTTGATCAGTTATAAAAATGTATAACTTTTGCAGAGAAATCATAGCTTGATCTTGCACAAGCTCATCTGAAACTACAATAGTAACTTCTTCAAGTCATAGAGGAACAAAATAAGTTCCAACAAAAAAAGGACAAGGTTGAGTTGGAGTTAGTTTATGTGAATATGAAGCTTATTTAAATGTGGTCTTCTCTAGCAGAAATGAGTCCTAAGTTACCTACGGAAATCTCATCTTACAAAACTCTTCATTTCCTAAATTTTCTTGAATATTCTTAGATAGCTTTTGATTCTGAAAAGAAATCCCTTCAAGCCATTTTATTTGAGTTACGACAAAGAGTACCTCATAAAACACAAGAATTACTTCAGAAAATGAACCTTGTAGTTGATAAATATTCTAACCTTTGGTATACTCTTCAACATTAGAAATAATATTCTCAACATATTCTATTGCAGGTGCAATATTGGTCAGAAATATTAGAAAAGTGAAACCAACCACTATATGAGTTGCAAGAGCATATCAATAAGTTAATGGAGAATGATCTCTCTCTCAATGAGGAAGAGTATCAGAAGGCTAAAAATATCATTCAGGATATAAAACTACGATTTTATGAACAATTTTTTTATTTGCGTCAAATCCATTTTGCTATAGATGTAGAATGGAATTATTTGCTTCTAACTTGACCAGAAGATTTAGATTCCATCACCACTTAGAATTTTGTTGATCAAGCCAAAATTTTGTTTCATAAGTGGTAGGAAATCTTGAATGCATATACCTCCTTCCAATCAATTTTCCAAACCATTGTTGATCTATGTCCATCATTGGATGAAATATCATCTGTGTAAGAATAATATTAACTTAGGGGTGATTTAATAGGTTGTGGTTGAGTACTATGGGCTCTTTAATTTTTTTGGTAAATTTTGAATAGAAGGAAGTCATGAAAAGAAGAGAGTGAGAAGCGAAAAAAGGATATCTAGACCAAGAAATTATTTTGGAAATTTTCAAGTGATCATGAAAGCAAGTTTGATAACATCAAATTGAAAGGGGTTTAAGTTGGTTTATCATGGCATAGATTTAAGTTTGAAAATGTCATGGGAGTTATATTGATATTGTCAAATCATGAGAGTTAAGCTTAAAGGCATCAAGGGAGTGGGTTGGTTGATGATGTCAACAAACCATAGCTATAAATGGATATGGAAGGCTAGTTGTGATAGAACATGGTTAAGAGAGAGTTCAACATGTTGTAAGAATTCATATTTATGCTATGATCATATGTTCTTGTTTTTGTAATTGAGGCTATGGTGAAATTGATGTATAAAATATAGTTTTAATGTTATAGATTTATGGTTGTAAGATATATTTGGCCTAATGTTAATAAATGGAGATAGTTTGCAAGAAAATATATTTTGTAATGAGTGTGATCACCGATCTTCTTTAGGATATTTGAATTCCTATTTAAGTTTATGTATAATGATTTTCTAGATTTCTTTGTAATAGTGGTTATCTTATATAAATGGTAAATGTATTCACTCACCTTCTAAAACACTATCGATACACCTATTTCCTAGAATTGCTTCGGGTGAGACCATCTTCCCTTACAGAAGATTGAAAATTCAAGTGCGGGCTAGACTATAAAAAAACCTTTTTATTGGCCCATAAAGCAGAACCATGGTCTTAGCATTATTTATCAACAACAATGTGAACCTAAATCAATGATGTCAACTCATTTCATTGATGACGAGTGAAGTGATGTTTTTTAGCAGTAGCTAGAAATTTAAGTCATCTATGATATGCAATATCAAGATTGGGGGGAGTGGTACCAAGTTAGCATAATTTGATGCGCATATGGTGCCCATGTTATCAATGGAATATTCAAGTTAAGATGTTTGTTGAAAATCCATAGTCAATGTTGCAAGAAAATACTTTTTGGAAATTTTGGTTTCATTTTTAGTCTGAATACAAGTTCTTGTTTGGCTGGAAATTATTCTCTGAGAGAAGTCCAATGATATCTGTGGTTCATCACGTTTTCCACATATTAATGCAAGCAGGCAGATCATAGTGAGGATCACAATATATTATCGAACTGAATAGAGTAAGAAGGTCAACATTCAAGAGCCACTTTCACAGGTTAGATTAATGGTTGCGATCAATTTTGAGCTTGTGATGTATGCAATGTGTGTTATCATGAAATTTATGCATAATGAGAACTCATGGAAGGTGTCAATTTGATTGTACAACTTAAGAGTCATATTTCATGCCAATATGTGAAACGATTATTGTTCAACCCATAGCATAATAAAATCTAATGGAAAATGAAGAGTGAGATCGATGGCCCAAGTTTAAAATCAGGGTGCGAACTACACAAAGGTTAATCCTTGGTCCAACATGTGACATAATCATAGGCTAATAAGTCAATAAAAAATAATTGGTAAGATTTTATTTCCTAATGAATGAAATGGTGGAATGGTCAAATTTTTGAGGTGTAAATGAGACCAAAAAATATAGATCTAAAATGTAAAAATTAGGTTGTGGAAAAAAAACTTAAGGAATGGGTGAAATCCAAAGAAGATACTTTGGGAGATTTAATTGAAGCAATATGTTGAATAAATGTTAGTCAAATGTAGTGGAATAGATGTTGGATATAAAAATTTGAGAGTGAAGTTGGGGAAAAGAAACGTGTAAAGGTAAATGTTTGAGATCCAGGTTATTTAATTAAATTAGAAAATAAGAGGCGACACATAAATTTAAAGCTTAAATAGATAGACTACACATTTGAAAAATTATATCAACAATAGCTCAATACCATACTTCCAGTTCTTAGTTTGAAAAGTGATGAGATATCGATCTAAAATTTTATATAAGTAGGTTTTTGCATATAATTTAACTGGTTGAAGCGTCTCTCGGGTTGGTGCTTCTTGAAATTTGATGCTTGAAAATATTTAAAATCATAGATTTAAACAATTTGGTGCTTCTATGGATATTTTGGTGCCTTCTGCAAGTGGGTTCTTGCAAAACATGTAGTTGATGCTTCCTTATACTAAGGTTCTAGTAAATTTGATGTAACAACATTTTGAAGCTTTCATTATAAACAAAAATAATATTTTTGGTTTTCTCACTTTATGTGTTTCCAGGTATATATGTTTGTCTCATGTGTATCTATTATTTGATGAATGGAACTATGATGTTAATGTGGATTAAAATTTAAATAATTGTGAATACTGTTAAAAAATACAAAATATTGATTCACTCCCCCCTCTTAGAATTTTCTTGGTTCTTAACCCAAAGAATTCTTGTTTCACTGAGTTCTAATATTCTTTGTACCCTTCCACTATAAATTTTTTTAATATAGCTTATGTTCCTTTTGAATTACTTTATAAAATGACACAAAATAAAAATATTTGATCCCTAACTTACTTATAGATCCATAAGGGAGTATATTGATTGATTTGATCAGTTTATTATGGAGTAGTAGTTTGGTGATTCCATTCTCATTCATGTTCATGGTTATTTTTTGTACATAGAGTATGAGTGGGATTGATAATTACAAGTCATGATTAAATATGTATGGATCTATGTTTTTTACATTCATGTGCACAATAATTTTCTCGATCATGAAATAGATGGATATATTTTTTATTACTAGGCTTAAGCACATGATTTAAGCTTATCACTACTTCTATGTTGCATATTTATAGGTTGATATAGTAGATTTTTTGAAAAAATGTGTTAAAAAAATGGCTCTTTCCTATCATACAACACATGAAATTATATGATATTTGAAATTATATATATAGAAGTTCCATTGATTCATATATTACCATGGAAAATTGCAATTAAAATATCAAAGGTTGTGATATACTTAAACTTTTGTTTGTTGGTATCAGTTTAGTGGGTGACACACCATCTATGTTTTGATTATATATTACATATTTAATATGATATATTAGTGTTTTTATATTCATTAACCTTACACAAATGATACTCATGCTTTACAATGGAATTTTTTGATGATTGATTTATCTTTGCCTTAGGATTATTCTACTCTACAATGGCTTGTAATTTTATTTCCAAGTATATCACTCACACAATGCATTTACACATGAATTTAATGATTCATATACAATCCACCACGTGAAATAATCTATTATTATTTTGATCGACTAATTATTATTTCATTTTGGTCATTATCATGGTTTTGACCTACCTCCCACTCACATATTCTCATTCTCATTCCTCTAGATCACTAGTTGAAGACCTTATGTCCCCTTTTTTGGAAAAAGCTACCCTTCATATCAATTGTTAGTTGTTTCATTGTATATTTAAATAATCATAGAAAATCTTGTCAACAACATTGGTTGTATTGGTATCTGGATAGAATGATGTTGAAACTCGACCTTCCAAAAGATATAAATCAATAGGACATGAATCAATTGAAGATGGATAATGAAGTCACAAAAGAGACAATTATGGTGAGGGAAATTTCATGTTGGTCTAAATGGTCAATTTGGTTTATTAGAGGTACAGATTTTTCCCACAAACACCACCTAGGTATAAATACTATTTTTTCCCATGAAGCTATTTTTTCGAAGAATAGGAAATGGACATTTGGCCTCGAATAATAGAGGGTCATAGTCAAATAAAAGTTGGGTTGTTTAGGGAGACTAGGAAAAAAAATCTCAACCTCAGCATATGACCCAAAATATATCTCTTTTCCGTGGATATTGGACACTTTTCATAAATAATGTGTAATCTACCTTGGACTACTTCTATGTTATGAATTAGAAATTACTATTAGGAATATTTTGATGCATATGTATTAACAATAATTTTTTCATGTGGATAATAGTTCAAACTCTATAGATATATCAATATTTATATGATAAGAGGGATAGACCACTTGTAAACCTTACTTGTATATCAATTATCCAATTCCCTTACACATATCAAGTGGAAAATAGAGCAATAAAAAAGCACCTCTTATGGTGATGGTAGTGATGACCATGTGTAGTGATGAGTGATGGAGACGTTTCTTCAAAAATTGAAGTCCTTTATCCTCACTTGTAAACCAAGAAAATGCACATAAATCCCAACACCAATATCTCTTACAAATGACATACAAGGCTAGAGAAACTAGATCTAATCTAAATCTCCCAGACTTATTTATATACACATAAATGAATATAAAATAACCACATGTGTGGAAGGGATCAAAAAATTTATATATCATAAATGGAAATGACAACACAAGAATCATATACGTTGGGATGAAATCATCCCTTCTAATTCCTTGGTCTCATATCCTCCTTGGCTAGCAAGAAAGCTTCCTATATCATACATGGAGTGTCCCTAAATTTTTTTCTTTCATTTTATTACATAGTTTTCTGTCTCTATCTTCCCTTCGGAGAGGACTCATTATGTATGCTTTCGAATGATATGAGACAATTGATGTAGAAACCTATATCCTATATAAATTATCCTCAAGAAAAACTTCAAAAACTATATGAAAATAAATCACATCCTCTTTGAGTTCATGTTCTTTGGAAATGAGAAATTATAGAAGTTAGGGACCTCCATCACTTTATCCTAGTGTGAGGAATGCTGACATGTTGATCAGTCATTCATAGTTGCAACTGAGCAATCGATTTCCTTATGTAAGGTCATATAGAGTGATGGATATTTGAACACTAACTTCCCAAGATTAGGATTAGGGAGCGTCATCTTAGTAACATAAGTATATTTCTCCTATTACTCAAGGGGTTTGAATAGGGTTATGATGACGGTGTTGGAACCTCCAAAATTCAAGCGATATTCCCAATATGAATTCCCAATTAGACCTCACACAATTTAGTGTAGGAGTCCCATTCATAAAAAAGGCTTAGTTGTCTTATTCATAAATATATTCCTTTGTTCTTGGTGTCAACAAGAGAGAGTTACGCAAATGTAATTTCACAAAGAAAGTGGGGTGTGCCTTGTGAGTGCATGATTGCAAGTGTGTCAAGGTTCTTCTACTACAAAAGGGGAAGAGAAATAAAGTGAGCCTGTAAAAGAGAGGAAATAGTACCACTCAGGAAGAGACACATGCAAACTAAAGGATTTTGTCTAAAATCTAGTGTAATAGTCCACAATGGATGTGATGGTCATTACACACAATAGCTTAAGAAATTTATGTTTAATATCTTGTGGAATAGTTGAAAAGGATAGGATGATAATTACAAACACAATAATATGAGAAATATCTGTGTAATATGCCACAAAATAATCCAAAATGATGGGACAATATCTACAACCATTACAACACATTCTCAACAAGATAAGCACTAAAATAATCAAAAAATTTCAACTATATTAGTACATGTGAAAGGAAAACACGAAGTATAAACATTCATAGAATAGTACTACAAAATTTCATAATTTGTGCATGAAGAAATTTCTAGCCTTAAAATTATTTTTTTATTAAGTAAAATTTATGGGACACATATATACAATGAACATCACTAGCTCCAATAGTGGAGATTTGGAGCCACTCCTTGATCCATAAGAGAATTATATATTCTCTCTATTGATTTTCTAGTGGAGCCAAGGTGAAAAACTCATTTTCTCATACAATGAGGGAGTATATATAACCAGGGGTGACTATTTTACTACCCTCATGAATGTTTGACTTCCCATGAATTTTCAACTTATGTTACCTTTTACATTCATGTGTTTCCTTTTGATTTCAACTTTTCAATACATTTTATTACAATGGACATGATATACAATAGTGATATGGAAACATAACCACTCATGACACAACATGACATGACACACTGACATGGACTACTTGATGACATGGAAATTTCAAGCAATTGATGCTACTAAGAGTTAAGTGTCTCAATGAAAGAGCTCTCCTTTACTCCTTTTCATGGCTTGGTGATAGGGAGTCTTCAATGATCTCAAGTCTTATATAGTGGTCACAAACTACTATCCTTTCACTTTATCTTGATCAATCATATTGTAATTTCAGTTGCAAGAATGGCTTTGCACATGTTTTCCTCCTTCTTCTACTCCTTTATAATCTTGTCGTGACATGATATAGTGCATATTATTTCAATTCATTTGTGATGGGACGACATCGATCCGAAAATCCCTAACCTAATATGATGCATTATGATCCATGAATTGAGCTTGGGAAAAGTGATAGGATGGGGAAGGAGGCTCTATGATTGCACATCTACAAAGTTCAGGCAGGTAAGGGTAATCACTTACCCTTGAGACTATGTAGTGCATATTTCAAGCTGGGCTGAGGAACATTATTATGTAGTTTCTGTAGTTAGTGGGGAGAGACAGTAGGGATGAGAGTTGCGAAAGACAACTGCTTAATTCGGGAGATCAAGGAGGCTTGGGTTACCATGCAGTGTGAAATTATAATGCTCAAGCGATAATATTTTGTCTTCAAGTTGCGAAGTGTGTAGTTAAAGCCGGGTTGGAGACCTTAACTGTGCAATTATGGAGATCAAGGTCGGGTCTTGGCCATAAGAACTGTGCAATGGAGAAATATTGGGAACCCAGTACTGCGCACTGCGCATTGCAAAGTATTAAGGTGATATCTAGAGGACTAAGACTACACATTGGATAGCTTAGGGAAGGCCTGGAGAAGTTTAGTTGCCCAGTTGGGAATTTTTCCAGAAAATGACTAAGTGTGGGTCCAGTGAGATTGATGTGAACATTGATGGACTTTGATTATGATCACACACTTATTATACTTGATGACTCAAAAAAAATGGATCATCTTAGACATACCGACAAATAATTATTCTCTGTGTGACAACGTTAATACCAGTTACTACAAGTGCGACACCAAAGATACACTTTACAACGACCCTAATGACACTTGTGTGACGATGCTTAGAAATTTTGAAATGAGTGCGAAAAATACATATATGGCTATCAAAAATCATTTACACAAAGACGAACTCCTGAAATCACTGGAACAAGCTCATACATTCATTGCGATAACAAGTATGCCAAAAGGCGACACTTTTCCTATCTTGCGAAAGGGACCACAAGACCTTGAGAAAGTAATAAAATGAACTTCAAATTTTTTGAAATTCATAAAAAAGACCAAGGAAGGCTCCCAAATTTGGCATATGCTAAAATTTTGGAGGGGTTCGTAGCAGCTACTGTTAGTCATCAACAATTTTTACCATCTATAGATGACTAAATATCAGTTCTAGATTTCTAAAAACAAGATTCCTGAATATTGTGAGTTTTAGAAATTTCACTGCCTTCATTATCCTTATACCAAATTTTTCACTATTCTACTATTTTTCCATTCCATGGTTAACCTACCTCTCCTAAAAGACCCCTCATGGACTTATTCCACTTATCTATATCCTATTTTTCCACCTATAACCTCAACACTCTATTTGCCTTTGCCTCACCCCTCCACTTTCCATCTAGGGTTACCAAACAGCCTGTTCCTTCCCATGTTCACCAGGTTCCTCAAGAATTGATGGTCTCAAAACTATCTCTATAGGCTCTTTAGATAAATCAATTACATTAGATTTTGGATCTTCAATACATCAATCTGTTAAATGCTATGTTTTTACACTTGAAGACCCAAAGCCAGGTTTTAGTCAAAGTCTATGGTCAAAGAACCCTCCCACTAGGTCATTCGGGTTTGATAAGTTGTAGGGTCATCATTGGTGTTTTAAGAACTACTTTTTCTGTGCTAGAAGCTGGCACAAATATAAAAGAAGATAAACACATGGATGTTCAAGAAGGATCAGAAAATACCCTAAGAAGACCACCTTATCAAGTTCAAGTTCTGCAAAGGGTAACTGTGCATTTTGAAATTTCTACAACAGTGTTAAAATGACTATCAACAGAAAGTTAGGTAAGCTAAGAGGCCTGCTCCTCAATAAAGACATTCACGGAAAAGAGAGAGGAAGCAATTTGTGTTCAAGAAGAATCAAGGTTTCTAAGCCTGATTAGGCTAGTAGTGTGCCAAGCAAAGATCCAATGCAAAAAATCACATGAAGGAGGCACACCAAGAAAACCAAACATGAAGAGAAGCTTTTCAGAAATTATAAATGAAATAGGGAAAAAAGTTGAGGTGAGCTGGTTAGAAATGACTGAACTTGAAAGGGCCATAAAGAAATTATAAGACAACACTGATAATTGTTCTCAAGCATCCCAGAAACCTATGGTTTTGGTAAGGTGATCAGAGAAGGTGAAAGGGTAAGTTTGGACTCCATAATGACAGCAAAGGGTTTCTGAAGATATCTTTGTTTGTAAAGATTCCAAACTCATCCCAAGTAGTTTGTCATGCCAAAGATGGTCAAAAGAGGTAAAATGAAGATGTTAGGCCCCCATGGTGATAGCAGAAGGAAGGTTTGAAGGGGCTGCTGTGTGTAACATCCCAGAGTTTGCTAAGGTAAAATGTCCCACTACTTCAAAGAACAAGGAAAAGAGTATCAGTGAAGAGAGGGTCAAATTATCATTTTAGTCACCTACAATCAGTGGTCAAAAGACAAAATACATGATTCAGAGCTCCAAGTTGGAAATCAAAGGTGATTATAAAATTGTTGTTGTGTAAATGAGTATGTCAATCTTTGGGAACAAAGGGAAAGGACACTTCAATGTTTTATGGAACCTACAAATCAGAAATGGCCAAAGGAGAAGGTAGCAAGCATGATTTTGAAATCCATAATGCTTGTCAAAAGGTGAATTTATCATGCCTAAGGATTAGTGAGAAAGGTGAAGATAGGTTTTTCAGTCACCTGCCAAGCACAAGATAATTTGATCTCCAAGGTAAGAACGAAGGAAGTTTTGAAAATAATGCTTTGGGTTTAACTTCGTAACGTGTCAAGGGTAAAGCTAGCTTGCTTCAAAGAATCAGAGGGAAAGGCCATTTCAGGGTTCTCATAGTCACCTGTCATCAAATGTGTTAAAAGTATATCAATAAGCCAAGAGGAGCCAACTTTATGACTCAAAATAAACCTGCCAAAGAAGTAAGTAAAGAATATTAGTGAAAAGAAGTCAAATTCACCATTTCAGCAAAACTACATACAAATAGTGAAAGCAGGTCTGTAAAGGTGAGACGATTAAGCTGATTTTCATAGTAGAGATTTCGCATCAAATTGAAAGATCTGATGTGTGGCCAAATTCACCAATTTGTTAGAATAAACTCTTCATGCCTCAAGGAACCAAAAGAGAGTATGAGTTTATCATTTTAGTCACCTGCAGAGCAAACAATTCACAATTGTTAAATGAGAAGAGGTGAAAGTTAAGTTAAAATGCATAATGGAAGCCACAAAGGATTTTGAGGCTATTATTATGTATAATCATCACTGGATGGTCAGAATGAGCATGTCAAGTTTTAAAAGGAATGAAAGAAGAAGATCAATCTCATCTTCTTAGTCACCTACAAGCAAAAAGTTCAAAGGGATATCAGTAAAAATAAAGGGACTAAAAACATTAGAAAGTGGGTCTGAAAAGATTAAATTTAAAAATACCAAGAATATAAAGGGTCATTTGGTTTTTAATTTTTACTCGTTGTGCACTTTCAAGATCCTCAGAGCAGTCAAGGAGAAAACTGCGAGTCTTTACGGCCAAATTTGGGAAAGTCTACTCGTCGCTGTGCGCCTAGGCATTTTCCTCGTGTCTTTTTGTTCTGCACTACGTGCCTGTAGGTATGCGCTACGCATTCATCCAGAAGACCCGACAAGCTCGACAGGCCCTACAGACGTTGCGCATCGAGAAAAAAACTTCGCCCAGTAACTCTATCCGACACGACCCATCATCCACACGCTGCACACCTGGAGCAAGACACTATTGCAGCTTGACCCGACAGCCCGTTTAGCGCTGCGCCCTCGCCGACCCAACAGCCCGACAACTCGTTCAGTGCTACGCATTCGGCAGACCCAACAGTCCCGACACCCCGTGCACGCATTGTGTGTTTGGCCAGAAGGGCCTTTCACAACCTGCAGGCACTCAAATTACTTCATAAGCCCTCCAAATCTCTTCCAAGTGTCCTCCTAGCACATTGATAGGTAAGTGGATGCCTTCTTTCATCTTCAAGTGTATTTGATGGTTTAAAATTAAAACAAGTTGGCAACCCTAAGGATAAAATCTAAGTTTTAGGCCCAAAACCGCCACTATTTGAGACACTCCTCCATCTGCATACTAAGAGCACACACAGAGTTGCCTTGTTGAAATATTTGTCATTATTCTAGGATTTTTCCTCACCCTCATTCACTCATCCCTTTTCACTATCATGCCCTTAACCTTTTCCACATCAATTTCACAAATAGAGCTATGGTTTTCCAGAGGCAGCAGGTATCAAAATGTCAAGATAAGGAAGTAGTGCTAGTGGTGAAGAAGGCCAAGTGCCTAGGAGGCATCAACACACAGGTGGAAGGATTAATAGGTTTGAACCTCAAAACACAATGGAGCTTAATGCCTCTCCTATGACTATCACATGTTTCCAAAATATGGGGTGTTCTCATTTTTGTGAAAGAGTACAACATGTTGAGATTGCAACAAGATGATGAGCTTAGTGGAAAGGAGTCGCCTTCACTAAGTGGGCCCGTAGGCTATTTTGGCGCAAAGTCTATTTTTAGACATATGGATCATGTTCTATGAGTTGCAGGATGTTATTTGTGGATGGTTGGTCATGTCGGAAAAAATAGATGGACTTCTATTTTTAGACATATTGGGCGGAATCTATTTTTAGATTGCTAGTCTAAAAATAGATATGTCGAATATTATTAGCTCTTAATAATATTTGAACTCTAAACATTATCTTATTCTCTTGGAGCACTTCAGTTAAGTGCACAGATGTGGCACAGGAGCTGACAGAAGGAATTACGCTATTCCTGAGGGTTATGTGGAGCTATTGCATGGATACTTCGGTTAGAACTCATGTGACAGAGTTTGGTGGAGTTGATTGAGGAAGTTAGTGGAGTTGTATTCAGTTTAACTAATCTAAACATAGTTGAGCTATTTGTATCTAGTTTAAATGATTGATACAATTAGTGAGAGTGGTGTGAATTAATTATTAATTAATTCACTAATTATAAACTCATTAATCAACTAAAGAATGCATCAGTTAACTTCAGTGCATGGACAGTTTCAGTGGAGACCAGTGCAGAAATAGGTGAAAGAGCGGGTTAACTATCAGTTGTGACTATACAGTTGCTATTTGCAACACACAGATAGGTGGAGAAGCCCATGAGGATTGCGCAGTACAAGCCAGGTGGTTTATCTATTTAATGAAGCCATCCCATAGCATTGATTACACAATAGAGGCTGGCTATCAAGTGGAAAAATATTGGAGCATGTGTTTTGCTAGATCTAGCTTGATAGTGTGTAGCAATTGAGGGTGTGCATGAGAGCTTGTGAGGAGCTTTTGTACTATGATTGTTACATGATCTCCATGACATATAATATAAAAATAGTTGTGGTTTTCAGCTTTAAGCTTTCCCATTAAATACTGTGTTCATATGTGTGATTGTTTGTGGTTTTAATGTATGCATGCAATTGATTTTATTTCCGCATGTGATGATCAATGGTAGAAGAGATTTTGTATTATGCATGAAGCTAAAATAGTGTGTGATCAGGAGAATCTCGGTGAATAATATATCAGTTATTAAAATTTCTACATGGTATCAAAGCGATATTGATCATTGGAGCAATTGCAAAACATTGAAGCGGTTGAGTTTTGTGCTGGTGGAATTCGAATTTGCAGCAGTGTTTTCTTGGTGTCGAAGTTGAGATGTCTTTCAACGGATTGCGATTGGAGTATGCCCTTGAGGGAAGCTCGAATTATATTGCATGGAAGGACAAGATGGAGGTGGTGCTGGATGACAATGGGTTGAAGGAGTTCATAGATGCAGAAATTCCAAAACCTACTTCTAGTGATGCTGCCGTACTTGACGCATGGCAAAAGAAGACAGCAAATAGTCAAAGGATTCTGTTGGAAGGTGTGAAGTATCACATAGTATCCAGCCTTCATGGTAAGGCTTCTCCATTCTTTATGTTGAAAGATTTGACATATTTATTCCAAAGAAAGAGCGACCAGAGGAAGTTGGCGCTCAAGGACACACTCAGGAACATAAAGATGGAGAAAGGCGACAGTATGCCCAAGTACCTCGCGAAGTTCATCCAATGCAGGGATGAGCTGGGAAGTGTGGGGGTTACCATTGATGATGAGGACTTAGTGAGCTTGGCTCTCCTTGGGCTTCCGAAGAGTTGGCACTCCTATCAGGACTCTGTCAATGGTTGGGAGAGATTGCCAGGATGGGAGCGACTTTGGTTGGATCTTGTGCAAGAGGAGATAAGGCAAAGTACCAGGGATGGATCTTCATCAAAGAACTCTAATGAAGAGAATTGTGCTTTGGCTGCCAAAGCAAAGAAAGGGAAGAGAAAGAAGCATGCTTCTCAATTTGGTGCGAAAGGCAAGAAGCAGGACATGCCCAAGGTGAAGTGCTTTCACTGTCACCAACACAGATATTACACCACTAATTGTCCACAGAAGAAGAAAAATAAGAAGGCTGCTAGATCTGTAGCTGGAGAGGCCTTAGCCTCATAGTTTGAGCTGGATTTTTTGCTAATCGCATGCTTGGTCTCAAGTATGACGGGATCAGTGTGGTTTCTTGACAGTGGTGCATCTTTTCACATGACAGGAGATTGAGATTTGTTTACTGATCTGGATGAGAAAGATCTTGGAGTGCACATCGAGATGGGCGATGATGGTAGATACAGTGTGACCGGTATCGGTACCATTTCCTTTGAGAGGGAGTCTGGTAAACCCTTCATATTGAAGGAAGTGATGCATGTTCCAGGATTGAAGAAGAATATTATCTCTGTGGCGATGTTAGAAGACAAGGTATATAATGTTGTATTTAGCGAGGGAAATGCTTTCCTGCGCAGTAAGGCAACTGGTGAGACCCGGAGAATAGGGGTTCGAGTTAAGAACCTTTATCAATTGCAGGTAGATGGTTGTGCAGCAATGGTAGGCAAGGCAGAAGGAGTGGTGAGCTGGGATGATGGCGAGTTGTGGCACCGGAGATTGGGCCACCTTCACCATGGAGCTTTGAAGATACTACAGCATATTTCTACTGGGCTTCCTAAGGGTACTCTTGCGCAGTCAGATCAGTGCAAGGGATGTACCCTGGGAAAATTTGTGAAAGCCACCTTTCACGAGAAGGATAGTCGCACCACGACGATCCTTGAGAGAATTCACACAGACGTGTGTGGACCTTTCTCAGCAGCTTCGACAGAAAAGCACAAGTATTATGTGATATTTGTTAATTATTTTTCTTGTAAGTGTTGGATCTTCTTCATGCAGAAGAAGAGCGAGACATACTAAAAGTTCTGTGAGTTTAAGGAACTGGTTGAGAAAGAATCGAGGAAGCAGGTGAAGGCTCTTAGGAGCGACAATGGTGGTGAATTCATCTATGGCGAGTTCAAGGAATTTTGCAGCGCAGAAGGAATTCGAAGAGAGCTCATAGCACCTCATAACCCATAGCAGAACGGGGTTGCTGAGCAGAAGAATAGAATGATCATGGGTGCTGCATGAGCGATGTTGCATGAGCAGGGCCTACCCATAAACTTGTGGGCTGAGGCATGCAATAATGCAGTATATGTGCAGAACCATTGTCCTCATAGGATACTTTGTATGAGTACACCCGAGGATGTGTTTTCTGGTAAGAGGCCTGATATTTCCCATTTGAGAATTTTTGGTTCACCTGTTTACATTCATGTGACAAAGGATGCCAGGAAGAAGCTAGAGCCGACTGCAGAGGTTGGGATATTTGTGGGGTACACTGATACGCCCCACAACTATCGTGTGTATTTTCCAAACAGTCACAAGACTGTTGTGCGACGGGATATAAAATTTCATGAGGAGAAATCCATGAAGTGTTTGCTTGAGAGGGAGCCACACTTACATGTATATGAGGAGCTATTAGTTCTTAAGGATGAGTCTCCGGATGTGGATCAGCCACAAGATGAGGTTCATGGAGTGGAAGAGATCACTCAAGCAGCGCCAACCATTAGAGGGCGAAAGTGCACTACAGAAGCTGAGCGATTGGCTCAAGATGCAGAGAAGGTTGTAGGAGCACCTACATCACAATGCAGATAGAGACAGTCACCTGAACCGTATACTGGATACATGTCTCTTATGAGAAAGTGTATCATGATAGAGCCATCCTCTTTCGAGGAAGCTGTGGATGACCCTGCATGGGTAGATTCCATGGTGGAAGAGTATGATTCGATTGTTAGAAAGAGTGCATGGGAGATTGTCCCGAGACCGAAGGGGAAATCACTGGTGGGTTTGAGATGGATCTACAAAGTGAAGCGGGCAGCTGACAGGAGTGTGGAGAAGTATAAGGCAAGATTTTTTGCCTGAGGCTTTTCACAGATTGAGGGGATCGATTATGAGGAGACCTTTGCACCTGTCGCAAGGTATTCTTCCATACGAATGATTCTTGCTCTCTCAACGTAGATGAGGTGGCACATTCATCAGATGGATGTGAAGACTAAGTTCCTCAATGGAGTCATTGAGGAGGAGGTGTACATAGATCAGCCCGAAGGTTTCGACATCTTTAGTAGTGAGTCGCATGTGTGCAGGCTCAAGAGAGCGTTGTATGGGTTGAAACAAGCACCTCATGCTTGGTACACATGAATAGACAGTTATTTCACTAGACTTGGATTCTCTAAGAGTGAGGCGGATCCTAACCTATACCAGATTGTGGTGGACTGTAAGTTTCTGATCATTTTACTTTATGTAGATGATTTGATTTTGACAGGTGATGAACTGTTGATACACTCATGCAAGGCTAATCTTGCAAAGAAGTTTGAGATGAAGGACTTGGGCCTCCTTCATTATTTCCTAGGATTGGAAATTTGGCAGCGCAGTGGTGGACTGTTTGTTTCTCAGGGTAAGTATGCCCGGGAGATACTGGAGAAGTTCAACATGCATGGCTGCAAGCCTGTTGACACTCCTCTTCCCGGTGGTTGGAGGAAGGAGGATGCTACTTCGGCGGAGGTAGTGGATGCCACTGTTTATCGACAGTTGGTGGGGTCGCTTATGTCTCTGGTCAATACACGAACTGACATATGCTATGCTGTTAACCAGCTTTCACAAGCTATGGTTAAGCCAACCAAGCTCTTTTGGAGGCGGGAAAGCATGTATTGAGATATCTAATAGGCACATCGGGATATGGATTATGGTACAGACAGTTAGATGAGGTGAGGCTATGTGGCTTCACGGATGCAGATTGGGCAGGGAGCCCAACGGATAGAAAGAGCACATCTGGAGGGATTTTCAATATCGGGTCGACAACAGTTTCTTGGTACAGCAGGAAGCAGAGATCCGTGGCACCCAGTTCAGCAGAGGCCGAGTATATGGCAGCAATTTTGGCTGCATGCAAGGCTATATGGATGAGGAAGATCCTAGTCGAGTTGTTTGGTTCACACTTAGAGCCTCCTATGATTTATTGTGATAATCAGAGTTGCATCAAACTCTCAGTTAATCCAGTATTTCATGATAGATCTAAACACATTGACATCTAGTATCATCATATCAGAGATTTTGTGCAGCAGAAGGTCATGTGACTTTCATACATTCCCACGGAGGAACAGGATGCCGATATCTTGACGAAGGCGCTCACCATGAGAAAATTCGAATACCACAGAGGCACGATCGGGGTGGCAGATAATCCCTATCTTGTTGAGAGGGAGTGTTGAGATTGCAACAAGATGATGAGCTTAGTGGAAAGGAGTCACCTTCACTAAGTGGGCCTGCAGGCTATTTTTGGCGCAAAGTCTATTTTTAGACTATGTCTATTTTTAGACATATGGATCATGTTCTATGAGTTTCAGGATGCTATTTGTGGATGGTTGGTCAAGTTGGAAAAAATATATGGACTTCTATTTTTAGACATATTGGGCGGAATCTATTTTTAGATTGCCAATCTAAAAATAGATATGTCGAATATTATTAGCTCTTAATAATATTTAGACTCTAAGCATTATCTTATTCTCTTGGAGCACTTCAGTTAAGTGCACAGATATGGCACAGGAGCTGGCAAAAGGAATTACGCTATTCCTGAGGGTTATGTGGAGCTATTGCATGGATACTTTAGTTAGAACTCATGTGACAGAGTTTGGTGGAGTTGATTGAGGAATTTAGTGGAGTTGTGTTCAGTTTAACTAATCTAAACATAGTTGAGCTATTTGTATCTAGTTTAACTGATTGATACATTCAATGAGAGTGGTGTGAATTAATTATTAATTAATTCACTAATTATAAACTCCTTAATCAACTAAAGAATGCATCAGTTAACTTCAGTGCATGGACAGTTTCAGTGGAGACCAGTGCAGAAATAGGTGAAAGGGCAGGTTAACTATCAGTTGTGACTATACTATTGCTATTTGCAACACACAGATAGGTGGAGAAGCCCATGAGGATTGCGCAGTACAAGCCAGGTGGTTTATCTATTTAATGAAGCCATCCCATAGCATTGAAAACGCAATAGAGGCTGGCTATCAAGTGGCAAAAGATTGGAGCATGTGTTTTTCTAGATCTAGCTTGATAGTGTGTAGCAATTGAGGGTAGTGCTGAGAGCTTGTGAGGATCTTTGTACTATGATTGTTACATGATCTCCATGACATATAATATATAGATAGTTGGGGTTTTCAGCTTTAAGCTTTCCCATTAATTACTGTGTTCATATGTGTGATTGTTTGTGGTTTTAATGTGTGCATGCAATTGATTTTATTTATGCATGTGATGATCAATGGTATAAGAGATTCTTTATTATGCATGAAGCTAAAATAGTGTGTGATCAGGAGAATCTTGGTGAATAAAATATCAGTTATTCAAATTTGTACACAACAGGTACAAACTCATCCAGAGCTGACTAGGCTCTTCATCCTTAACCTACATGAGAAACAAGTCACTCTATCAAGGGTAAACTTTGAGTTGTCATCAGATTCCATTGCTATTGCCACTGGGATACCTAGTGTTGGTGAAAAGTGGTTCAAACAAGCCAGCTTAGACATAAGCCACTATGAGCCATTCCCTAAACCCAAATACAAAGACTACAATAAATCTATATTTCATTTTTCACATTTTCTTGAGAGGTATGCACCCATGATGAAGGTCATTATGAAATAATTCACATGTGAGGTAGGTTTTCTAGGCTTTATTCATATCACATAAGATTGCTCATGCACTTCACTAGGGTTAAGATACTGATTTTTCCCTACTATCTCTACAGGAGTATTGACAAGATGTATTATATTGTACAAAAGAGAGACCCTTCACAACAAATGCAGAGCCTCTTTCACCATTCTCTCATCAAGATGGTTGTGATGCATCAGTTGGAGAAAAATGGTATTCCATGGGAGATTTTCGTTGCCCATGAGGTCTTCGCAAACCCACAACTCCATCATCAGCAAAATTTTCCTTCATCATCTCATGCTCCTATCCAAACATTTCCATCATCTCCTACTGAACATGCTTCACCATCTACACATATCCCTTCACCTCAAGACAACCCTCCTTCCTCACCCTCTCCTAATGCATCAGATAGTGAGGTGAGTGACAGTGAGTAATCAAGTGACCATGAAGGAGAGGTTAATGATGAAATAAGCGTTGAAGGAGAAGAAAATGAAGAGGCAGAGGTCAGCAATGAAGAAGAAAGCATGGAAAATGAAGGCAATGATGACACAAATGAAGGAAGTGGGCAAGATGATAATGAGGCAGATGACGAAGGTGATGATAGTAGTGGTATTAAGAGCCAAAATGTCAGTGAGGCTCATGAAAGTGATAAGGAAAATGATGCAAAAACAAATGATGATGAAAGTAGTGCAGAAGACAGTGAAGGGAAAAATGAAGAAGAAAACAAAGAAGACGAGGAAAGTGAAGAGGAAGTCAATGAAGGAGATGATAATGAAGAATATAGCAATGCAGAAATCAGTGAGGCTGATTTTGGGAATAATGAGGCAAGTAGAAATGAGGAGGAAGACAACAAAGAGCATGACAGTTAAACAAAGAGCCATGGTGATAGTCATGACAGTGAAAACAGTGAGGCTCCTAGCAGTAATAAGGAGCAAAATAAAGTTAGTGCACAATATAGTGAAGCTGATATCTATGAAGGAGAAAGGGATGATGGTACAAATGAAGAAGAGAGCAATAATCATGAGGGCCATGATATCAGTGGAGATGATAATAATGATGATGATGATGTTGACACTAATCAAAGAAGCAAGGATATCAGTGATGAGGGTGAGAGCCATGTTAGCAGCTATGAGACCAGCCAAGAAATCATTGATAATGATGGAATTGAGCCTAAAGGCAGTGATGATATTGAACACAGTGTGGCTCATGGAAGTATTGAAGGAAATGAAGAAAGCAGTGAAGAGGATAAAGGTACTACAAAAAGAAGCAAAGGAAAGAGCAGTAATGACAGCATGAAGGATACAAATGAAGAAGTGAGCCAAGATGTCAATGAGCCGAACGAAGATGACCACAATGACATAAGCAATATTGAGGGCACTGAAATGATCAAATTTGCACCTTTTTCTTTGACTTATCAAAGAGGAAGTAGGCATGTGTTTGTTGCCTCTAGAAGGCAAGGGGCCATGCCTTCCACTTCCACCAAGCAGCTGGACAAAGGCAAAGACAAGGTCATTAAGGAAGAAGAAGAAGATTAGCATGAGACTGGGCGGGAATTTGAAATCCTTCATGTTGACAGTGATGATGAGAACGAGGCAAGGGTCATAAGAATGATGCTCAAAGGTAAATATTCCCAATTCAAGGATCTGCAAACCAACCTAGCTAGGTCTAGGAATTTCATCCACTATTATGAGACTGAAAACAAGCATTTGGAAGCACAAAAATCCATTTATGAGGTCAGGGAAATCATAGCCTAGAAAGAGGCTAAAAGGACCAAATTTGGGCTTGATGAAGTCTTAGGTATCTTTGATCAGAGTGAGGATGAATAAGGGCAAGTATTTAGAAGAAGGCCAAGAACAATGGGCTTAAGGAAGGCCTTGGGCAAAGAGAGGGAGAAAGAAACAAAATTGGCGGTGCAGCACACTCCAAGTGTGCTGCTTGACATGGAGATTGAGTATGATTGGGAGCCTTGGTTGGAGAGGGATAATACATACTTGGAGGACCAACTAGCCAAGACACAAAGATACCTTGGCCTTAAGAAGAAAATGGAGAAGCACTATGCCTTGAGAAATCAAATTGCAAGGGCCAAGCTCAAATGAGCCCTTACCAAAATTCAAGCACTCAAGGAGGAAAAATACCAAGAAAACCTTGGAATCCTAGCTAATGCTTCTCTATATGCATCCCAAACACCATGAGGAAGATAATTGCAAAATTTTGGCAAGTTTTGAGAATTTTGGTTTTTTGACTAATTTTGAGGGCCAAGGGCACAACACCCTTGGCGCTGCGATTTTTCTACATGAATCCATTGGAGGTTAAGTTTACATTTTTGGATTCATCAGACTAAGTGCACCATGCACACCAAATTTCAGATCATTTGGAGCAGTTTTGGTCCTCCGAAAGGCCCAAAAACATGCAAATTTTTACCTTTCTACCATGTTTTCAGGGCAGGCATTGCGCCTTTAGAAGAATTGGAAGGTTTGTTTTTTTAATAGGTAAATGGAGCCCAATAAAAAAATCAAGGGCATTTTCGGAAAGTATACTTGATAGGCTTTCCAATGAGCAATCACGGACCTCATTCTGACATCGGGAAGGCCTTCAAAATTTAGTTGCAAGGTGACCACGTTTTCCCATGCAGGCGCTACACCCTTGGACCTCCCTGTTGCTCCCTTATATGAAAAAGTCAAAAAAAGGCACTTATTTATGGAAAATGGATATTTTCGTGGATTTTTGGGCAAATCACTCCAAAGTTAGGTGTTAGGAGTTATTTTTGAATTTATTTCATTAGATATTTTATGCCTTGGGCCTTGCATGGTCTCTTGGACATAAATGACATTTATGAGTTATTTATGGTTGCTAAAACCCTAGTTAGGATTTTGACCCTCCAATTAAAGTTAAATAGATCATGGATGTCTCATTGTACATGTTGGATATTTTCTGAGCATATGAGATAGACTTGGAGTTTATTGGTAAAATTGTTTTTCGTGCCTTGTGATGGTGTTGGACTATGCTTTTATGGATCAAGCTCACTCTTAGGATTCATTAAGCTTGGCTAGATGGTGATTTATTCCATATTTTTTTTTTCTTCAGCTCTTCATTATTTTTATGGTTCATTTAATCCTAGGAAAGAAATAGAGAATAGGATTTGCCTTCTTGGTACCCTACTTTTGCCTGCTTCCTTGATTTCTATGTTTTCTTCCTCAAAGTTTTGCTAAAGAATCCTCATATGCTCTTTAGTATTACTAAGATGTTATGCTAAAATTCTATTTGTTTCCAAGTAAGTTTTAGAGAATCCTTCACTGCTCTCTTAACTTACTTATCTTTTTATTTTAAGATCTTCTTAGCCTAGTTGATGTTGAAGAATCCTTCATTGCTCTTCAAGTTTTTATTATGCTATCATCTTAGAAGATTTTTTTTGTTTAATAGTTTTTTAAAGGATCCTTGATTTCCCATTAACTCACTATTTTCACAACTCCATGTTTATTTCACTCTCCGTAGACTTACTTAGATCCATCTGACCTTTCCAACTTTCCCTTTGAACTATCCTTGACTCATTTTTTACACCTTTCAAGACCTTTGCATACTCCATAGCCCAATGGATTGATACTCTCTTACTCTATTAAACCTTCTTGACAACCTACCCAACCAACCAAACAAGAAATCAGACCCTAATCCCTATAGCTAGCCTAAAATAAAAACCCTAGAAACTATCAAGACACATCCTTTACACAAACAATAGAGAGAGCCCTCTTTGAGTCCAGGAAGGCTAGGTCCTAGGACTCCAAAGATTGGTTTGATGTTACCCCTATTAATTTTTTTTTCCAATCTAACAAACTACAGGGACCTAACATACTGGTGATCACAGTGGGACCTTATGAGTAAATAACATCCTAAGTACACCTTAAGAACTCTCAAATCCCTATTAGACTTATAAAATTGAGTGTTAGCCAAGAGTACTATCTAATTGATTCACCATAGTAGCAACATGACGTCTTAATTAGAGAAAACTCATTAAAGTCTTAGTGTTGTATAAAGAGACTCAGACCCCAAAAACATCTCTAAACATTCACCTAGTGACTCCACTAGCCTCCAGTAGGCCTACTAACCTCACTAGCTTTCATAGACTCCATTGGGAATGCACTAATCAGTCATAACAATCTAAAACCTAGTCACTCTTTGTGTGATCTTAGTATCCTTGCAGATATGTCTGTTTTCAAGACACTCCTTAAGCTTCAACCTCTCTGCATTATTGAGTTTGAAATCTAGCTTCGCAAAGGATTAGCACCAGATCTCACCCTGACCCTAACCCTCCTACCATAGTTGATGACCCAGAAAAGATTTCGTGGAAAACTTCTAGGACCCAAGATTCAACTAATGTTAGGACCATTCACAAAGCAAGTTCTATCCCTGAAAAAATCACAGCCTTGCAAGATCCCCAGTTTGACTTATACCATAGAAGGTACCTTTTTAGAACTAAGTCTCAGAGTGGGATAGACCAGAAAAACCTTGAGCCAATATATTTGTAGCAGATTCCTAGTAGAGAAGCCTCTCCTTCCACTCCTCCTGATTTTCATCTTCTCTATAAATTTGGCTCTTTCCATTCCAAATCTTCTCAATCTCAGTTTTTTCGTCCAACTAAATTTGCCACCCCCATTCACACATCCACTGTGCAAACCACTCCACTTCATCCTCCACCTCCTCTCACAAACCCCCGTCTCATAAACCCTCCTTGGGTTCCTACACCTCTAATCATGGCAGCATGGTTTGCCCCCTTGGTTCTACCCCAACCTTTAGTGCCCATGCCCCAAGACTACCAATCCAAAATTCCTCACTTTACTAGATCTGAAACTACCACTGCCCAACAACATGTAGATCTGATGAATGATGCCTTTGACTATCAGGAGATAGAAGAGGAGACCATACAAATGAGGATGTTTTCCCAAATCTTAGGAGGATAAGCTAAAAAATGGTTTAAAAACTTGATTCCTAACAACATACGTGATCTTCCTTCCCTCTATCAGACATTCATAAAAAAGTGGGAGATTAATAAAAACCCTCTCCAAATCCTCTCAGAATATAACAACCTTAAGAGAAATGTTTGGGAAAGTGTCCAAGACTATTTCACTAAGTTCAATAGTGTGTACAATGCCCTCTCGCCTCACATGAAACCTCCACCAGGCCTAGCCTTAGTGAAATTTCCAGAGGGATTTGACCTAGACATGGCCTACCAACTGAGAGAGAAAGATCCCCTATGTTTAGAAGACATGCAAAGGGGAGTTGTGAGTGTAGAGGCCAACCTAATTGAAAAAAGGGATAGGATGAGGTCAGAAAAGAAGGTCACATACAAAGATGAAACCATGGCCTCCACCTCTAATGCCAAAATTGACAATTTAGTGAGGGTAATGGAAATAATGATGGAGAGGATCAACTTGAATGAAAGAGCACCTCCTAGGGAAAATCAAATAAATCCCCAAAACAGAAATAGAAATCAGAACTTCATAAGAGACCCTCCCCAAAACAGACAAAGAGACAATGACCAACAAATTAGGTCCCCTTTCCAAGATAACTATGTAGATGAAGAGGAAAGAGAGACTGAACAACTGGAAGAAAACCATGTAAACTTCAAAGGCTCTGATAATGAGGGTGATGTTTTTCTCACTGAAGAATAACAAGGGTTATTTTCCTCAAATAAAACTGAAACAAACTATGAGGACTCTAAAGAGTATAAATTAGGATTTGAAAATGCCATAATGGAGGTTCATAGGCAATATGACCATAGGAGCAAGAAAAACCAAGAATCCTCCAAGAAAAAAAAACTAGAAATTGCTGTTAAAAAGACCCCTTAAAACATAATGAAAAGGAAAACAGAAAACACCAACACCATGGCTATGAAATCTTATCAAAACAAAGACAAAACCAGTAACGAAAATGGTGACCCAAGCTGCCCTATCACATCAACTCGTGGCCCTAATAAAACTGCTCTAAATAACATTCCTAATAAAACTCAACAAACCAAGGTGGCTAAAAAGACTATGTGTGACAAAACTGATGTAAATATACCAAAAAAACTAGCACCTTTCAGTTTTGAGGGTGAGATTTCCAAAATAAAAATAAGGAGACCCCTTGTTGAGCTAGTAACCCAGGATGTATATAAGTCCCAAATGTTAAAAGCTTTGAACATAGGAAATGATACCGACACTCTGAACCTAACCAGAGCTGTTGCTCGGACCTAAGGTAGAGGGAAAATATCAAGAAGGAGTTGTCCCTCCATTCTATGTTAGCTTAAATATTCATGACAAAATATTGCACAATGATATGCTAGACTCTGGTGCCTCACATAATCTCATGCCCAAGGTGGTGATGGAGAGATTAGGCCTCGAAATAACCAAACCTTAAAAAGACTTGTATTCTTTTGATTCAATCTGAGTCAAATGTTAGGGTATAATCAAGGATCTGTGTGCCAATCTGGCACAAATAACTGCTAAGAGTCTAGTTATGGACATAGTGGTTGTTGACATTCCCCCGAAGTATGGCATTCTTTTATCTATATCATCGGGAGCCAAACTTCAAGGGAATCTCCAAATAGACATGTCCTACGCTACCATCTTGGTTTTTAACCAAACAAGGGCATTTTACCGAGAATTACACATGAAATATATGGTTAGTAGCAAAGATAGGCCAAACAACACCCCTCTTTATTCCATCCATGCAGACCTTGACTCATTTATCTTGTATAATGAAGATGACCTTGATGAACAAGTAAATGAAAGATCTAGGCCTACCACAACAGTCAAACCAAACATTGGATGAAGAACTTGAGAGCCAAAAATCTAACAGCCCTGAACAACAACATAATGGCAAAGTGGAACTTGAAATGCTTTGGAACATGAGCTTTGATGGCTCTTGGGGAAAAGCTGGTTCGAGAGCTGGTGTTTGGATACATAACACCAATGAAGGCCACTCCTACAAACTAGACTTTCAATGCACTAACAATATTTCAAAGTATGAGGCCCTTCTCCTTGGTTTACATTTGCTAAAAGACATAGGAGCCAAGAAATTTTTTGTTCAAGGAGACTCGGAACTGATCATTAGAAATATCAAGGGAGAATATTATGCTAAGAACCCTAGGCTAAGAAAGTACATGAATGCTGCCTTAGAACTCCTAATTTTTTTTGAGAATTATGAACTTATCTCCATCCCTAGAGCTCAAAACATCCTTGCTAATGAACTTGCCTTTGCTACCAGCACATGCCAAATATCTCATGGTAATGAAAAATACACTGTAAAAGTCAAGTGAAGACTAGAATTCCTAGATAACATAGATCACTGGAAAGTATTTGAAAATTAAAAACAGACTGAAAAATTCTTGTAGCCCAAAACCAAGTTTGAAATGTTAAAATCGAACTTAATCCATCAAGAAGTTTTCTTTGATGAAGAAAAAACCCTCAAAACAAATATGCCTTGTAATACTGACATAAATATGTTAGAATATCCTCTTGAGGCAGAATCATTTGGTGATTTAGATCAAAAAGACCTTGAGGAGTTGCAATGAAAAGATAACTCATTACCAAGAGATCTTGCCCCCTTAGAAGAGTTGTTTGACTTCAATGATGTTTCTAGGAAGCCAAAAATGGAAACCACTAAAACTGATGTGGAAGAATGCAACATAGGAAACATAGAAAAACCCAAAATGATTAAGTTGTCCAAAACTCTCCCTCCTCACATAAAAAATATATATATAGAGTTGTTCAAAGAGTTTGAAGATGCTTTTTCATGGGGGTATGAGGATTTTAAATCCAATGACACAACCATTATTCAACATAAAATTCCTCTCAAGGAAAATCAGAAACCATTCAAGTAAAAATAGAGAAGAATAAACCCTGTCCTAGTGCCTTTAGTTGAAAAAGAAATAAAGAAGATGTATAATGCAGGTATCATAGTCCCACTTAGGTACTCAGAATGGGTTTCCAACTTTGTGTCAGTTAGGAAGAAAACATGGGAGATTAGGTTGTGCATAGACTTTAGAAACTTGAAAAAAGCCTCCTTGAAGGACAACTACCCTTTACCCAAAATGGATCATATAATGCAAAGGGTGGTAGGTTCTAAGAGAATATCATTGCTTGATGTCTTTTCTGGGTACAATTAGGTACGAGTACTTCCAAGTAATCAGCACAAAACTGCTTTCAGAACACCTTGGGGCACATTCATGTACGTAAAAATTCCATTTGGGTTGATGAATGCGAGGGTTACTTTTCAAAGAGTCATGGACATATATTTTTTTGAAGACATAGGTTACTTCATAGTGATATACCTTGATGACATCAAAGTTTATTCTAAAATGATGAAGAACACCTACTTCATTTGAGAATGGTATTTGAGAAGTGTATGAATTATGGCCTATCTCTGAATCCTAAGAAAACATTGTTTGGTCTTCAAGAAGGAAAACTCGTGGGCCACATAATTTCCAAATAAGGGATAAAGATGAACCCCAAAAGGATTGAAGGTATACTACAAATCAGCCATCCTAGAAACATTAAAGAGCTGCAATTTTTCATTGGAAAAACTTCCTAAGAAGGTTCATACCTAACCTTGCTAAACTCCTAAGAAATATCGCAAAAATGGTGAAAAGAGAATTAGGAGTCAAGTGGACCATGTAAGCCAAACAATACTTTGAACTGGTGAAACAAGCACGTACCCAAACACTGGTTCTAATCAGCCCCGACTTTAACAAGGATTTCTTCATTTTCTCCTTCGCATCAGAACACACTACTTTTGTTGTATTGCTTCAGAAGAACATGATGGGACAAGAACAAACCATAGCCTTCTTTAGCAAAGAATTGAGGTATTCTCCTCTAAAATATAACATCATGGAGAAACAAGCCTTTGCCTTGATCAAAGCATTGAAGGACTTCAGAGTTTACATTTTGCACTCCCATGTTATTGCTTTTGTTCCACATAAAGTTGCTAAAGACATTCTGAATCAGGACCCCGATGGTAAAAGGGGTAAATGGATTGCTATTATCTTAGTATATGATTTGGAAATCAGACCCACTAAACTGATTAAAGGACAAGGACTCGCAAAACTCATCGCTGAATCAAATTTTCAAGCACTAGACATGAATATGGTTGATGCATTAGAGGAACAGGAAGAGTTCACAACTCCACCCATTGAAGAAGTATTTCTGAAGTCATATTGGTATTTTGATATTCTATATATGTGCTTTTTTATCTTAATTATCCTCCTACCTTATCCAAAACAAAAGCTAGATTCTTGAAACAAAAATCTTTAAATTTCTGCATTTTAGATGGAGCTTTGTATTGGAAAAATTATGTTGGCATCTTGCTTAATTATGTTCTTGAATATGATTCATATATAATTATGCATGAGTTCCATGAAGGAGAGTGTGGAGGTCACCTCTACTGGAAAATGACAACCAATAAAATCATTAGAGTTGGTTACTATTGGCCCACACTTTTCCCCGACACACACAAGCTAGTTGCAACTTTCCATAAATGCCAATCATTGATGGCAAGAAAAATCTACTACCTTTTCCCTTGCATCCTATCAATGTTGAAAATCCTTTTCAACAGTGGGGTTTAGATTTCATTGGCGAAATCCACCCTGCCTCATCTTCCCAACACAAGTGGATTCTCACTGCTACTGATTATTTCACCGAATGGATAGAAGCCATCCCTTGAAGGAATGCTACCGACTTATTCATCTTAAAATTCCTTGAAACCAACATCCTGTCCAGATTTGGCTGTCCCAAAAATATCATCACCAATAATTCTTCTGCATTTAAGTCCAAAATAATGGTGGATTTTTGCTACAAATACCACATAACACTAGGGCACTCTACCTCTTATTACCCTCAAGGTAAAGGACTAGCTGAGTCCTCTAACAAAATTTTGGTGAACACCGTCAAGGAGATGCTAGAAGAGAACAAAAAAATCATGGCATAGCAAACTGGTGCATGCACTATGGGTTGATAGACTAACAACTAATAAATCTATCAATATGTCTCCCTATCAGCTAGTGTATGGCATGGATTCCTTTCTCCCAACATCATTGGGAGTTCCAGCTATGAAGCCTCTTCAAGAGGTGCAATAAAAAAAAATGACATGCAAGGGAGGCTGAACCAAACCATTCATTTGTAGCAGTCAAGGGAAGAAGTTTACAAAATAATAAAAGGAGTGCAAGAGAACATAATGAAGATCTTTGACAGAAGTACTAGAGCCAATGATTTCCACATTGGAGACACAGTGCTAAAATGGGATTCAAGGAGAGAGGACAAAGGCAAGCATGGAAAATTTGAAAATTTATGGAAGGGTCCTTACATCATTCATTCAGTTAGAGGTAACAATGCTTTATTTTTATAAGATTTGGATGGAGTAGATTTATTCGGAGGTCCTGTCAATGGTAGGATGCTCTAACACTATTTTTGTCAAAATTCCTAGTTTGAAGCTTTCATTCAGTGTACATAACATTGATTGATGAAAAATCAGAAAAAATAAAAACACAAAAATAGAAAAATAAGAAAAAGAGGGCAGGAAAAGAATATGTACAACCCCATACCCAAAAAGAGTGTTGTTGAAAGTGTGCAAGCCTAAATGCCACTACTAGTTGAAAAGAAAGAATCTTGTTCAGTAATCTAGCCAAATCATGACTAAACATGTTTTGAATTTCTGCTGATAGGTTAGTGAAAGAAGGCTTGTCAAACCATTTAAGCTTGACTTGTTAGTATATTAGATTAGGAAAAGATTGCTAGTTCCCAAAGCATAAATTTGAACCAAAAATAAGGGATACATAACAAATGATAGATCAAAGCCCTCATGTTTTCTAGTTTTGATTTTACAAAAATAATGTTTGTGTGCAACTTTTCCAAATGCCACAGCCCATGGCAAATCAGATTGCTCAATATTGGTTTGATCATGTTTCAATTTTATGTCAGTAGGTTAGAGAATTAATTTTTTCAAACAGCTTAATCTTGAAAAATGAGTAGACTTGGTAGAGAATAAGAGAGTTCATTAGTGTAATCTGAACTCTTGGAAGTGATAAGGGTACAAGTAGATAGTTTTTTATGCTTCCAAAAGAAAATAATGTCAAGGGTTTGCCGGTCCAAGTGCACCCAAAATAAGAAAAAATGTTAGGCAAAGTAGGATGGGTAGGTAGAAATGAGGTTGAAGCAATCATGTTTTCAGATTTTTTGAGATCATACCTTTAAGATAGCATCAGCAAATGAAGGAAATAAATCTGCAAAGTGCAAGTAAGGCACTGGTCTTCAAACTCAGATATTTGAGCTTTGAGGTCCTGGACACCTTCTGAAAAGGAGCTTCTCTCCCCAACTGGAGACACTATTAGTCATAAATAACTTTTGCCATCTATAGATGACTAAATATCAGTTCTAGATTTCTAAAAACAAGATTCCTAAATAATTTGAATTTTATAAATCTCACTGCCTTCATTATCCTTATACCAAAATTTTCACTATTCTACTATTTTTCCATTCCATGGTTAACCTACCACTCCTAAAAGACCCCTCATGGGCTTATGCCAGTCATCTATATCCTATTTTCCCACCTATAACCTCAACACTTTGTTTGCCTTTGCCGCACCCCTCCACTTTCCATCTAGGGTTACCAAATAGCCTACTCCTTCCCATGTTCACCAGGTTCCTAAAGCATTGATGGTCTCAAAAATATCTCTGTAGGCTCTTTAGATAAATCAAGTACATTGGATTTTGGATCTTCAATATATCAATCTATCAAGTACTCTATTTTTACACTTGAAGACCCCAAGCCAAGTTTCAATCAAAGACTAAGGTCAAAGGACCCTCCCACCAGGTCATTAGGGTTTCATAGGTTGTAGGGTCATCATTGGTGTTTTAAGAACCCCTTTTTCTATGCCAGAAGCTGGCTCAAATATAAAAGAAGATCAACACATGGTTTTCCAAGAAAGATTAGAAAATCCCCTATGAAGGCCACCCTATCAAGTTCAAGTTCTCCAAAGGGTAACTGTGCATTTTGACATTTCTGCAGGAGTGTTAAAATTACTATCAGCAGAAATGTAGGTAAGGTAAGAGGCCAGCTCCTCAATAAAGACATTCACAACAAAAAGAGAGGAAGCAGTTTTGTGTTCAAGAAGAATTAGGGTTTCTACGCCTGATTAGGCCAATAGTGTGCCAAGCAAAGATCCAATGCAGAAAATCACATGAAGGAGGTACACCAAGAAAACCAAAGATCGAGAGAAGTTTCTCAGAAATTATAAATGAAATAGGGAAAAAAGGGTGAGGTGAACTGGACAGAAATGAATGAACTTGAAAGGGCTACAGAGAACTTAGAAGACAATACTGGTAATTTTTTTCAAGCATCCCAGAAACCTATGGTTTGGGTAAGGTGATTACAGAAGGTGAAAGGGTAAGTTTGGACTCCATAATGACAACAAAGGGTTTCTAAAGATATCACTATTTGTAAATATTCCAAACTTATCCCAAGTAGTTTGTCATGCAAAATATGGTCAAAGGAGGTAACATGAAGATGTTCGACCCCAATGATGACAGCAGAAGGTTTGAAGGGGATGCTATGTGTAACATGCCAGAGTTTGCTAAGGTAAAATTTCCCACTGCTTCAAAGAACAAGGAAAAGAGTATCAATGAAGAGAGGGTCAAATTGTCCTTTTAGTCACCTACACTCATTGGTCAAAAGAAAAAAAACATGATCCGGAGCTTCAAGATGGAAATCAAAGGTGATTATAAAATTTCTTCTGTGTAAATGAGTATGTCAAGCTTAAGTAATAAAGGGAAAGGACACTTCAATGTTTTATGGCACCTGCAAATCAAAAATGGCCAAAGGAGAAGGTAGCAAACATGATTTTGAAATCCATAATGCTTGTCAAAAGGTGAATTTATCATGCCTAAGGATCAGTGAGAAAGGTGAAGACAGGGTTTTCAGTCACCTTCCACGCACAAGATAATTTGATCTGCAAGGTAAGAATAAAGGAAGTTTTGAAAATACTGCTTTTGGTTTAAGTTCCTAAGGTGTGAAGGGTAAAGTTAGCATGCTTCAAAGTTTCAAAGGGAAAAACCATTTCAGGGTTCTCATAGTCACCTGTCATCAAAAGTGTTAAAAGGATATAAATAAGCCAAGAGGATCCAACTTTATGACTCAAAAAAAACCTGCAAAAGGAGAAAGTAAAGAATATCAGTGAAAAGAAGTCAAATTCACCATTTCAGCAAAACTGCATACAAACAGTGAAAGTAGGTCTGTAAAGGTGAGAGGGTTAAGCTAAGTTTCATAGTAGAGATTTCACATCAAATTGAAAGAGTTGCTGCATGGCCAAATTCACCAAAGTGTTAGAATGAAATCTTCATGTCTCAAGGAACCAAAAGAGAGTTGGAGTTTATCATTTTAGTCAACTGCAGAGCAAACATTGCACAATTGTTAAATAAGAAGAGGTGAAAGTTAAGTTAAAATGAATAATGGAAACCACAAAGGATTTTGAGGTTGTTATTATGTATAATCATCACAGGATGGTCAGAATGAAAATTTCAAGTTTTAGAAGGACTGAAAGCAGAAGATCAACCTCATCTTCTTAGGCACCTACAAGCAAAAATGTCAAAAGGATAACAGTAAAAAGAAAGGGAATAAAATCATTAGAATTTGGGTCTACAAAGATTAAATTTAAAAATCCCAAGCATATAAAGGGTCATTTGGTTTTTCATTTTTACTCATTGTGCACTTGCAAGATCCTCAGAGCAGTCAAGGAGAAAACTATGAGTCTTTAAGGCCAAATTTGGGCAAGTCTACCAGGCGCTTCGTGCCTGGAGTCGTGAGTTGCGCACCTAGAGTTGTGTGCTGCCCGCCTAGGAATTTTCCTCATGTATTTTTGTTTTGTGCTCCGCGCCTATAGGTATGCACTATGCATTCACTTGGAAGACCCAACAGGCCCGATAGGCTTGGCATACGCTGCGCACCCAGCACAAAACGTCACCAGGAAACTTTGCCCGACCCAAATCCTTGTGCACGCATTGTGCGCCTGGAGCAAGAAAATGCCACGGCCAGACCCAACAGCCTGTTTAGTGCTGCACCCTCCCCGACCCAATAGCCCATTTAGCACTGCGCCCTCGCCAACCTAACAATCCTGACACCCCGTGCACGTGTTGCGCATTTGGCCAGGAGGGCCTTTCACACCTTGTAGGCACTCAAATTAATTCATAAGTCCTGCAAATATCTGCCAGGTGTCCTCCTAGCACACTGAGAGGTAAGTGGATGCCTTCTTTCATCTTCAAGTGTATTTGATGGTTTAAAATTAAAACAAGTTTGGAATCCTAAGGAGAAAATACAAGTTTCAAGCTAAAAAACACCACTATTTGAGACACTCCTCCATCTACATACTAAGAGCACACACAGAGTTGCCTTCTTGAAAGATTGCTCATTCATCTAGGATTTTTCCTCACCCTCATTCACTCATCCCTCATTTGTATAAAGTTTCCTTTTTCACCATCATTCCCTTACCCTTTTCCACATCAATTTCACAAACAAAGCTAGGGTTTTCCAAAGGCAACAGGTATCAAAATGTCAAGAGAAGGACGTAGTGCTAGTGGTGAATAAGGCCAAGTGCATATGAGGCATCAACATAGAGGTGGAAGGATTAATAGGTTTGAACCTCAAAACACAATGGAACTTAATTCCTCTCCTATGACTATCACATGTTTCCAAAATGTGGGGTGTTTTCATTTTTGTGAAAGAGTACAATAGGTACAATGTCATTCTGATATGAATAGGCTCTTCATCCTTAACCTACATGAGAAACAAGTCACTCTGGCAGGGGTAAACTATGAGCTGTCATCAGATGCCATTGCTATTGCCACTTGGATACCTACTGTTGGTGAAAAGTGGTTCAAACAGGCCAGCATAGACATAAGCCACTATGAGCCATTCCTTGAACTAGATACAAAGACTACAATAAATCTATATTTCCTTTTTCACATTTTCTTGAGAGGTATGCACCCATGATGAAGGTCATTACGAAATACTTCACATGTGAGGGAAGGTTTTCTAGGTTTTATTCCTATCACATCATATTTCTCATGCACTTCACTAGGGTTAAGATGTTGCATTTGCCCTACTATCTCTATAGAAGTATTGAAAAGATGTGTTCTATTGTACAAAAGAGAGACCCTTCATAACAAATTCAGAGCCTCTTTCACCATTATCTCATCAATATGGTTATGATGCATCAGTTGGAGCAAAAGTGTATTCCATGGGAGGTTTTCATTTCCCATGAGGTCTTCACAAACCCACAACCCCATCATGAGAAAAATTTTCCTTCATCATCTCATGCTCCTATCCCCACTCCTCCATCATCTCCTGCTGAACATGCTTCACCATCTACACATATCCCTTCACCTCAAGACAACCCTCCTTCCTCACCCTCTCCCAATGCATCAGATAATGAGGTGAGTGACAATGAGCAGTCAAGTCACCATGAAGGAGAGGGTAATGATGGAACAAGAATTTAAGGAGAAGAAAATGAAGAGGCAGGGGTCAGTAATGAAGCATAAAGCATTGAAAATGAAGGCAGTGAGGACACAAATGAAGAAAGTGGCCAAGATGATAATGAGGCATGTGATGAAGGTGATGATAACAGTGGTACTAAGAGCCAAAATGTCAGTGAGGCTCATGACAGTGATAAGGAAAATGGTGCAGAAACAAATGATGATGAAAGCAGTACAGAAGACAGCGAAAGAAAAAATGAAGAAGAAAACAAAGAAGAGGAGGAAAGTGAAGAGGAAGTCAATGAAGGAGATGATAATGAAGAATATAGTAGTGAAGAAATCAGTGAGGCTGATGTTGGAAATAATGAGGCAAGAAGAAATGAGGAGGAAGACAACAAAGAGCATGACAGTTAAATAAAGAGCCATGGTGATAGTCATGACAGTGAAAACAGTGAGGCTCCTAGCATTAATAAGGAGAAAAATGAAGTTAGTGCACAAGACAGTGAAGCTAATATCAGTGAAGGAGAAAGGGATGATGGTAAAAATGAAGAAGAGAGTAGCAATCATGAGGGCCATGATATCAGTGGAGATGATGATGTTGACACTAATCAAAACAACAAGGATATCAGTGACGAGGTTGAGAGCCATGTTAGCAGCCATGAGACCAGCTAAGAAATTAGTGATAATGATGGCATTGAGCCTAAAGGCAGTGATGATATTGAACACGGTGAGGCTCATGGCACTATTGAAGGAAATGAAGAAAGCAATGAAGAGGATAAAGGCACTACAAAGAGTAGCAAAGGAAAGAGTAGTAATGACAGCATGAAGGATACAAATGAAGAAGTGAGCCAGCATGTCAGTGAGCTGAAAAAAGATGACTACAATGATAGAAGCAAGACTAAGGGCACTGAAATGATAAAAGTTGCACCTTTTTCTTTGACTTATCAAAGAGGAAGTAGGCATGTGTTTGCTGCCTCTAATAGGCAAGGGGTCGTGCCTTCCACTTCCACCAAGCAGCTAGACAAAGGTAAAGAGAAGGTCATGAAGGAAGAAGAATAAGATCAACATGAGATTGAGCGGGAATTTGAAATCATTCATGTTGACAGTGATGATGAGAACGAGGCAAGGGTCACAATAATGCTGCTCAAAGGTAAATATGCCCAAATCAAGGATTTTCAAACCAACTTAGCTAGGTCTAGGAATGTCATCCACTATTATGAGACTGAGAATAAGCATTTGAAGGCACAAAAAGCCATTTTTGAGATCAGGGAAATTAGAACCTGGAAAGAGGCTGAAAGGACCAAAGTTAGGCTTGATGAAGTGTTGGGTGTCTTTGATGAGAGTGAATATGAAGAAGGGCAAGTATCTAGAAGAAGGCCAAAAACATTGGGGTTAAGGAAGGCCTTGGCCAAAGAGAGTGAGCAAGAAACATCATTTTTGGAGCAGCTCACTCCAAGTGAACTGCTTGCCATGGAGATTGAGTATGATAGGGAGCCTTGGTTGGCGAGGGCTAATACATACATGGAGGACCAACTATCCAATACACAAAGATATCTTGGCCTTCAAAAGAAAATGGGGAAGCACTATGCCTTGAGAAATCAAATTGCAAGGGCCAAACTCAAAAGAGCCCTTGAAAAAATTCAAGCATTCAAGGAGGCAAAATACCAATCAAACCTTGGAATCCTAGCTGATACTTCTCTACAGGCATCCAAAACACCATGAGGAAGATAATTGCAAAATTTTGGCAATTTTTGAGAATTTTGGTTTTTTGACTGATTTTGAGGGCTAAGGGCACAACACCCTTGGCATTGCGATTTTTCTACGGGCATTCATAGGAGGTTAATTTTACATTTTTGGATTCATCAGGTGAAGGGAATCATGCACACCAAATTTTAGATCATTTGGAGCAGTTTTGGTCCTCCAAAAGGCCCAAAAACATGAAAATTTTCACCTTTATGCCTGTTTTTAGGGCAGGCACTGCACCTTTAGAAGCCTTCGCATATTTGGTTTTTCAATAGATAAATTGAGCCTGGTTAGAAAAAAAATGGCATTTTTGGAAATTAGACTTGATAGGCTTTCCAACGAGCCATCACAGAGCTCATTTTAGCATCGCGAAGGCCTTCAAAATTCAATTGCAAGGTGACCTAGTTTTCCCATGTAGGTGTTGCGCCGTTGGACCTCCCTATTGCGCCCTTATGTGCAAAAGTCAACAAAAGACACTGATTTATGGAAAATGCATATTTTTTTCGATTTTTTGGAAAATCACTCCAAGTTTAGGTGTTAGGAGTTATTTTTTCATTTATTTCATTAGATATTTTATGCCTTGGGCCTTGCATGGTGTCTAGGACATAAATGACATTTATGAGTTATTTATGGTTGCTAAAACCATAGTTAGGGTTTTGACCCTCCAATGTAAGTTAAATAGAGCATGTCTGTCTCATTGTACATGTTGGATATTTTTTGAGCATATGAGATAGACTTGGAGTTTATTGGTGAAATTGTTTTTGGTGCCTTGTGATGGTGTTGGACTGTGCTTTTATGGATCAAGCTCACTCTTAGGATTCATTAAGCTTGGATATATGGTGATTTATTCCATCTTTGTGTTTGTTTTCTTCAATTATTCATTATTTTTATGGTTCATTTAATCTTGGGACAGAAATAGATAATAGGATTTTCCTTCTTGGTACCCAACTTCTACCTGCTTCCTTGATTTCTATGTTTTCTTCCTCAAATTTTTGCTAAAGAATCCTTAAATTATCTTTAGTATTACTAAGATGTTATGCTAAAATTATATTTGTTTGCAAGTAAGTTTTAGAGAATCCTTCACTTCTCTCTTAGCTTATTTATCTGTTTTTCCTAAGATCTGCTTAGCCTAGTTGATGTTGATGAATCCTTCATTACTCTTCAAGTTTTTATTATGCTATCATCTTAGAAGATTTTTTTTGTTTACTAGTTTGTTAAAGGATCCTTGATTTCCCATTAAATAACTATTTTCACAACTCCATGTTTATTTCACTCTCTGTAGACTTACTTAGATCCATATGACCTTTCCAACTTTCCCTTTGAAATATCCTTGAATCATTTTTTACACCTTTGAAGACCTTTGCAGACTACATAGCCCAATGGATTGATACTCTCTTACTCTATTAAACCTACTTGACAACCTACCCAACCAACCAAACAAACAATAAAACCCTAATCCCTATAACTAGCCTAAAATCAAAACCCTAGAAACTATCAAGATACATCCTTTACACAAACAATAGAGAGAGCCCTCTCTGAGTCCAGGAAGGCTAGGTCCTAAGGCTCCAAATATTGCTTTGATGTTACCCCTGTTCATTTTCTCTTCCAATCTAACAAATTACACGGACCTAATAGCTACAACACTTCGTCACACACAGGTAGGATTTAAACTTCTCTTTTTATGTTAGCTTCTTTTGTGCATAGCCTTGGTTCTTCAGGTAGTATTGATTCATCGTGCATATTTCTTTACTTTCCCCACTTATCCCATGAATAGGCCAAGTCCTCGCCATGCCACTTTGGTTTAAATCAACAAATTTTCAACTTTATCAAAAAAATTGAAACAGGGGGAGGGTAATGAAGCTTGCGAGTTTAATATTTTTAGAGTATAATTTTTCATCTCTGGTGTTTCTCTGCTTCTAGGAGGCCTGGATAGTACCATGATGGAGTCAATTTAGGAACGTAAAAATTTCTTCGCTTCCTGCAAGCCTGAAAAGTGCCACAACAGATTTACTTTCTTTACCTCTTTATGCATGAATCCTTTCTATACTTTTTCTTTTATATATTTTTTTGAAATGAGGACTGTGCATTGGCACTTATTTATTTTTGGTGGAAGAGGGATCCTGACTTATTGAGAGAAGGAAATTTTGTTCCTTCAAAGAAGTATATAGGTTCCTATAATTTCATTTTAATCTTTTATATTTTCCCCTCCTCCCATTTTACTAATTGGATAAGCATGAAAACACCAAAAAATAAAAATAATTGAATATGGGCACAAGGTTTCCTCGATAGACACGAGTTCATGGTTTTCCCAAGACTCCCCTTATGGACAGATCATATTTTCCATCAGAACTTCATCAGCTTAAAGACATAACCAATACAAGGAAGGCAAACCAAAGGCTAACTAGAAATTTCACAAGGCTCCTTAGACTTCAGCCACACACACAATATCAGAAAACAACACGAGGACCACACTTTATTTACAATACATATGAAAACATGAAACAAAGTAAACAACAAGAACCAAAGAAACAAACAAAAGAAGACTATGTACATAGTGTGGGGCACAACCCCAAATTTTTATTGAAAATAAAGTTTGAGATCCTTTCCATTAACATGGAGAGATTTAGTCTTCCCGCCATGTTATTGAATATGATAGTTGTGATGGAAAAGTCTCTCGTGTATAATGAATGTTCCAATCCACATGGATACAAACTAAGCGTCTTTCGCTTTGTATTCATGAAAATTTTCCCATTTCAAGACTACGTCACCCACACTAAAGTTGTTCTTTCTCGTAGACTTCTTTTCAAACCACCTCTTGATACGAATTTGATGGAGTAAAATTTTTTCATTAGATTTCAATCTTTCTTCCTCGAGCTTATGAAGGGTGTTCATCCTTCACTGCACTAAAAGACTTGGCTTTCCTTTTGATTCTTGGGAGAGTTGTAGAGAAGGAAAGTAGATGTTGGGAGGGAGGATGGATTCTCTTCCGTATACCAAGAAGTAAGGGGAGGTGTTCAAGGAAGGCTTAGGCATGACTCAGTCAACTAGCAAATCCTTTTCCACAAGAAAGTTCCATTTCTTATTTTTAGAGGATATGGTATTTTTAATGATGCAGATAAGGTTATTATTTGTGAATTCAACAAGAACATTCCCTATGAGGGTAGTACTTAGTAGAAAAATTCAATACTCTTCCTTTTCCCAATGCAAAATCATGAAGCTTTAGTGATGAGAAATATGTTTCATTATGAAATACAAGTGACATAGGAACGTCAAACCTAGAAATGATGCGCTATTGGAAAAGAGTGATGACATCCTGATAATTCACTTTTTTGAGTTGAACTTCTTATGTCCACCACATAAAATAATCTATATTCGTGAGAATGTAGCAATTCTACTTTGACGAGTGTATAAAACTTTCACCAATAATGTCCAAGCCCGAAAGTTCAAATGTTTTATCCACTATGTTGGGCTATAGTGGGGCAACTGAATTTTTATTCCTACCAATACACCTTTGACAAACTTGAAATTTATGGACTTAAGCATGAAAATATTTGAATAATGTGGGCCAATAGAGGCTAGAACTCATGACTTTATGTGTCATTGAGTTGCCCCAAACATTCCCTCTCGCTAGTCCATGGTGGAGATGATGCAACACATTATCTGAATCATGTACATCCAATCATTGGAACAATCCCCAATTATGCTACCTTCTAGAAAGCACAATTTGCACCAAATGATAAGATATAACTCTTAGCCGGAGCTCCATATTGTTAGAAAAATATATATTATGGAGCAATGCAACACATAAAATATGCGGAAAATACAAGCACACAAAACACATAAAACCAGAGAGACACAGATATACGTGGTTCACCCAGTTTGGGTTATGTCCACCCCGAACAGCTAGTCCTTCCTTTCTATTATCCAACAAAATGAAGAGACAAAACCTACAGCAAATCTGTTGTAATATCCTTTGTTCTCTCTTACAGTCTCCCTATCTATTTTCCGCTCAGAGAATACACATGTAATACATAGCCGCATTACAATATTCTCATACAAAGAGAGGGGTTTCCTTCTAGGGAAAAAAACCCTAAACTAAACATAACTTCTACCATCAAATCATCTGCCTAATGAAAAACCCAGATTTACTAGAAATTACTATACTTTTACAAGGAAATTTTACATTTTTTTTTAGCTTCGGGGGCATTTCCCCCAAAACCCCCCGCCAGGGGGGGGGATCCATAAAGTCCCTACTGCCTCCCCCTAGACCCCCCATGGTAGCGATTAATTACAGGCGGTGTTGCTTCCCCATTTAAGGTACAGGGGTCCAATGCTGTGATACAAAGTAAACAAGATAATCAAGCTCCACACCCAACAATATCCCACTTGGAGACTGATTGTAGCAACTCCACTGCTACTTCATTTGCTGGATAATGACCCCTCTTTGGACCTGGCTGTTTCTCATCTTCATCATCATCCTTGAAACCAATTGAAACTGAGAAAATTCTCAGTTTCTCCCTGGTTACAACTTTTGTTAGCATATCTGCAGGATTCTGGCTAGTGTGTATCTTTTCCAGCTTCAACTCTCCATCTTCCAATACTAACCGTGTGAAATGGTACTTGAGATGTATGTGTTTAGTCCTAGAATGAAATGTTGAGTTCTTTGCAAGATGAATGGCACTTTGGCTATCATTGTATAACGTGTCCATATCATGCTTCTTACCCAATTCATCCATAAACCTTTGTAGCAAAATCATCTCTTTACTAGCCTCTATAGCAGCAACATACTCTACTTCTGTTGTTGAAAGTGCAACAACACTCTAGATTTTTGAAACCCAACTGACAGTTGTTCCACCTACAGTAAATACATATCCTGTAGTGTTCCTCTTGTTCTCTCTGTCACCTTCCATATCTACATCAACATATCCCTATAGAGCAATGTTTGAACCACCAAAGCATAATGCTTGATTTGTGGTACCTCTCAAATATCAGAGAATCCATTTTACTTCCATCCAATGTTCTTTTCCTGGATTATTCATGTACTTGCTTACAACTCCCACTGCATGTGCAATATCAGGCCTTGTGCAGACCATTTCATGCATTAAGCTTCCAACTTCTTATGCATATGGAACTTTAGACATATAATCCATGTCTTCTTGGGTCTTTGGGCACATCTCCTTACTAAGTTTGAAATGGCTAGCAAAAGGTGTACTAACTGGTTTTGCATTCTGCATATTAAATCTTTTCAACGCCTTTTGTATGTACTCATTCTGAGACAGTGTTAATTTTCTATTTTTCCTATCTCTAGTTATTCTCATACCAAGGATCTATTTTGCAGCTCCCAAATCCATCATTGCAAATGAATTTTCCAATTTTTGTTTGAGCACGTTTATTTCCTGCATGTTAGACCCTGCAACGAGCATGTCATCTACATACAATAACAATATAATATAGCTTCCATCATTTTTTCTTTTTCAGATAAACACAATGAGCAGAGTGACATCTAGTATAACCTTGTTCAGACATAAACTTGTCAAATTTTAGATACCATTGCCTTGGAGCCTGTTTTAAGCCATACAAGCTCTTCTTTAACCTTCACACCAATTTTTCTTTCCCTTTGACCTCATATCCTTCTGGTTGTTGCATGTATATCTCTTCCTCCAAATCTCCATGGAGAAATGCTGTCTGTACATCTAACTGTTCAAGATGTAAATCTTCCACTGCTACAAGACTTAAAATAGTTTTGATTGAAGTCATTTTAACAACAGGAGAAAATATTTCATCAAAATCAATACCTTTCTTATGTGCAAACCCCTTCACCACAAGTCTAGCTTTGTACCTCTATTTTCCTCCATCTTCTTCCTTCAGCCTGTAAACCCATTTATTCTGCAATGTATTTTTACCTGCAGCCAATCTGACTAAGTCCCAAGTCTGGTTATGCATTAAGGAGTCCATCTCTTCTTCCATGGCTAGCTCCCACTTCTTCCTGCTTTCAACTTGCATTGCTTCTTCATAACATTCGGGTTCACTAGAATCAGTCAACAATAAATAATATAATGAAGGAGAGTATCGTTCAGGGGGTCTACTTATCCTAGTAGATCTTCTAACACCACTTTCAGGTGTTTGAGGTGCCTGTTGTTGTTGTGGTGGTTGTTGCTGCTGTGGTTGTTGATTATTATTATTTTCAGGCACCTTTACTTTTTCAGTTATCTCATCAAGAACCATGTATTCCTTGCTTTATTTTTCCTGTTTCTTTTCCTGCAACTGATTCTTATACAAGACCTTTTCATTGAATATTACATCTCTGCTCCTAATGATTTTGTGATTTTCATAATCATATAAGCGATAACCAAAATCATTAGCACCATATCCAATAAAGGTACATTTCTTTGATTTTTCCTCAAGCTTTGTTCTATTTTCTTTATTAATATGGACAAAGGCCTTACAACCAAAAGGCTTTAAAAAAGAGTAGTTTACCTTTTTACCTGTCGATGCTTCCTCTGGAATACCACCATCCAAGGAACTTGAAGGCCCTCTGTTTATTAGATAAACAGCAGTATCTACAGCATCTGCCCAAAATTGTAAAGGCAATCCTGCATGCAATCTCATGCACCTTGCACGCTCCATGATTGTTCTGTTCATCCTTTCTGACACACCATTTTCTTGTGATGTTCTTGGAACTGTCTTCTCTCTACGAATTCCATGCTCTGAACAGTACCTATCAAACTCTTTGCTGCAATATTCACCTCCATTGTCTGATCTGAGACACTTCAACTTCTTTCCTGTCTCAATCTCAACCAAAGCTTTCCATTTCTTGAAAGTATCAAATACATCAGATTTATTTTGAATACAATAAATCCAATTTTTTCTAGTTGCATCATCAATAAACATAACATAATAGCGAGAGCCACCGAGAGATGATACCTGAGCAGGTCCCCATACATTTGTATGCACAAGCTCCAATTTTTCGCTCTTCTTTTCTTTCCCAACTCTGAGAAATCTGACTCTCTTTTGTTTTCCATAAATGCAATTTTCACAGAAATCCAAATCAACATTCTTCAAACCTGGCAACAAATTTCTTGAGTGAATAATCTTCATCCCCTTCTCACTCATGTGTCTGAGCCTATGATGCCATAATGCTGCATCTGCTCCTTTGGAAGTTAAAGCATTAATAGAGTTAGAAATACCATTGCATAAATACAATGTACCAACCTTTTTTCCTTTTGCTATTACCAGGGCTCCTTTGGTGACCTTCCAAGTTTTATCCGTGAAAGTTGTCACACAACCTTCACTGCCTAACTGCCCTGTTGAAATCAGATTTTTGTTCAGATTTGGAACATGCCTTACCTCCTTTAGTAGCCATTTGTTTCCATTCTATTGTTTTACAAGAACTTTACCCATTCCAACAATTTTACAGGGTTTATCATCACCCAAACGAACTTGTCCAAAATCTCCTTGAACATAGTCATGAAAATATTTCTTATCAGGTGTGGCATGGAATGAAGCTCTTGAATCTACAACCCAAGAATCAGTAACATTTTCGAAAGAAAGTCCATTCTTTTGTTTTACAAGAACTTTACCCATTCCAACAATTTTATAGGTTTTATCATCACCCAAACGAACTTGTCCAAAATTTCCTTGAACATAGTCATGAAAATATTTCTCATCAGGTGTGGCATGGAATGAAGCCCCTAAATCTACAACCCAAGAATCAGTAACATTTTCGAAAGAAAGAATCAAAGCATCTTGTAATACATCACATACCACATTTGCTACATGATTTTTTTCTTGCTGTGTGTCTCCTTCTTTTTCCTTCCGAGATCTACAATCTTTCTTTAGGTGTCCTTTCATTCCGCATTTCCAGCACACTATCCTCGATCTGGACTTTGATCTGCCTTTCCTTGATTTACTGCAATATCCTGAGCTCTTTCCTCTTTCCATTCTTCTTCCCCTAGACTCTGCACTCAAAGCATTTCCCAATGTCTCATCGGAGCTTTTCCGTCGCATTTCCTCACTAAGGATAGCGCCGAAAACATCATCAAACTTTAAAGTACTAGATCCAGAGGCATAGTTACTAATGGCCATAACTAAACCATTCTAGCTTTCTGGCAATGAGCACAAGAATAACAGAGCTCTAACTTCATCATCAAATTTTACCCCTACAGAAATTAACTGAATGGTAACTGTATTAAAATCATTTAAATGGTCTGCAACAGATCCACCTTCTGACATATTCATATTAAATAATTGTTTCATAAGAAATACCTTGTTTTAGGCTGAGGTTTTTTTATATAGTTTCGCCAACGTCTACATCAAACCCTCTGTTGTTGTTTCCTTCGAAATATTGAAGGAAACTGACACCGCAAAGCACAACCGTACTGTTCCAAGTGCCTTTCTATCGAGAATGTTCCATTTCACGTCTGTCATGGCCGCCGGCTTCTTTGTTTTTCAGCTCAATGGTAGGTACAGATCTTTCTGATACAGATAATCTTCCATCTGCATCTTCCATAGCAGGAAGTTTTGGCCGTTAAATTTCTCAACCCTAAACTTACCATCTTCCGCCATTGCTCCCACTCAAACCAAGAACCCTTCTTTCCTGCGAGTTTATCAGCCAAATATACTTTCGGCTCTGATACCCATTTTTAGAAAAGTATATATTATGGAGAAATGCAACACATAAAATATGCGGAAAATACAAGCACACAAAACACATAAAACCAGAGAGACACAGATATACGTGGTTCACCCAGTTTCGGCTATGTTCACCCCGAACAGCCAGTCCTTCCTTTCTATTATCCAGCAAAATGAAGAGAAAAAACCTACAGCAGATCCACTATAATATTCTTTGTTCTCTCTCACAGTCTCCCTATCTATTTTCCGCTCAGAGAATACAAATGTAATACACAGCCGCAATACAATACCCTCATACAAAGAGAGGGGTTGCCTTCTAGGGAAAAAAACCCTAAACTAAACATAACTTCTACTGTCAGATCATCTACCTAATGAGCAGCCCAGATTGACTAGAAATTACTATACTTTTACAAGGAAATTTTACATATGTTTTTAGCTTCGGGGGCACTGCCCCCGAAACCCCCCTCCAGGGAGGGGCTCCATAAAGTCACTACCACCCCTCCTGGACCCCCCATAGTAGTGATTAATTACGGTACAGAGGTCCAATGCTGTGATACAAAGTAAACAAGATAATCAGGCTCCACACCCAACACATCTTCCACCAAGCAGAAAAATGGGAGGGCATGGTGGCATGCTCAACGTGTTGGCGCACATCTATGTACCAAGAGTTCATGCTGATAATGAGGAAGATAAGTTTTAATACATCAGGTTCCATGACCAGAACCTAGTTGTATCCTAAATACATGGAAAACAAATAAAATATATCAAACCTCGACACTGTTTGCAAAACTTGTTCCCTAGGCGACACAGGGTCATTGTGATTTTCTGAGGCGTGATTAAGATTTCAGAAATTGATACAAAAATGGAATTCCGCAGAATTATTACTTACTAGGACCAAATTTGACACCCAAGTTGACGGTTGCACCTGATAGATGATCCAGAAATCCAATAAATTCCTTATCTCTTTCTAGATAAGGGGTTTAAGCGTGGGATGTACTTTCATCAACTTCTGCTTAAACAATTTGGCCCCTTCAATTGCTGGTGTAACATGTTAGATGATTTTTGTGTTATAAGTTTACAACTATTCACATTTCCATGTGGATACATCTCAGTACTGGTTAAGAAATCGGGTCAAGGCTTGCCACTCTTGTGGTGTACAAAAAGTATCGAGATTCACACATTTCGTATATTTTCCTATTCCCAGGTTGATATATTTATGTGACAACGTGGAACTATGATTTTTGGTGTTGGAAGGTCCCTAGAAGATATTTCTCATGTCCTATATATCTTCCACAGATACCACATCATTGAGGATGAGGTTTTCTTTACCATTGTTGGTTGCATCCTGGAGTGCTCCTTCGTGCTCGTCCTCATTGATCACTACATCTTTGAGTACATCAGTGCCTTCCATGGAACACAATATCTGTTGGTCATCATCATAAACCTATAAATTAGAGACATTTTTGGGGAAATATGGTTTATAAAAAATATCAATAGAAGAACCATCCCTCAATGGTGATAACCTAACAACAATATTTTCTTATGTATCTATACTTTCACTATGGATTCTTGGAACAAAAAAAATATTGAAAACTTGGAAATTTGGAAGTAAAATCCATACCTCTTGTTGATAACTCTTTAGATGAGGTGAAACATGAGGAATGGTGTTACATACCTATCATATCACTATTTAGGAATCAAATACTAATTTTAAGGATGTTTTATTGAGGTTAATGTCTCTTTTTAAGTGCAAAACAAGTGCTTCATACTCAACAGTGTTGTTTGTGCACTCGCATTCCAAGCAGTCTGAGATTGATTATTTTCTCTGCAACGAGTTGACCAGAATGCAACTGGATCTAGTTCCTTCCTGATTTTCTTAACCATCAACATAAAATACCATAAATCATATGTACAATTGTTGTGAATTGCACTAGTAGAAGTACTATTATTGCTACTACTCGTTGTAAATAATTCATTTACACCAGTTAAACTAGGAAGGAGCTCCAACTATGTTTTTAATGGGACTGGGGATGTTTTTGTAGGATAGCACCCTATTTTTTTCTTCGATAAGTAGTTGTTGAACAAAATTTATGTGAAGGCCATTAGTTCATTATGTCTGTTCAATGGAGTCATGTTGTGTTTCATGTCTCTTTCGGAGTCTACTCGAATCTAGTTATTTTTTCTGTTATATAGAAGCCATAGGTGGGACCAGCGTGTAGAAAATCATCCTTACAATTTACTTGACCAATATTTACTTAAAAATAGTACATATTATTCTGGTATGTCCATAATAACTATGTCTATGGATTGGTGAACTCGTCCATCAGACGATAAGCAAACGTTCACATCTTTGAGTTCACCGATCGCATGGACATGAGTTATGTCTAGCTGAATAATTTGTGCATTTGTTTTTCTCCATGTTGAATTTATTTTCTTTGCTATAGACAATGAAATTACATGTATTGATGCTTCAGAATCAACCAATAAATTGTGTACATTGGAGTTGAATATTTTGAAGGTTAAAAGAAAGGGTAGGTAGAGTGTGTTTACTTCCAATGTTAAAGCATGAAGCAATGATTGGAGAGAATCAAAATAAATAATTGAAGGGGGGATATTAGCTGTGGAGTACTGCTACTCATAAAAGAATGTCTCACTAGTTCGTGATCATTTTTATCTCAAACAATTAAATGTTCGCACAAACCTTTTTCATGCCTTCCACTATGTTATAGCCTACAACGAGAAAGGGGGTGAAAGTTTTTGGGGGAGTGACCTAACTTGTAACTTCTGGAGCAATGGTCTCATGTTATCATTTACGAAAGTAATTTTTTCTAAGGATTGTTTCCAAAGCTTGCTTTGAGTGTTTTGTGCTGAGTTGAATGGCATATTCATTTTCCTTAACAAGGTTTCTTTGAATTTATGATTTTTCAACTGCGTTCTAGTGCTTGAATGTTATATCGTCATTTATCACCTCTATATACTTGATGAATTATGAAATGGCCTTGGGCGGCCCTTCCATTCAGAATTGGTCACATTTCTCAAAAAACAATATTTTAAAATCCTTCTCAACTCTGCCCATTTCTTCCCACGTGCACACGCAGGTCTATCCATAGCTGACCCGCGTATGCTATTTAAAATATTAAATAATATAAAATTTCCTTGTTATTGAGGCAGTTTTTACAGTTTTTCCTATAACTTAACTACCCCAGCCCATGGCCTAGCCTGTCCCAAACTAAAAAAACTAATTTGAGGAAGTATAAATACCCTCAAGGGAATGGCCTAAGGGAGGAGAGAGAGAATTATTGATATTATAGCCTTTTATAGCCCTGATAAAGTCTGATATTAACCTTGTGCCTCCTAAACTTCCCATATTTCCAAGAAACCCTTGTTTCCTTGTTATGACCACCCTCATTCTATGTGACATCCTTTGAACGCTATTCATGGAAGAAGCTTTGTGAGGTTAGGGCTGGACGAATCTGGAGGATGACTTTTCTCAAGGCCGTGGCAGATCTCAGGTGATTTCTCAACTATTATTTTATGTACATGTTATCAATAAAAGAAGTACCAGCATGTTCTTGATGTTCATGTGTCATATGTATCTTATACATGCTTAATAATATCTAATATTTTATTTCTTGTTATCTTTATGATATCATGTATGCTATTTTTCTAACATCTAGGACATATATGTTGTACAACTAGGTTTTTTTGCTTGTACTTCGCTGGTTCGCAGGTTATGGAGCAGGAGGAGTTGCAGGGGGTTTGAACCCTATGAGATCTACTAAAAATGAAGGATAAATGTGTAAGATTTACAATCCTCACTTTCTAGTTTAAAGCATAGAAGTTGGTAATTTGAGTCCTTCTTGTGATGACATGCCCCTGCCCTGTGAGGTTTATCAACCCAGGACCTTAGGGTAACATTGCCCGTAACAAAAATGGCGACTCCGCTGGGGATTACATCCGTGTAATTCCTCGTTTGGGTTGTTTTTATCTGTATTGTAGGTTCCTTGACAGGTTAATCACATTTACATTCTAGTAAGTATTTTCCCAACCAGACAGAAGCTTTGATCTCTTGATCAAGCCTGAATTTTTCTTTTTTCATTATTTATTTTTATATATGCTACTTCAGTTGTACACAATCACGTATGCACTCTGTATTCTCCAAAATAACTCGCATATATGTGTGTTTCTTTGGTTACAGTTGTGTATACACACGTGTTGCACACAACTAACCTGCATATGCCTGGGAAAATTTGAAAATATGAATTTTGGAGCCCTATCACTCTTTCCTGTCTGGGTTTGGCCACTCCTATGGTGCCTTTTAGGTGTCTAGGATGTGTTTATTGTGGTTGTATGTCAGTTTCTCTCTTGTTCTTGTGAAGACCTAATCATTTGGTGGTTTTGCTTGGTTTGTGAAATTGCAATTGCGGCTATAGCACCAAGATCTCTTCTTAGAGTTCTTAGCTGTTCTGACCATTCAGAACAGTGAGCCTCTACATTTTTTCTCTTCTTGGCCTTATGTGTTTCTTCGCTTTTTTTTGTTTTGCCTCTTTTGACTTCTTTGGTTTTCTTGACTTCTTGGGACTAGCCTTTTAGCGAATCTTGAAGTGACCTTTTCTTGGTTTTTTGAGTTTTTTTCCATTGAAAGAGTGTGCTACTATTCTAAATTATTTTTTTGGGTCTATTGCTTCTTATTGCTTGTGTGAGCCCCGCTACAAAAGTAGCATAGTTGTTTTATGCATTTTGAAGCCTCTTTGTGACTCATTTTCTTGATTCTGGTTCTTGAGTAATTTTGTGCTTGTATTTTTGAAATATTTTTCTTTCCCTTATAAGTGAAAAGCCAAAAAAAATTTCTTGTTTTCCGTTGCTTTTGCTTTGATTTCCTTTTTATAGTTTTAATACATTTTGAAGTGGTTTGATTAATTTCTTGTTTTTGGTTCATTTGCTTGGTCATGAAAGGAGTTTTTTTCTAGATTTATCTCTCTTTTATGTCAAGTACATTTTGGTATTTTCTAGGCATAGGAGTTCTTGTTGGGACTATCCTTGCTCTTCTGTCAAAAGTGATTGAACCATTTCTATCTAGAAATTCTTGTTTCTTCCTTAGTTAGCGAACATAGAATTTGCATATCATTGGTAGTTTTTGCATTAGTTGCACTGAAGAATTTTAGTCTTTTTGATAGTTTTCTGAAGTGTGTGAAGAGTGAGTAACTGAAAAGAAAAACAAGTTTATTTTCTTATTTAGTTTTATAGAAACCATTTAGAAATATCTTTTCATCGAAAGAAAAATATTTTATTTGCATGTAGTAGGTTTTTATTGATTTCTTTCGCATCGATAAACACCATCAGTTTCACTTTCGTATACCTTTGACATAAGTAATAGGAAATTTAAAATCAAGCGCTATAATTAAAATGAACTAGAATTTTTTGTATTTTTTCATTAATCATACACCAACTAGCTAGGTCACAGGGCCTTGGAATAGGTTAGTGGAAAGTTGACTCTCAAAGGCCGCTCAAACTGCTAAACATAGAAAGTTTATTAATGAGATAAATCCAATTTCGTTAAGTCGACTAGGAAATCTCTACCTCCAGAGATTTAAGTGTAAGGGAGAGTGAAGGCAGAGAATAGAGATACCCCCTCTCCTATTTGTTGAATCTTGACCAAAGACCATTCTGCCCAGCTGCCGATTCAAATTGGTGCCCTTAGTTGCCTCTCCTAAGGACCACACAAGTGACTGCTAGGGGGAATACCCATGGTACCTGAGACAAACATTGCATCACTTTCATTAGTACTTCTAAAGGGTGCCCTTGTGAATATCGAGGACTTGCATTGGCAAAGGCTGTTGTCAGGAGGTCAGCATAGCTGAATCAGTTACCTTCACTAGTAAGCATGGGGCTTAATTACCCCAGACTATTTTCATAAGGTCCTTTCATTTTGCTTTCTTGTATTTTTGTGTCCGGTCCTAATCACCCAAAATGGAAATACCTAAAAGCTGCTTGATTGAAGGTATCTTAGGAACTTTTTAGAGTGTGTTCTTTACTCCTAGATTGCTTAGCTTCTTATCTTTTTCGAGTCTAAAATTAATCTCATAAAGTTGTTGACCGACTGCCTTGTTGAATGAGGAGGCTTCGTGGGCTTTGTACTGTAACTATCGACTCTTATTCAAGAAGGTGTAGCAGTAATTCAGTCAGTTATTTTTATCGAATGATTTCAAATGCAATGGAGAGTGATCCTCTGTATGGACTTGTTGTTTCTGTGGGTGGTCCTAGTACTAGTGCTATTGTAGAGAGGAGTACGCCACTCATCCCTAGAGTCTTGTTTCTGGCAGAAGAAGTTGAAGTTGAAGAAGTTCCTCAGCCTCCTGAGACTCCTTCATCTCCTCTTCCTACTAGGTTTCCTGACGTCCTTTTATACATTGGGCCTGAGTCTCAGAAATCGACTAGTCCTTTCCATGATATCCCTTTCTTTTGATGGCCACGGTTGGGACAAAAACTTCGGTTATGAGCACTGAGAGTATTCATATTCCTCTTTCAGTCAAAGGAGGAGGTACTATTTCCATTTCGACAATCACTTCTAGTGATGATATGTTTGGCTCCACTTCTATTCCATCTTCGAGTGGAAGTACCCAAGCATATGCTTTTCAATCTGGCCCCTTTTCTTTTGGAATTCCTTCTAGTGTGATTCCTTCTGTCTCCTTTACTGTTGCTTCAGTTGTCTCCATGCCTATGCATTCTATGGCTAGTGGATAAGATTCATTTCAAGGTTTCCCCTTTGGAAGTGGACATATTCCTCATTCGAACCCTTCCTTAGTATCTCTTCCTTTCACATCTCAAAATCAAGGATTCAATCCTTTCACCGGAGGTCAAGGCTATAATTTTTTCTGAGGATGGAACCTTGTTTTTATAGGGTTAGGAGTTGGGAGTCAGTTTTTCTCTGGTCAACAATGGAATGTTCCTTTCACTTTGATAGGTGCTTCTCAGGGATTTTCTCCATTTGATAATTCTTGGAACCCTTACCAAGGGTTTTCTTCCTCTTTTAACACTTCTATTGAAGGGAATATTCATGTTTATAACCCTACGATGGGAGGGGGTAATTCTCCGAATGTTGAGCCAGAATGTTTTTCTTATGGCTCAACATTTTCTACGAACAACATCTGGAAACTTGGTTCCTCAACAAATCCAAAGTATTATTTTCAAAATGTGGGGAATCCTTCCTATGGGAGTTGGAATTCCCAGGCTCCTCCGTGCTTACCATTCTTGGCAACTTTAAACTTTCCAAATCTATCGAAATTGATTAATGATTCTATTCAACATAGTTCGGGTTGGCCTCTGGTCCACACTAAGCTACCCTCATACATTCCAAAGTTTGAAGGGAAGACTGGTGAGGATCCGTCGAACTATGTCACCACTTTACATTTATGGAGTTTGTGGAACTCCCTTATTGACGATTCGATTAGGTTGATATTATTTCAATGAACCCTAACTAGGCATGCAATGAAATGGTATATTAAGCTGACAGGGGGTATTTTTTCAACTTTTGGTGAGTTGGCTACTATGATCTTAAACCATTTTCAATTGCTTGTCCATTATGATGTCGAGACTGATCACTTGGCCAATTTCCAGTAGGATAAGGCAACTCAAATTTCTGATATTATTCATGAATGGAGGAGAAGGAAGAGGCTAATAAAAGCTTAGATTCCAAATGAGTTCCTTCTTGAATGGTTTCTAAAATCTCTGCAGCTAGAAATCTCAAAATATGTATCCCTTTCAGGGGTATTTTATGAAGAGCGGGCTATATTTAGGGCTCAATAGCTAGAACTGGTCTACTATTAGTCTGGAGTCCTTAATAAAATATTATCGAACCCTCGTCACTCCAAGATATATTTAGCCAAAACCAAACGTTGTCCTCATGGTGATGGACTTTTCGGTACGATCGACAGTGGTATGGATAACCTGCTAAATCGACTGCAACAGTTGTCTATACAATCTTCTCCTTTTGGTTAGGCTACGCCTTCAGTGTCAAATCCTTCTTAGCCCTTGGCTATTAATTCTGTTCAAACTTATAACCCCAGAGAAAATCAGCAATCCAATGGGAAGAAGAAGGGATGAAGGAATAAGAAGAAAGAAAAGGATGGGAAGGGAAATGTGAATAGATCCAATGATCATGTTGGAGAGGGTATAAGGGATAATAAGAAGAAGGTTAAGTTTCCATACAAGTTGTGTACTGGAGACCATCTTACACACCTCTGCCCTAAAATTTAGGATGCTCAACACTTGTTATCTCAACAGGGTTCTTCCAGCTCCCAGGATGTACTGACAAACCCTTTTTTCGAAGAGCAGCAATTTCTTGCTGGCGCAAATGTGAATATTGGAGCTCCCTCTAGGGGCAACCAGGAAGGGAAATTCAATCAAAAATATAAATAATGAGTGCTCATCCATGTATCGCATTGAGATCTCATGATTATGGTGAAGAAGATTCTTCGAAAGCTAAGGGTGATCCTAATAATGTTGAGCCAGTCCATATAGAGAGGCTTGCAGCTGAGCCTATACCTCGGATGCCGAAAGGGTCTAAAAAGAATATGAAAATCAATCCTAATGCCAAGGTTTCCCATAACTACTCGATTGTATAAGATCTAGCTCAAAGTCCTTGCGCCATGTCTTTGTTAGAGGTACTCAAGTCGTGTCCTGCACAAAGGAGTGCATTGTTCACTTCCATTGGGGTTGTTGATACAAATAATTCTCTAATGATCACATTTGAAATGCCGACTTTCAAAAAGAGACTTCCTCATCATATGGATTTCCAGATTAAGTCTACATATTGGAATTTTAATATATTTCGAATAGTAATCGATGAGGGTGCTTCCACGTGTGTGATTTCTCTCACATGTTGGAAGGCTATTGGATATCCTCCAGCTGTCCCTTCTGCTACTCCTCTGACTGTGTTTGATGGTCATTCTCATAGGCCACACGGAATCGTTCCAGCTTTACCCATCTTTGTTGGGTTAAAAATTTCAATATCGAGGTCGAGATAGTTGATTCAAATATAGACTAGAACCTTCTATTGGGGCGAAACCGGATTTATGAGATGGATGCTATTGCTTCCTCATTGTTTCACATTTTATGTTTCCCTCACGAAGGGAGGATTGTCACTGTTTGATTTTCACTATTGATCAGATGGACTATTCTCCTATAGATCTGAATGCATCCGCTGACTCGACTATTCCCTTGGTGAATGATACCAAGAAATCTGTTGAGAATTTGGGGGTTGGAATATATACATCGTTGATGGGTAATTTTTATTTTCCACCTCCTTCAGTTCATATCAATGATATTTCATCCTCCAGGTTTCCTACTCAGAGAGAGTTATTTCTAACTCAATATTTTTCGAACCCTTGGACCTTGCCTTCTCCTACCTCCACATTAGAAGAAGGCCAAGTGGGTGGAATGGCATTTCCTATGTCTGCAGCTGAGATTTATTATCGATGTGTTATTTAATTTTCAGACTCCATGCGAGTTTCTCTTTCTCCGAAGGAATTGGATGGAGATGTGGCTCCAGCTTGGACTCTTACTTCATCTTCTTCTTAGGATTCCATTGATAGCACTCTTTCATATGAGGAAGTCATACTTGAAGCAATGATAGGTGTAGAGAAACTATGGGATTATTTGCATTATCGATCATATTTTCTACCAGACCTGTGAGAATTTGTATCAAGTTTCTCTAGCCTTCAGTCTTCTGGTCTTGTTCACCCAATATTGAACCCTTTAGCACCAACACATGTTTTTTAAGAAGGGAAAATGGGTGTCATTTATACTACTACACTGGTGAACATATCTAGAGATCCCAACATTATTTAAAATTTCTTCATTGGAGCTGAATGTTCCCCTAAAGAGGTTCAGACTTACACCAATCTCTTTCGAGAATTTTGCGATGTGTTTGCTTGCTCTTATGAGGAAATGCCTGGTATAGATCCATCTATTGTCCAACATGAGATCAAGACATCGAAATATTTTAAACCTATTCAACAGAAGCTTCGTTCATTAAACCATAGGAAGGCTACAGCTATCAAAGCCAAGGCTGAGAAGCTGCTAAAGGCGGGTTTCATATACCATGTTCCATTAAAAGAGTGGGTTTCAAATCTAGTTCATATGGAAAAGAAACAAGGAACGATCTGAGTTTGCATCGATTTGAGGGATTTGAATAAGACATGTCTGAAAGATAATTACCCCACATCATTTATAGATCAAATCATCGATGAGTGTGTGGGGAGTGAGGTTTTCTCCTTCGATGAGTTTCTCGGGATATAACCAGATCACTATTCATCCTGAAGATCAGCATAATACTGCTTTTATTTGTCCTTGGGGTACCTTTGCTTACAAGAAGATGTCTTTTAGCCTTAAAATGTTGGAGCTACCTTTCATTGGGCCATTTCCTATGCCTTTCACGACATCAAACATATTATAGAGGTGTATTTGGATGATTTTAGCTGCTCTTTCTCGCAAGAGAATTGATCGTCCTTCACACCTTCGTCAATTTTTTGAGCAACATTGGTATTATAAAATTTGGTTGAACCCTAATAAGTATGTTTTCACTATCACATCTGGTCAGTTGTTGGGATTCATTGTGTCTATGGAAGGGATTCAGGTAGATCCCTTCAAGGTTGAGGTAATACTTTAGTTGCCTCCCCCATATTTGATCCATCAACTTCAAATTATACAAGGAAAATCCAATTTCTTATGGAGATTCATCGTGAATTATGCCGAGATTGCAAAGGGATTTATGAGGTTTTTAAAGAAAGGAGTTCCATTTTGTTGGAATGACTTTGCTCAAAATTCATTTGACGATTTGTAAAAAACATTGACCTCTGCTCCATTACTGAGTCCACCCTATTATAGCAGATATTTCGTCTTGTATCTCACTACAATAGTATCTACCATAGGTATGGTTCTGGTTTAGGAAGATGATGCTCTTTGCTAGCATGTTGTATACTACCTTATTCGAGGCTTGGTGGGTCCTGAACTCTGATATTCTCTGATTAAGAAACTTGTTTTGGAAGCCGTCCATTCTATCTAGTGGCTCATACATTATATCCTCCTTCGCAAAACTTCTATTTTGGCAGCAGTTAATCCATTTCAATTTTTTCTTAGTAGGCAAGTGATTGGGGGAAAATACAATCTTTTGATTTTTATTTTGCAAGAATTTGATATTTAATTTATGTCTACGAAATCCAAGAAGTCATTGGTATTTACAGAGTTTATTTTTGAGTTTCCTTGTGGAGAAGAGATTGTTTATGAAGAATCGTTTCCTGATGAACATCTTTTTCTCATTTATTCACATAATCCTTGGTACGAAGATCTCATAGTTTATATCCTGACTGCGAAGTTTCCCTAATATTTTTCGAAAGATAAGCATTGAAATTTGTGTCACTGAGCTAAAATTTATTTGATTATTAGTGACACTCTATATCATCGCGGGGTCGACTCGATCCTTAGACGCTGCTTAACTCTCGAAGAAGATGAGGCTGTGTTGAATGATTGCCACAGTGGAGCTTGTGGTGGTCATTTATCTGGGCTTGATACAGCCCAAAAATTCTTTCGTGTAAGATAATTTTGGATCTCGATTTTTAAATATTATGTTGAGGCTGTGAAAAAGTGTCATCCCTATCAAATTTATACCCAAAAGATGCGCACTCATCCAAATCCGCTCTTTCCTATCATCATTGTTGGTCTGTTCACAAAGTGGCATATTGATTATAATACTTGTAACCCACCTTCAGCTAAGGGTCATAAGTACATCATTGTAGTTGTCGACTAATTTACGAAGTGGGTTGAGGCTATGCCTACTTTTGGGAATGACGGTGAGACAACAACCCTATTCCTATTTAATCAAGTCATTTCTCACTTTGGAATCCACAGAGAGATTATTACTGACCATGGAAGTTATTTTCAGAACAATATCATGGTTGAATAGGCTCTGAAATCGGGTTTGCGGTAGGAGAATTCATCCCGTTATTATCCTAAAGCCAATGGGAAAGTTTAAGACATTAAAAAATCCTTGAAGACAATTCTTCAATGGACAATTGATAAAGCCAAATCCAATTGGCACGTCATGTTGTACCCTTCACTTTGGGCATATTGGATGTTTGTAAATACTACAACCGGTTTCACTGTGTTTCAGCTATTTTATGGGTCAGAATATATATTTCCTATTGAATGTGGAATTCCTTCCCTTAAGTCTTGAAGAAAACCTTATCCATCTAGAAAATCTCAATTAGCAACGCTGAGATGTAGCTTCGATGAATGAGGCACATAAGAAATGAGTGAAGGTTCAGTACGATGAGGCAGTCAAGCCTAGGGTTTTCTTTGAAGGTGACCTTGTCTTGGTCTATACCCAAGAGAAGGGTGCCTTGAGGGCAGGCAAGTTCAAATATATGTGGTATGGCCCCTTTATCATCAAAAAAATAATGAAAAGGGGATCTTATGCCTTGGTTGATTTTGATGGGAACAAGCTGGCGGAGCCCAGAAATTGGCTCTATTTGAAGAAGTATTATGCCAGGCTTTGGCCTAGCATCTACTTTGTTGTATATATTGTATTTTTTGCATGTATTTTTTTCAATTTTTGGTGTGACTTTGATGATTTTTATCTGCTTTGGTAGGTATTATTGGATGAGATGAGTGATTTTGGCTTTGTTGATGGTGCTAGTAGGCATACCCGGAGGAACCTGGTTTCCGCAGCGTGGGTAATCCACTATCCATCCAGTGAGTTGTTAGTTTCAAGAGGTGTCTACATTAGTCCTTCTTCGAAAAATGTGGCAGAGTACACTGTAGTGGTCAACCTACTCTCAGAAGCAATATCTCTTGGTGTTGATTCGTTAGTAGTTTACTTGGATTCATAGCTGGTGGTTTCGCAATTAAACAACACCTATCGTGTCAAAGGCCCATTTTTAGAATGATTATTTTTTAGGGTATATTTGTTACAACGTTCATCTCAATTTATTACATTCATTCATATTCCTCGATCTGATAATTGGTTTGCAGAACCATTAGCTAATCAAGCACTTGATTGGCACATTAATCATTTAGTACTTTAAAAATATCAAAACATTATTCATAATTGTACATTTGGGACAATCGCATCATATAAATCGCTATGTGTGTGTATATATATATATATCATATTGTTAAAAATATACAAATTTTGGACCATCATGTCCTACAAAATTAGGGCTTATGCTCGATCATGTATGTCATCAAAAATAATACTACACTCATCCGATCAAATCTAAATCTACTCCTGAGGTCGTTGCCCAAAATTTTTATTCCGATAGAACAGAATAGTAGTAGCTACATGGTGGAATAACCAAATCCAGTCTCATGGTACTCTAACCACCCTCCTCTAGATAGCCTTAGGAAGGTCCTCTATAGCTGCCATGGCTACTTGGCAAGTTAAACTCTCCAAGTTTCTCTAGATGGCATGGAGGGTCCTTTCTGGGTCTTCAACATCTGCCTCACCTCTGCAGCCCTTATGTCTTGGGTAACCCTCTGGTGTAATCAATCCCATGTCTACATCATGATCATTAAAATTTTGTAAGTCATATTGTCCTATCAAAAAAATTTATTCATTTTTCCTATAATTTGGAAAATAAAAAAAGAATCATATAATCAAAAAATTAGTGTGCAATATTACCAATTGCACCCAATGCTGCTCTGGGTGGAAGAAAAAAATTAGGATCTGCTCGAAAATCCATCCCAACATAGGATAGTCCTCCACTGAGATGACTTGTTCTGCCACCACTGGAAGAACTCATCATCCCATGTGGTTCGGGGAACTTCACTTCCCCCTAGTCTCTTCATCAAGTTTGTCCATCGGGCTATCCTTAGATCCTTTGGGCTGCTGATAGTAGAGATGGTCTTAGGCTAAAGACCTAGGAATCTCAAAAAGAAGAATGTCAAAAAAATAATGTTTTTTCCAAAATGTTTTGTCTTTATCTACCAGATGGAAGTTATTTTTTTCTTCAGATTAGCCAATAAGGTTATGCACCAATCATAAAGATGGGTCAAACAATCCACTTCTAGACTCATATAAGTGTGTGAAGCCTGGTATAGAGATGTCGATCCTACCATTCTACCAATAGTGAAAAGAATAATTTTCATGTACAAATCCCGTACATCCTTGATTGGGATCTCAGTCCCCACCTTCTTTGCACCATCTACACAGTAGACCTCAACATAGTCATCTACATTAAGCCCTCCAGTGGGCTTACCATGCAAATCAATTGGGTCTCCCCTTCAGGAATGTCTAGTGATAAAATAGATGTATTCCAACTTGATTATCAATGGCATCTGATCAATCATAAAACAATGTTCATCTGGTTCCCAATGATTGACCAACATCTTGAGCAATCGAGAATTGGTTTTCATGTTTGGAATTTTGAAAAATTTAAGTAAACCACAGTTCCAAAGTATATCTAATGATTATTTTTCCTCCATCACTTCATTATCAATCACACTATTCTCTCTTTCTCTCCAACTGATAGTCATCCCGAACAATTTCATCCATTGACCCATTAGATACAAATTTTTTGAATTCCATTCTGCCCATATGTGACTTCATTCAGACAAAATCGCATCTATACATGAGTTCTTCATAACAAACCTGTGAATGCGTAGATGGTTTCAAAGAAAATATAGTTCCTATGGTAAAAAATCTAAAACTTTTCTTGAAATAGGAATTAAATTGATAAATAATATGAGTACAAGGATTACCTAACTGATTTCAGGTGATTCAGTGGCAGATTGCTCCATTTGCAAGAAGAGGGTTTTTTTGCTCCAAATATTTTTTTCCACTTCTACACTGCACAAATGACCAAAATGTGAGTCAAAATGCTTATTTATGCCCTGAATTTGAAATTTTTTTACAAATTTCATTTGTGTCTATTTTTTTAACTTGATTAAGGTTGTTTAACATTTCGGCTTGTAAGTGTTGGGAAAATTTATTTTCAGGCATATTTTGGTGAATTTGAGTTATTTCCAATTTTCCTTCAAATCCATGACCACTGACCTGTCATGGTAGGTATTTGATTTTGAACAGGTATATATGTTAGCAAATGCACTTTCCATTGCATTTTTGCATACTAGCCTCCATTTTTATCACTTGCCATACGGTTGATCCCATCATGTCATGACTATTTAACCCATTTCACTCGCCGATTTTTTAAATCATGGCTTGGTGGTAGAGCTATGCTTTACATGGGCTTCCTAGTTAGTCCCTCGCTATAATTTTTTGCCCATGCTGCAATCTATGTAGGCTCGGGAATTCTCTTTAGTCCCACCATGACTTATGCATTGAAGCTTCATTCTTCTTCTTCTTCGATATCTTTATTCTGGCCATTTATCTTAGAGGCTCCCAGTTGTTTTCGAGTTGTATTACTACATTTCATATTGACTACTTGTTTATCTTGGCTATCCATCTTCGTTTGGACTCATGTTTAAGCCCTCTTTTTGCCATGTCTTTCTGTACAAGTTAACCATGCAATCACTTAGCCTTTGCGACTTGACACCTTTACCCATGGATGGAAAATCCCTTTGAGTGCCACTTATCAGTTTTCACCACCTTCAATTGAGCATAGGATTGTTCCTATCCCAGGAAATAGTGCATCTATTTACCGACACTCGTTCTATCCATTGTACTATAGGCATTCTTTTATTCCTTTTTAGGCTTTGAAATATGAAAAAGACAAAAAATTAAATATTTGAAAAAGAGAAGGAACGGGGCAATACTTCCATACTTGATGGCAACTATAGTGTTAGTTGTTTTGCCCTTGAACAAAGCACAAAAAAAAACTAAGTATTTTCTCCATTTGGGATGGTTTTATTTTTTGACTTAGGAGAAGCCATAACCTTATTATCAAGTCAGTACTCCCCTGGTTGGTTATCTCTTCCAATCATATGGAAGGATTTTTCATGCCTTCTGCATCACAAACTTATACAAAGTGTAATATTCCAATTTAGGAAAGACAACAATATTGAACACTAAACTGAAATGTACAACAAATAATGATGTAAAAAATATGAGCAAATCATAGATGCATTATATTATGTATTAGAGAAAAAAAATATACAATGTGTTGAGGAACAAATCACTCAAACTAGGCAAACAAGCCTCGAAAGCCCAGAAACACTAGAATCCAAGGGATGCTGCAACACAGGAATTCTGGAATACATGACAGCGTAGTCCCACTGAGGTTTACTGCTACATAAAAATAAAAATGGATGGATATGTTGATATATTACTCAAAAGGAGCTGAAAATGGATAGCTAGTCTCTCAAACACAATCCCAAGATAACCTGGCAAGGGTTTCTTGAAATACACAAGATACAAAATGTGCAGACTGTAACACTATGGCTGAATCACGCTATATCACTGAGGCTCTACTACAAAATGGCTGAAATGATAAATATATGGCTGAAATTCCTCCTCCCTAGATTTCTGGGTGAAAGGCTGATCCTTTCACTAGGAAACTAGCTCATAAACAGAGTTGTTGACCCCTCCACTGCAACACCATGAAAAATAACATAGTTCCTCAAGGAGACTATGTTGTGGTTGTAGGTGACTACTTGGGCCAATGCCAGATGGTGGAAATGAAGCTCAAAATACTCCCCTAAAATTTCCTTCTCAAGTCCTCCAAGAAAGAGTGGGGAATTCCCGCATTGAAATGCCCTTGTACTAAATAGTACAACAAACCCAGCTAAATAGCTGAAGCATACAATAATTCATAAGACTCAAACATAAAAAAATATTCTGAATGCCTCTCATGGATGCCATCCCTTCCCTTATATTCTTGGTGAGCTTCCTCACCCTTGGCCCCACTCATTTATGAGGTTACTACCATGCAAAGACTCCTCCTCCAAAATTGCGTTGTCCCCACTAGCTCCACTCTCTTCTTTGGCAGTGTTGTTGATTTGGTCAACCTTGATATATTCCAAATGTATTGCTCCCTTTCACATGCAAGGTGACTTTATTTTGGCTATCTAAACTGATCCACATCCATACTGGAAGTGATTTATTCCTACTAAAGATATTTAAGGGTCTCCCTACCCCACGTATTCCTCTAGACTAAAAATAGAAGCAACATATAATATTCCAACTAGCTGAAAGCTAATTGGGAATATTACAGTCCTCCCCTCCAAAATTTTTCTTATCCTCAAGCAATAGTAAATAAGGATGCTGCAAAAGCTTCTCCCCCTCCCAAGTGGCATCCTCATCAGGAAGATTCCTCCATCGAATAAGATATTATTTAATCACCTTGCTCTTTAGCTACCTCTCCTGAGTATCAAAAATAGCCTTTGGTTGTAAAACTAGATGGCCCTCATCATCAATAGGTGGGAGATCCATAGTGGCAACCACATGTTGTCCAATGGCCTTCTTGAGGCATGAGACATGAAAAATGTTATGGATCTTTCTCCCAATAGGAAGCTCTAGCTCATATGCTACTTATCCAACATGACGGATCACCCTGTATGGTCTATAGAACTGAGGTTTAATATTATTAGCTCCTTTCTCCTTGAGTGTAGATTGTATATATGGCTGAAGACGAAGATAGACCAAATCATCTACCTCAAATTGCCTCTCTATCTGACCACAGTTTGCATACATTTTCTGTTGGTCTTGTGATGTAGCAATGTTGTCCATGAGAGCCCAAAGTATATCCTTACTCTCTTGAATCCACTCCCTTTCTCTAGGAGCAAATGATAGTGCATCATACCCATAGAGGGCTCAAAATGGGGTCATGCCAATGGATATATGAAAAGTTGTGTTGTAGCAATACTCCCCCAAATGGAGCCAACATAGCCATGCTCTCTGCTGGCCCAAAACATAGTTTCACAAGTAGCCTTCCAACCACTTGTTCATGATTATGGTCTATCCATTGGTTTGTGCATGATAGCTAATACTCAGTGTCAACTCGATACCCACTAACCGAAAAAGCTCTTGTCAAAATCCACCCATGAAGCGGTTATCCCAATCATTGACTATGGTCTTTGGAAGACCATGGAGTCTAAACACATCCCTCATGAAGAGCTCGGATACCTGTGAAGTAGTATATCGTGAAAAAATAGCAAATAAATGTGAATACTTTGTTATTCGATCAAAAACTACGTATTAGGGGAATTTTGAGGTCTAAAATGGGCCTCCTAAGGAAATAATAAAATAATAGCTAAACCAATAAAATAATATTAATGAATTTGCAATTCACTTTTTGCACCAAAATCCATGTAGCCATAGCTAAATTCAATTCAAAAGTTGTACCAAAATAAAATTAATAAAAAAGTTGTATTGATGTGACTATAAATAAGAATGAGTTTCTCAAGAAAAAATCATTATCATTGAACAACTAATGCATTTGTCCTTTGTACTTAAATAACTTAAAATAAAATATAAATATAAATTTATAAATTCTTAATTATATTATATACTATTAATTAAAATTTATATTATTTAAATTGTATAATAACATGTAATTAATATACTATATAAAAATAATATAATATAATATAATAAATGTATAGGGATATGCATTGTTTCTTTCAAGAAATATGAAATGACAATAAAATATTTTTATTCAAAAAATGTGAAATGAAATTTATTATGAGTCCTTTACTTTGACTTTAAAAGTGCTTAGAGCACTACCATGGTTAACCATGAGTTTTTATCCACCATTGAGAATGTGACAAGTAAGTACCTTTAACTAAAGAAATGCCACCTCAACCATTAGGGATGATGCCATCCCCCAAAATGTGATTGGTTCTGATAAAGTGAATTTTGATTGTACATTTTCCTTAGGAGGCCCATTTTAGACCTCAAAATTCCCCTAATGAAAGATACAATCCTTACCCTAAACAGTAGGTAGATCGGTGATGAAGTCCATGGAAATACTTTCCCATTTACAATACAGAATAGGGAGTGGTTGCAATAATCCTTTAGGGTGGTTGCGCTCTCCTTTGTTCTGTTGGAAAACTACGCACTCCTTGATGTGTTGGAGCACATCCTCCTTGAGACCCTTCCATGGAAATCTCTCTCGAATAGCCCGATATGTCTTGCTAAATCTTTGATGCCTCGCAAGGGGTGAATCATGTGATGTCTACAGGATATTCTTCTTGAGCTTAGAATATCTAGCCAAGAAGACCCGATCCCAGTAATAGATGAACTCATCCATCACTCTATACCTCTCATCAGTCACCAATCCATCTAGGATCTCACATGCAAAGCGGTCTTTGGAGTATTCCACTAGCAACTGAGCCTTCCAATCTGTATCCATTCTCATCAAGGACAACACTACTAGCCTCTAAGATAAAGCATATGCCACTACATTACTCTTCCATTTGACATATTCTATATCAAATTCATATGCTTGGATCTCACTCACCCATTTCTGCTGCCTCTCCTGAAGTTGTTTCTGTGTAATATCCCAAAATAGGGAAAATCAACAATAATGGGAATATCTTATAGTATCCCAAAATTGGACTGCTTAGCAAGGCATGCCTGAAAAATGAATTTTTTAGGAATTTATGCTACAGTATTGGAAACCAACCCTTGGATCCCTTATATCTAACAATCTAAGACCTGAATCCAAGAGGGGATAAAAAACAAATCCTTCTAGGTGGGTTAAAGAGGTCTCCCCACACCTAGTGCAGTTGGAAAATACCCAAGGAAGGGACTGCAGCAATATTTAACAACACTTTCTCAGAAAATAACACAGTTCAATAGAGTAAGAGTAGCAAACCAATATGGAGGTTTAGAAATAGCTTATACATCAGCAAATCAGATTTACAATGAGGCCCATACAATGCACAAGAGAAAGATAGAAGACTTTGTGAAGAAAACCATCTAAAAGAGGTGATGCAATAATGTATTTCACTACAAAAGGCTTAAAAGCATTATTTTTATGAGCATACAGCAGTTGTAGGTTACAACTCAGATCTAGAATAAATCTGTGTACAAACTATTAGATCTATATCAGATCTGTACACTAGACTGTCTCTATTTTACATACCCCGATCTGTAGATTTCTTCTGAATTTCTGAAGCATATATAGGAGTATTTAGATCAGATATGAATATGACATGGAATAGATCATAAATACATGGATCACCATAGTGAATGGAAAATTCCCATCACTAGAGATCACTCCTCAAAGTTTGCCAAAACTCCCTACAACTTTCCTCTTGCAGATAACGTAGTCCTAGAAGATAAACTGCGTTGTAGACTTGATGATCAGTTTGGCCTGATTCCAAGGTATGGATCTGAAGCTCCAATGATCCAATACACTCTTCCCAGGGAGATAGAAGGCTTTCCCACCAAAAAGAGGCACTATAATGGCTTAGATCTAAATAGATCTAGCCTCCACTTTCTGCAACTTACAAAGACAACCAAACCCTCAACAGGATCTGCATTGTAGTTGGAAGAAGCACATGGCCAAAGGCTTGATAGTGGACAAGAAATTAAAGACTATTCCAAGAGGCCTCTCAAGGAAAGAGGTGGGATTCCTGATCAAGAATACCCAGTGCTAAACAACACTATTCTCTCCTAAATAGCCAATAGAATGAGAAATGTCTAAATAGACATGTTCTTCCAAAAAAATATGTTCAACAACCTTCTTCTGCTGTCCTCCTCTTCCTTAAATAAGATGGAAACCTTTCCAAACCATAAACCATCTCAATGATTTAGTTGCATTCACATGATTAACCTCCAACTAAAACTGCGCTGTGCATCTAGGTGATTCAATGTATCTAGACAACACTGTTGATTTGGTCCAGTTGACCCAGTGAAATGACTTAATCCCTTTCACACATAAGGGTGTTTTATTAAAGCAACCCAAATTTAGCCTTGTTCACATGGGCATTGATTTATTTTGTTTTTTGAGGATTTTAATTTATCCTCCTTTACAATTTTGTTCTTGCAACAAGAAAATGAAAACAAAATTGTATATTCCAATTAGATTGAGTTAATTAGCAATATTACAGTCCTCCCCTCCAAAATGTTGCTTGTCCTCAAGAAACTGATAGGGTGAGTGTTGCAACTCCTTTCCTCCTCCATTGGTGACACTATCAAGTGATAATCCTCCTCCATGAGCTGAGTGTTCACCAAACCATCCTTCCATGAGTTGTCTTTTCAATGTTTCTATGAGAGGCAAATGACCCATCCCATAAGGAGTTAAGAACTCAAGTGAAACAATCATGGCTGAACCAAAAATTTCCCTAAAACATGTAGCATAAGGTACATGGAGAGTCTCCATCCCATGTGGCACATACACGCTCCCCATCCTCCCTCCATACAAGCCCACAAATAGTACAAATATATCATCATTGTATGGAACCAAAACTATGTACATCGAACAGAAAATTGAGCATGAGGAGGTGGGTCATAATCCCACATATGATACCAACACAGTGCATCTTCTACCTGCCTCAAATCAATACATGGTAAGTGGTTTTCCTACAACTTAATTGCTGCCCAAGTCATCTCACTATTGCTGAAGGTGAGAGATATGTTTGGGGCCTTGGGGAAGCACCCATCATGATGAAAAATTTCCCTTTGCTCATCAAGGGAGTGGCCAAATTCAGAAATTTTAATGGCCTGATAGTTTCCATGAGATTTACATGATACATTACTCCTTTTAGGAGTCATGTCCTACATAAAAATGGTAAAAGAACATGTAAAATTAGAAAATAAAACTTGCTTTACATGAACATATCCTTTACCAAAAAAGTCTCTCATACACATGGAGTTGTACATGGATCTTTCTCCTCTTTCCAAAGGAGGAAGATATTATTGAAATGACTCTTTCATAGAGTCCCATGGCTACCCCAACTCCACATAACTCATGCATTCTTGAAAATGCTGATATAGTTCCTCTTTCAAGCCTTCCCAATCAAAGCTCCTCATGATGATGTTGTAGATCCTCATGGAATATAGATGGCTGAAACAGAACTCTTTGTATTCTCTTTGTAGTATCTTATGCTTGAGCTTAGAAGCTCTAAGAAAAAATATTCTAAAACTATTATAGATGACTTCTCCTTGGACTAAGTAGCCCTCTTCATGTAGCTGGTCCTTAAGTATCATACATGTGTGAGGATCTTTGGAATAATCCACTAGCAGTTAGGATTTCCAATACAAATCTACATTGTTCAACAATGACGGTGCTAATGATTCATCAAACAAAGTATCTGTCATATTACTGATCCTTCCATTGACATCTCCTATGCCAAATGTGTGTGTTGGAAGGCTGCTCCTTCCCTTCTTCTCCTCCCACAGTGCAGGATCAGAAAGGAGAGTGGGTGCTGATGATAGGGGAAAAATATTTCCCTCCTCCTTGAGCTTACCCAAGTCTCCCAACATTGTAGCTTTGTCTTCAAGTGCTCCAATCCCTCCTGGATCTAAGTTTGGAGTAGAAATTTATGATGTTTTCCCCATAGAATTTGAATCAGGTGGCCACCCAGGTGGTTTTCCACTAGATAATGAGGTTTCAGGAACCATCCTCATATGCAGAATAGATGGGATCCTCATGTCCTTGCTTCCAATGTGAAATTTCAACTCTGTTTCATGTGTGGAAGTCTCATGAAATTTGGAGACCCCTCTTAGTGGTGTAAGAGTGACTCTGGTTGGAGCATTGGCTCCATTCTCTTCTGAGAGTGGATCATCTTTTGATATGTCAGCTTTGTGATCCCTCCTCTGTTCTGTCTCATTGTCCTTTAGCATAGACAGATGTTTCTCATGTCCTCCAAATGGAAGATCCTTAGGAAATCCTTACAAATATGCAAGAGCCCCTCTAGTGGAAGCCATTTCTTCATCTCCATCTCTAAATGAAAATAGATCTCCTCTTTCTATCACAATGCTGGAGGATCTTCTATATTCTTTCTCTACCTTCTCCTCATCAATGGAGTATGCCTCATCACTAAAAGACCCTTTTCTTCGGTCTCTTATTGAAGAAGGAACCCTCTTATTTTCTCCTTGAGAAAAGAGACCTTGTTGTAGTGGGGCTTTTGCCTCTGGAAAATTGGGCAGAAGATCTTCAACCCACTCAACAATGTTTAAAAATGGAGTTGGCTCCATGGAATCTTCCAACTTATGCAAAGATTCAGATTTCTTCGGCTTGATTTGCTTTCCCCAAGAAGTCTCAGAATGTATTATCTCAAATTTTTTCACTAGTCTCCTAATGAACCTTGCATAAGAAGAGATATTTACCCCTTTCAAGGAAGAAGACTCCAATAGCCACCAGGCATAAGCCTTTCCTTGAAGATGCAGTGCTGCTACTCTCAAGCCTTATTTTTATGAAACTTGATGCAGCTGGAAGTATGTGTCAAGCATCCTTACCCAAGACTTGGCTAAGTCCTTAGGTTATCCATCAAAAGTAGGTAGAGAGAATCTACCCAAAGTGTGCTGCATGCACCCTAGTCTTCTACTGTAGCTGCTGGATCTTTCTTCTTTGATTTGACAGAACTTTGGGAAACTAAGATGCACTTTGAATCTCTCTGATTGAGAATCATATTCTTGGAGATAATCACCAAGAGATTCCTCTTTTGGTGTACCTCCTTTTTCTTCTTCCTTTGAAAATAAATCAGGCATTCTCCAACGTTGCAGATCAGGTTGTGTGGCTGAATGCTCACACACATAGTAAGAAGTACTGGGGCTTTCTTGATGTAAAAATCCTCCTGAGGGATCTGCATGTATTTCCTTCTTCATTCCCCAGATTTCTTCTTTCAGTTCATACATAGCTTGAGAAAGAGTTTTAGAGAACTTTTCTCTTAAAAAACTTTCAATTAAAGGGATCTTACCATTTTCTTCTGTGTCTTCAGTGTCAGTATACTTCTTCATCAGTATTTTCTTTCCATGAAAAGACATATTGGCTCTTCAGGAAAATCAAATCATAGGATTTTCCAAGATGATTTCTCTGATACCACTGTAATTTCCCAAAATATGGAAAATCAACAATCATGGGAATATCTTATAATATCCCAAAATTGGACTGCATAGTAAGGTATGCCTAAAAAATGAAATTTTCAGGAATGTATGCTATAGGATTGGAAAACAACCCTTTGATCCCTTATATATAACAATATAAGACCTGAATCCAAGAGGGGATAAAAAATAAATCCTTATAGGTGCATTAAACAGGTCTCCCCACACCTAGTGCAATTGGAAAATGCCCAAGGAAGGGACTGCAGTAATATTTAACAACCCTTGCTTAGAAAATAATGCAGTTCAATAGAGAAAGAATAGGAAACCAATATGGAGGTTTAGAAATATCTTATACATCAGCAAATCAGATTTATGATGAGGCCCATACAATGTAAAAGAGAAAGATAGAATACTTTGTGAAGAAAACCCTCTAAAAGAGGTGCTGGAACAATGTATTTCACTGCAAAAGGCCTGACAACATTATTTTTATGAGCATAAAACAATTTTAGGTTAAAAATAAGATTTATAATAGATATGTGTACAAAATATTAGATCTATATCAGATCTGTACACTAGACTGTCTCTATTTTACATACCCCTTGGGGTTTTCAACAAAACATGAAGCATATGGAGTAGATCTGAGATCTCATGCAGAAGATTTGTAGATTTATTTTGAATTTATGAAGCATATATAAGAGTATTCAGATCATATCTAAATATGACATGGAATAGATCATAAATCCATGGATCACCACAGTGAAGGGTAGATTCCCATCACTAGAGATCACTCCTCAAAGATTTCCAAAACTCCCTGCAACTTTCCTCTTGAAGATAATGCAGTATTGGAAGATAAAATGCACTATATAATTTATTATTAGGTTGGCTTGATGCCAAGGTATGGATATGAAGCTCCAATTATCCAATACGCTCTTGCCAAGGGGATAGAAGGCTTTCCCACTGAAAAGAGGCACTAGAATGGCTTAGATCTGAATAGATCTAGCCTTCACTTGCTGCAGCTTACAAAGAAAACCAAACCATCAATAGGATATGAATTGTAGTTGGAAGAAGAGCTTGGCCAAATGCCTGATAATGGACAAGAAATGCAAGACTCTTCCAAGAGGCCTCTCAAGGAAAGAGGTGGGATTCCCGATCAGGAACACCTAGTACTAAACAAAACTCTTCTCTGATAAACAGCCAAGAGAATGAGAAATTTCTAAACAGACATGTTCTTCCAAAACAATATGTTCAACAACATTCTTCTGTTGTCCTCCTCTTCCTTAAATAATATGGAAACCTTTTCAAACCCTAAACCATCTCAATGATTTACCTACATTCACACGATTAGCCTCCAACTAAAACTACATTGTGCATCTATATGATTCAATGTATCTAGACAGCATTGTTGATTTGTTCCAGTTGACCCAGTCAAATGAATTAATCCCTTTCACACATAAGGGTGTTTTATTAAGGCAACCCATATTTAGCCTTGTTCACATGGGCATTGATTTATTTTTCTGTTTGAGGAGTTTAATTTATCCTCCTTTACAATTATATTCTTGCAACAAGAAAATGAAAACAAAATTGTATATTCCTATTAGCTTGAGCTAATTAAGGATTATTACATTTTGCTCAAGAAAGAATCAAAGACTATTATGATCAGTCTTCACTCGAAATCTATTATCCACCAAATATTGTTGGAACTTGGATAAAGCATGTATAATAGCCATCATCTCCTTATTATATATGGGGTATAGCTTTTCATGTGGTAGTAGATTTCGGCTCTCAAAAGCTATGGGGTGTCCCCTTTTCATCAATACTACTCCAATGCCTTCTCCCGAGGCATCACATTCCAACACAAAGGGTTGGGTAAAATTAGGTAGGACCAATACTGGGCAGCTACTCATCACCTCGTTGAGCTTATCAAAATCTCTTTACGCTATGGTTTTCCAACTAAAAGCTCCCTTATTAGTTATATCTATGAGTGGTGTTGCTAGTTGAGAGAACCCTTTTAAAAACTTCCAGTAATAGGTACAGATACTTACAAATCCCCAAAGTTCTGTGAAATTCTTTGGCTCAGGCCAATCTTTGATAGAATGGATCTTCTCTTCATGGACTCTCACCCCATCCACTCCAATGATGTGGCCCAAATAGAGCACCTCTGTGAGCCCAAAATCAAACATAGAGATCTTAGCATAGAACTGCTTCTCTTTAAGAATGCATAATACTACCTCAATATGCTGTAAATGCTCCTCCCATGTGCGGATATAAATAAGAATGTCATCAAAAAAGACCAATACAAAATTCCTTAAGTGAGCATGAAAGATGTGGTTCATTCAAGACTAGAATGTTTCCGGAGCATTGGTTAGCCCAAAAGGCATTACCAAGAACTAAAAATGTCCATAGTGACATCGGAATGTTTTCTTGGGGATGTCTTGATGCCTCACTTTGATTTGATGATACCCCGATCTCAAATAAATCTTGGAAAAATACTTGGACCCTCTTATGTCATCCATAAATTCATCGATTCTAGAAATTGGGTATCTTTTCTTCATGGTATTTTTGTTCAAAACTCTATAATCAATGCACATCCTCAATGTGCCATCATTCTTCTTCACCAACACCACTTAAGAGGAAAAAGGACTGGTGCTAGGTCGAATGTGTCCCAAGGCCAAAAGCTCTTGAATGGCCTTTTCAATCTCATCTCTATAGGCTTTGGGATGCCTATAGGGCATGGTGATCACCATTTGGATCCCTTGATCCAACTCAATAGTGTGCTCAAAAGCTCAGTTAGGAGGTCTCCTAGGTGAAATATCTCCAAATACTGTAGAGTATCGGTCCAAAATAGATTGTACATCTATATGTACTGATGAATGCTTAATTCCTACTTCTAAAAAGCACAGTTCTACTGCCCACTCTATGTCCCCTCTGCACAAATATTCTTCCATCTTGTTTGTTGAGACAATATGGGGTGGATAGGTGTGTATGCCTTTGATTTTCTGATGTTTACCACTCCCCTTTTCTATCCATTCCATCTCTAATGTTTCCCAATCTGTGGTAACCTTCCCTAAGGTAATTAACCACTGGACACCTAATATCAGATTGGTGTCTAGAATACCAACCACAAAGAAGTGGTATGTCAATGTGTAGGTTCCCATAGTGATGGTTAATGTCGTAACATATTTGGCACACTGCATGGTTCTAGCTCCTGGAACCAAAACTAATAATCCCTCAAAATATTCTATGTGAATGCCCCTCCTTTGCACCAACCGTGTATCAATAAAGTTTGGGTAGCTCCACTGTCTACCAATACTAATACTCTTTTCCCCATAATAGTGCCTCTAACTCTTAAATTTATATAGTTGGGAACTCCCCTCAAAACTGCAAGAGTCCCTCCCATTGGAGCAACTTCCCTCACTACATCTCCTGTGGGTGGTGCACCTCCTTCTGCTGCTACAGCGCTAGTATCCTTCTCCTCATCAGAAAATATCTCAATGCAATGTGCTTTCCCTACAACACATTGGTGGTTTGTACCCATGGCTCTCGACAATTGAAACAAATCTTTTTCTTCCTTAGATCTCTCTGATCATTATCAATATATTTATTCTCCTGATTATCCTTTGTTGAAGAGGAGATCTTTTGTTGAAATGGGGCTTTTGCCATGGGTAAAGCATGCTATAAGTCCCTAGCCTTCTCCATGGCTTCTTGGAGTGTAGTTGGTCTAGTGGATCTCACCAACCCATGAAATGGTTCAACCATCCCATCAATGAACATGCATACTCTCTGGGTCATAGTGAGGTTAGATACCATGACTGAAAGCTTTAGAAACTCAAAGATATAAGTTTCTAAATATCCTAATTACTTGATCTTGGTTAGCCCAACAAAGTGTGCCTTCGGATCCCTAGGATCAAATCTCTTGACCAACCTCTTGGTGAAGTTTTAATATGAAGTGATACTAGCATGCCCAAGTGTAGATAACCAATGAAACCACCACTCATGTGCCTCACCTTCTAGGTGCAATGCTACTATTTTGATAGCCACCAATTCTGAAACTCTGTTGAGTTGGAAATAAGTATCCAAATTCTCTACCCAAGCCTTGGCTGTGCACTTGGGTGATCCATCATAAGAAGGAAAAAATAATATGCCCAAACTACGCCGTAGATCTTGGTTCTGCATGCACCCTTCCTTTTTATGGTGATTGAAGGATCTACTACCATCCTTGATCCGAAAAAACACCTAAAAGTTGATATGCTCCTTGAACCTCTTGGATTGAAATTTATATTCAAAAAAATAGTCACCAAGGGTTTCTTCCCTCAATTTCCCTCCTTCCACACCTTCCAATGATAGGAATGTGGGCATAGTGGATCGTTGTGAAGAAGGTTGTGCTATTGTTTTCTCCCACCACAAATGTGAGGTACCAGAGCTTTCTCCATGGTGAAACCCTCTAGGGGATTCCTTCTGTCTACCAAATCTAATCTCCATGATATCTTTTTTAATGTCCTGCATATTCTAGAGAAGAAGTTTTGGAATCTCTCTCTCCTCCATGGCTATAGATGTATTGCCCCACAAGCTAAGCCAAAATTAGAGCTCTAATACCACTGTAATATTCCAATCTAGGAAAGACAACAATATTGAAGAATAAACTGAAATTTACAATGAATACTGATGCAAAACATATGATATAATAGATCCATTAGATTATGTATTAGAGCAGCAAAATATACAATGTGTTGAGGAACAAATCACTCAAACTAGGCAAACAAGCCTCTAAAGCCTAGAAACACTAGAATCCAAAGGAATGCAACAACACAAAAGATGTCGGAATACATGACAGTGTAGTCCCAGTGAGGGTTAATACTACAAAAAAATAAATATGAATGGATATGTTGATATATTACTCAAAGGGAGCTGAAAATAGAGAACTAGTCTCTCAAACACAATCCCAAAATAACCCGACAAGGGTTTCTTGAAATACACATGATACAAAAAGTGCAGACTGTAACACTATGGTTGAATCATGCTATATCACTGAGGCTCTGATACAAAATGGATGAAATGATAAATATATTGTTGAAATTCCTCCTCCCTAGCTTTCCGGGTGAAAGGTTGATCCTTTCTCTAGGAAACTAGCTCATAAACAAGGTTGTTGACCCCTCCACTGCAACACCATGAAAAATAACACAGTTCCTCAAGGAGACTGCGTTGTGGTTGTAGGTAACTTCTTGGCCCAATGCTAGATGGTGGAAATGAAGCTCATAATACTCCTCTTAGATTTCCTTCTCAAGTCCTCCATGAAAGAGTGGGGAATTCTCGCATGGAAATGCCCTTGTACTAAACAGTACAACAAACCTAGCTAAACAGCTGAAGCATGCAATAAGTCATCAGAATCAAACATAAAAAATATTATGAATGAATCTCGTGGCTGACATCCGTTCCCTTATATTATTGGTGATCCTCCTCACTGTTGGCCCCACCCATTTATGAGGTTACTTCCATGCAAAGACTCCTCCTCCAAAACTGTGATGTCCCCACTAGCTCCACTCTCTTCTTTGGCAGCACTGTTGATTTGGTCAACCTTGATCTAGTACACATGCATTTCCCCCTTTAACACCCAACGTGGCTTTATTTTGGCTATCTAAACTGATCCACATCCATAGTAGAAGTGATTTATTCATACTAAAGAGATTTAAGGGTCTCCCTACCCCACTTATTCCTCTAGATTGAAAATAGAAGCAACATATAATATTCCAACTAGCTGAAAGATAATTTGGAATATTACAAAAAGTTATCATTTTATACCATAGTCAACATGAGTCATGCTTTTGCTCAAGGGAAGTTAACCTGAGTCGACCTTTCTTCCATGTCTCTTGACTCATTTTTTCAGTCAGCCATCTCAGTTTTGTCAGTATCTTCTCTACAAGAAAAAAGGACATTGGTGAGGGTCATGCTTGTGATGGACCTTTAAGGTCCATCACCAATGTCACATAAGGTAACAACCCTTAAAAAAGCATCGTTGTAAGTGTATCTAGTAATTTTCCTTTAAGGTCCACACCAAATCCATTTTCAATGACACTTTTGGTGAGGGTCGTTAAAGGCCCATCACTAATTTTGTCTTTAGTGACACTTCTAGTGACGAACTTTTAATAACCCTCACCAATGCTATTTTTGTTACTTTTGGTGATGGTCAAAAAATGTTCATCACCATTGATCATTCCAATGATTTTTTGTTGACATTATATATGTTCTTGTTAATATATTTTTTTGTCAAAATATAACAATTTAATACCATTATGGTGGAGTATTTTTTACAATATGTCCAAGGCCATAGTGGTTAGATTCAATCAATTTTTTAAGAAGTAATAAGTGTGTATCATTTCCCTCAAATAATGACTAGTCAAATACAGTTTTCCTATGATTCAACACATGATTCATATCTATTAAGTTTACTATCTAAAAAATTCCCTTTAGATAAAGTCCCACTAGTGTGTGTAGGAAATATATTATTTAATACATAATCAAGCTCTATCAATTATATTAATGAGAAATACATAACACTCCTCAACAATCCAGGCACACCTTAAATTAATGCCTTGGCACACACTAACATCTTTTAGAACCTCGCATGTCTTATAACATCTTTGTACCTAGACCACCTTGCCATTACACTGACGCCCAAGCACATGGTGGCATGCACTAGCACAACATAGAACTCTCCTAGCATGTTTTGGCATGCATGTAGTCCCTAGCATGCCCTGGAACACCTTGGTTGAATGCGTTGACATACATTAGTACTTGGGACACACTACCACTTGGCATTTATTGGGACCTGTTATTAGTATGGTTAGCATGCCCCTTTTAAAAAATATAAAGTCCCTACTTATTAACCCTCTTATTGGTTCTTCCTTTTGTTTCCTTGAAACTTCTTGACACATATTGACATACCCTGGCACCCAGCACATCCTTATCACCTGTCATGTATTGGCACTATTTGGAACATATAATTACCACAACCAGGAACTCCCAAGCACACTTTGAGACTTCTTTACATGTCTTGATATTCCCTAGCATGCCTTACCAATCCTTATCATACCTTGTCACTCCCTCCTTGGCATGAAAATTAGCACTTATTAACACTAGTCCCTAGCACACGTTCCTCGTATTCACTAACTTCCATGAATTTTGACCTAGTTCTCCATTAATGTTTTGTACTAGTACTCGTTAACACTCCTCAACATGCATTAGCACTCTCTAGAACACCTTATCACTCTTCAACATGCCCTTCCACTTCATAGCATGCATAACACTGTGACACATATTAGCACTTGGCACATGTTGGTGCTTGGAAAGTCTTAGCATGTATGGAATACATTTACATGCCTTGGTATAATTTGGCATGGTTTAATATTAAATTTATTTGAGATCAACTGTTGTAAAGTAGCTGAGAAGCAACAAAGAAATACTTGGAACTTAGAATGCACTAATACTTTTCACTTGGCACCTATTGGCTAGTGTTGGTGTGCCTAGCATGCCCCTCTTGGAAAGGTAAATTGACAACTTATTAACCCCCTTATGTGTTCATTTCCTTGTAGCTTAACTTGTTTCTCCCATTTGTTGCCTTGAATGTCTCTGCCACGCATTGAAACACCCTTGCACATCTTGGCATGCCTTATCACTTGGCACATCTTAGCATGTTTGACATGCCTTCGCACTATCTGATACATCTTAGCATTCCATAGCATGCCTTGGCTCTCATTTCCTCATAGCTAGCCTTTACATTTTTTCATGACTTGGGAACACAATCAATTCCTTGGCTACTACAATTCATGTGAAAATATTGGCTTTCTTCAATTGCAACATCTTGACAAATTGCACCAACTACAAGTAGATTGTGCCTTGTACACCTAAGAACTACCTATAACTCATATTATGCCAATCATGTCCAAGCTCAACTTGTCCCACTTGACTAGTTACCAAGACAAGGATCACATGATCTAGCGAAAGTCATAAAACAACTAAGCAACATAGCTTACATAGGAAATATTTCACATGTATGTTCAGTTGGTATAAATATTAGAACATTAATTGAGAGTTTGCAAGAACCACAAGATGCACAAGGCACATAAGATATAAGCTGACACAAGTCAAGTGCCCAAAAAATTATACACAACAATGTACAATATGCAATTATCTAGAATAGTTTAAAACTTGAGCATGTAGCCAAAGTGTGCCACATCTCATCTAAAAAAATAGCTAAAGAAAAAACAATGTTGTGCCTAGCACAAGGTGAACTCCCTTTGTCTAAAACTACTGTGTTGATCCCCATATAACAAACATAGGCTTGCATCCTATAAATCATATTTTGAACTTCTCCTAACACACTTCATCCTTAGCACACTTGAATTCTCTCACACTCCTTGTCACATACTCTTATTCATTCCTTTCCATGCATTTTGACCTAGTTATCCCTTGATATGCCCTGACACTCCCTAAAGCTCTTCACCATGCATCAAAATTGTCCAACATGTGTTAGAAAGCCTTTTCATTCCTAATGTGCATGCCCTAACCCTCCCTAGCTATCATGCCCTTACAACTACCCTTACTTAATTTGAAACTTGGGAACCCAACCAAGCCCTCGCTTGACTACGAGATCTTGACCAAGTTATTGGTACTAAAACCAGATGATGTGATTGAAATGTGTTGCTTGGGTGGTACTCTACAAACCTAGTGAGATTGGTTTGTGTGAGTTTGGTCACAAAAGGATTTGTGGGAAAAGAAGCCAAGAAAATGAATTTTGGACCGAAGATGGGGTTTAAAATCTAAAAGAAAATTAAAAAGGAAAATTAATATTTCCTAATGTATAAGTGGATAAGACCAGTAAGTTATAGAGGGTTCCTAATAGGTCTAGGAAAAACTATTTAAAGAGTCCTTAGGGTGAAGGAAAGAACATCAAGTGAGAAGGATCTCATTTTATCAAGGGGGCAAAGAGAGATGTAGTCCTAAAGTAGGTCAAGTAAGGGTTGCTAAAGGGAGGCCATGATCATATTCCAAGAGCAAGATCATCATGTGAGGGTTCACAATAATGCTGCATACCTTAATGGTTGGTTTGAGCTAGGAAGTAGGATGGCATATTTTTGGTTCTCTTATGGCAGATCGAGTTTAAGAGAGGTTGCTCATGAGAATCTGGGCATGTGATTTCAATGGTGTCTTTGTGTGAAGGCCACATCAAATTATGAAATGTTGAAATTTGCAACAAGAACATTGAAATTAGAAACTAGAAAGGACAAAAAAAAAATACACCCACATTGGTGAGGAATTTTGATGCACCGGGAGTGAGGAATGTGGGGCATCTAATTTATTTTTCCCTTAAATAAATTGGACAATAAATTGTAATTTCATCTCATAACAACTTGTGTCAGTTAACTAAGTCATGATGACTGAGTTAACTCAACAAATTCGAGTTGAGGGTCTAAGATGAGGAATGAAGAGGTATTAATCTAATACTTTTGGAGTCCAGTTGCAGTTGATGCATTAGTGGGGTGCGAGTGTGAATTAGTTAACTAAATTAAATGAGTTAAAATCAGTTTAAATAGTTCTAACTAATTGATGAGCTACAGAGAGGTCAACCAATGAATTAAATTATATTTAATTCACAACAAGTGATCAATTAGATAACTGATAATTCACTATTAATAGTGTCATGCATGTCAGTTTCGGGGAAGCCCCGGTTGAGACAAAGGTTAAAGGGAACATAACTATCAGTTGTATTTATACTAAATTTCCCATGTGCAATTATAAAGTCATTGGGATGCCATGATGGATTGCACAATCAAGGAAGATTGATTTTCCTAATTAATAGGGAGCTAATTCCCTAGGAATTTCATGAGTAAGGCAGGTTGAAGGAAGGTTGAGAATTGGATAAGTACTAAACCGAGTGTGCCTAGATCAGCGAGATACAATTGGGAGAGTGAAGGAGAATATATTGAGAGATTAACCATTGTATTGTTTCATGATTCCTTGAATTAATACACAGTATAGATAGAGGGGTTTTGAGCAGTTGCTTTCGCCATATACATCTTATGTTGTGTGATTGATAATTTGTTTCTCTTACTTATATGTGATTGTGTGATCATGTTTTGTTTTTGAAAATTGTAGGAAGGATTCAACATCTTGTTTTAGTACATTACATGATAAGATTGAATCTCGTTGGTTATATTTTATACATGGTATCAAAGCACGAATTTTTTGGGTGGCAAGTTTGCAGAGAATATCTGAAGATTTTGGTGTAAAATTTTCAAAAAAAAAAAAAAAAAAACATATAATTTGGATTCCTTGCGAGAAACTACCGAAATGGAAAATAAATTCGGAGCTTGAATGAGGGACTTATCATCGATTTAAAATCAACTATTTTTTAGAAATTTTTGTAATGGCAGGACAATTACATTGTGCGCGATTCAAGAACCTATATGCACTTGAGGTACCAGATGCATTAAAAGCTTTGAGGAGAAAAGAAGATGTTAGAGACTTGGCTGTTGAGAGGGAGTACAAATTACCTCTCAACATGTAGCCTTAGAAGAAGTTTCAGAACTTTGTGGACCAGCCACAATTGGAGAAGCAGAGAGGAGACCGATTGGAATCGTCCACTCAAGTAGAGACCTCCATGAGGGGGAAATTTCGATCCAGGTGGGCAGTGGGAGCACATATAACCATACCTCCAAGTGAAAGGTGGGGTGATGTGTAGACATAATCCCAAGATAATAAATTTGGTCAAGATACATTGAGATGGTGTGTCTCATGGATCAAACCTAGCTACGAGGAGTCCACAGTACAAAAATAGCAGGGGTGTGAGTGTGAATTAGTTAACTAGATTAAATGATTTAAAATCAGTTTAAATAGTTCTAACTAATTGAATGAGCTAGAGAGATTTCGTCCATTGAATTAAATTAGATTTAATTCACAATGAGTGATCAATTAGATAACTGATATTTCACTATTAATAGCAGCATGCATGTCAGTTCTGAGGAAGCCCCAGTTGAGACAAAGGTAAAAGGGAACATAACTATCAGTTGTATTTATACTAAATTTCCCATGTGCAATTATAAATTCATTGGGATGCCACGATGGATTTCAAAATCAAGGAAGATTGATTTTCCTAATTAATAGGGAGCTAATTCCCTAGGTATTGCATGAGTAAGGCAGGCTGAAGGAAGGATGAGAATTGGCTAACTACTAAACCGAGTGTGCCTAGATTAGCGAGATACAATTGGGAGAGTGAAGGAGAATATATTGAGAGACTAACCATTGTATTTTTTCATGATTCCTTGAATTAATACAGAATAGAGATAGAGGGGTTTTGAGAAGTTGCTTTCCCCAGATACATCTTATGTTGTGTGACTGATAATTTATTTCTCTTACTTATATGTGATTGTGTGATCATGTTTTGTTTTCAAAAATTGTAGGAAGGATTCAACACTTTGTTTTAGTACATTACATGATAAGATTGAATCTCGTTGGTTAGATTTTCTACATGGTATCAAAGCACAAATTTTTGGGTGGAAATTTTACAGAGAATATATGAAGATTTTGGTGTAAAATGTTCAAAAAAAAAAAAAAACATATAATTTGGATTCCTTGCGAGAAACTATCCGAATGGAAAATTAATTTGGAGCTCAGATGAGGGAGATATCATCGATTTAAAATCAACTATTTTTTAGAAACTTTTGTAATGGCAGGACAATTACATTGTGCACGATTCAAGAACCTATATGCACTTGAGGTACTAGATGCATTCAAAGCATTGAGGAGAAAAGCAGATGTTAGATACTTGGTTGTTGAGAGGGAGTACAAATCACCTCTCAAAATGCAGTTGGAAGCAGTTTCAGAATGTTGTGTACCAGCCACAATTGGAGAAGCAGAGAGGAGACTTATTGGAATCGTCCACTCAAGTAGAGACCTCCATGAGGGGGAAATTTTGATCCAGATGGGCAGTGGGAGCACATGCAACCATACCTCCAGGTGAAAGGTGGGGTGATGTGTAGACATAATCCCAAGATAAGAAATTAGGTCAGGGTCCATTGACATGGCATGTCTCATGGATCTAACCTAGTTACGAGGAGTCCACAGTACAAAAATAGCAGGAAGGATCAGTTAGATTGATGGAGTCATATGTCAAGAAGACAAAAATCAGAGTGACAGATGTCAAATATTGGAGCACAGATCAGAGCTCGAAATAGTGCAAAGGGAATGGATGCAGATGCTATCAGCAGCATAGAGAGTCTAGTAGACACATTCAGTATCTAGAAATAGTCAGAAGACTCTGATGAAAAATTCATTATATTAATTCAGTTGTTCAGAGGCTATTCAGTTTCAGGATTTGCAGGTGAAAACCACACTAGATAAGTGTTGCATGCAAAATTCCAAAGGTACCGGATGGGATAAATTGAATTCCTTTCTTGTTGAGAGGGAGTATTGAAATTTGCAACAAGAAATAGTGAAATTGGCAACCATAAAGAACAAAAAAAAAAATGCAGCCACACTAATGAGGAATTTTGATGTACCAAGAGTGAGGAATGTGAGGCATCTAATTTATTTTTCTCTTAAATAAATTGGAAAATAAATTGTAATTTCATCTCATAACAACTTGGGCTAGTTAACTAAGTAATGATGACTGAGTTAGCTCAAAAAATTTGATTTTAGGTGATCGAGGTGGATATTGGTGGCCACCCGCATATTCCACTTGGGCCCTCACCATTTTCTCTTTTAGTTTTTCAGTTTCCTTAATTATAGCACAATTTACTATTTTTGTTATTTTTTCGGGTCTTGAACTTCCACCATAGTTTTGAGGCCCCAAACAACATTTTTTGGTCTTGAAAGTTTTAGTGATTTCATATAAATCACATTAGCAGTTGTATTCTTTAGAGATATATTTCTGATAAGGTATCATGTACGTCAAACATAGATCATATGAACAAGTTACGACCCCAGGAAATTGGTTGCCCAACTACCCTCAACAAGGCCCATAAACTCTTGGTGTTACATCTCCTCCGGTTAGGGTTTTATCTTAATTTTAAATAATAAAAAGGGGGTCCTTGAGCCTTATTGTAACACAGTTCAGAGGCATGTATCCACCACATCTCTTCTCACAGATAAGATACCATCGCCTGAGCTAGTTTGTTTTCCATTATGTCTGTAAGCATTTTTCAATATTTGACATTAATGAAATGAAGTGTTATTCCTACTGCATCTCTGTGTTTATGTTTATTTTTGTATTTTATTGCATTCCTGCATATTTATGGATCATTATTGTCTAAGATGAGGCATGTAGATGGATTATAATGTTTTTGGGGTCCAGTTGCAGTTGATGCATTAATGGGGTGTAGGTGTGAATTAGTTAACTCAATTACTTCAGTTAAAATTAGTTTAACTAGTTCTAACTGAGTGATGAGCTAGTGAGAGGTCCATTGAATAAAATTATATCTAATTCAAAATGAGTGATCAATTCGATAACTGATAATTCACTATTAATAGTTGCATGCATGTCAGTTCCGAGGAAGACCCGGTTGAGACAGAGGTTAAAGGGAACATAACTATTAGTTGTATTTATACAAAATTATCCATGTGCAATTATAAAGTCATTGGGATGCCATGATGGATTGCACAATCAAGGAAGGTTGATTTTCCTAATCAATAGGGAGCTAATTCCCTAGGAATTGTGCGAGCAAGGCAGGCTGAAGGAAGGTTGAGAATTGGCTAAGTACTAGACCGATTTTGCCTAGATTAGTAGGAGACAATTGGCAGAGTGTTGGAGAATCTCATGATAGATTAAGCATTGTATTTTTTCGTAATTCCTTGACTTAATACACAATAGAGATAGAGGGGTTTTGAGCAGTTTCTTTCCCCAGATACATCTTTTGTTGTGCGATTGATAATTTCTTTCTCTTACGTATATGTGATTGTCTGTTTGTGTTTTGTTTCCATAAATTGTAGGAAGGATTCAATATCTTGTTTTAGTACATTACAAGATAGGACCGAATCTCATTGCTTAGATTTTCTAGATGAAATAGAAGAGAAGGTTGATATCATCTTGTCTTGTGGTGGTTATAAAGGCAAACATAAATGGAGGAGGGATTGCACTGTAATTTAGTGCTAGAACAGAAGTAGACACAGGCATAATATTGACTGAGCTAACCCTAGTTTGAGGTTCAACATTGAGAACTGAAGTTCATGTCAAGATTCAGTCAAATAAATGCCCAAAATCTATGGATCCATATGAGCTAGTTCGAGTCTCTTATGGAGGAAAGAGTCGTGGTTTTTTCTATGGGTGGATAGGGTTTGTTCTACAAAAATTAGAAGTGCATAAGTATAGTGCCCTAGTTAGGAGAGTTTCCTAGCATGTTTATTTCATAAGGTATGCCATTAAGATTGTGAAAAAAATGCATAGAAGAAGAGCAGTTGTGACCCTTAAAGTGAGGTTTATTTCTGAAATATAGACCGCATATCTGGAAGATGGTTTGCAGATTCGGTATGTGTGGATTTAGCAGATCCAAATGAGGGTGGGACCTCAGCAGAAGAAATGTGCCATGTGAATAATGGATTGACATGTAGAGGAGTAGATTTGGTGGACTAACCACGGAGTTTTAGATAGATATATGAAGCAACTTATAAAAAATTAGTCAATGGACTATTAGTGGTTGATCTGTGACCCTAGTTTAGTCATCTACAAATTGTTAGAATGATGATAAGAGGAGTAGTTCATATTTATTCATATATTGGACAACAACGATAAAATTGTCGGTACACAATGTTAGGGTCCCGTGATTTGGATGATTGGCGAGCCAAATGACAGTGTAACATCAAACCAGTCTTTGGAGCCCAAGGACCTAGCCTTCCTGGACTCAGAGAGGGCTCTCTCTATTTGTGTAAGGGATATCTGTGTGTTTGCTTATTATGTTCTGATTTTAGGCTAGTTGTGAAATAGGTTTTTTGGTTTTGGTTTTTAGGTTGTGAGGGATGAAACTGATCAAAGATATAAGATAGGTAAAAAGATATCAGATCAACTGGGATATGGGGTCGAAAAGGTCAAGAAAGCTATGATATGGTGATACAAGGCTGTTGAAGGGCCGATTTGATTCGAGGTAGAAAGGATCTTTGGGAAAAATGGAATAAAATGGACATCAAGTTTGGGAACAACAAAGGATTTCAAGCATAACTAGTTTAATAGCTGACATAAACATGGTAGGGAAAGCCATTAATCATGAGAAATGTAACTATAAGCTAATCAACACATAAAAATAAACATTCAAGCCATGCATAGAGATATATAACTCTCTAACTTTAGGAAATGGCCATTAGACTTTGGGGAAATACACTTAAAACAGACAAACAACTCAAATCACTATGCCGGAACGCCTAAACACAGTACTTCAAGTTATTGGGCACTTTGTAAACAAGATTGCATAGTCTTAGGCAAAGGGCAAGATCAGAACAAGACCTCCTTGGTTAAGCAAATGACAATCTAATCAGTCAAAGATAAATTTCATGGATGGAGCTATGGCTAGCCATGAGTAAGCAGGGCATACCGTGAATCATACTTAGCATGCATAAAACCATGAATGAAACAAGCAACAATATCCTTAAGTTATTAAAGAGGAATCAAGAATTCTTTAATGTGACTAAGAATGAAGAAAACATGGAAGCTATGAAGAAATAGGAAATTTGAGGTGCCTCCAAGGGCATGTCTCAAATTTGTTCTATACTATTCTACAGCAAGCAAGAAACATGGATTTATGAATGAAAACTAGGAAACAAAACAAAGAGAGAGACACTATACCATTCTACCAAGTCATGGAATCCAACAACAATCCTCTTTCATCATCCAAGAACATCCAAGAGACTATCCAAAAGCATGAGACAAGTATTTCTTCCAAAGGTTATATGACCATATATTGCTTCTATCATCAAGTTCAGCCTTGTTTATAATGAAAGTCTTTGGAATATATAGGCCCAAGTGAGGAAAACCTCTTAGTTAAATTTGCAATCTCATTGGCCTATCCAAAATATCTAATCTTGTCCTTGAGGCTTTGCAAAGCCCAAGGCACAAAATATCTCATAAAATATCTAAAAAATGCTAAAAGAGGGAAATAAATTGACTTTTCATAACTTCTCATGTGCAAAAATATCTAAACGCACATGAGGAAAAATCAGTTTTTAAAGGTTTATTTTTTACAAAAATACTCAAAAAATACATCAGCAAAAGGTCCCCTGACTTGCCAGAAACTTTTGGCAGCCGTTCTAATGTCGCAACGAAGCTCATGATAGCTCGTTGGAAAGCTATAAGTGTCTACTTTCTGGAACAGCTTGAATTTTCCCAATCTGATGCCTAGAAGTCCTCCAAAAATAGGCCTATGTATAAAAAACCAAAAACTAAGGTTTGCTGATAGACCGGGCAGAGTGTAGAAAAGGCAAGCATTTTTCGCCATTTCGGGGGAGAAAATGATCTTCAAATGTCCTGAAAATCACTGAGTATGGGATCCTGAAATTATGGAATCCAATGATACCATTCCCATCCTTTTATGATCCCTCAAACTGAAATGGCGAAGCCCATGAGTTTTGGCCAAAAACCCAAAAATGACAAAAAACCAAAATATGTCGAAATTTGCCCAAAATTGGTGAGCATGACCCTAAAGGGTTCTCAGCAACATGTTGTGAAGCAGAGGCCAAAATCTGAAGTCCTGATGTGTCTTTCCTCACTTTCTGTGTTGGGCACTTCCCTTTAGCCTCCTTGAGCTTTTCTTGAGCAGCCTTCAACTTGCGCCGGGCAAACTGATTTAACTTTTTATAATGCCCCGTCATTCTCCTTTGAAGGTCTAAATCCCTGTTTTCCTTCTCCAATTTCTTCTCCAAGTGGTCATTGAATCTCTCAAGCCATGCCTCCCTATTGTTCTCTATCTCTTGTTTGAATAATGCAGTGAGAGAGGTAGATTGGAGAAGGGCATTTTCCTCTTCTCTTTGCTTCTCGAGGGCCTTTTTAAGCCCCATGGTTCTCGGCCTCTTTCGCCTAGGCTGATCTTCACCTTCACTTTCATAGAACTCACCCATAAGTTCTTCCAGCCTTACTTGGTCTTTGAAGACCTCCTTCTTGTATTTGATCACCTGTGTCTCATAAACAACCACATGGACACTCATTTTCTTATTTTGGATTTGCAAAAATTTATTGAAATTCCTAGCTCTTTGAAGATCATCCTTCAAAGCATCAATTTGGAATTTTGTATGGATTAAAAGGTTTTCTAGAATCCGGGCCTCAGTATCACTATCATCACTTTGGATTGGGATGATGTCGAATGCACTCTCTTTTTCATGAATGCCTTCTTCCTTACCCTTCCCTTTGCTTTGGGTGGCTATCCTAGTGCTCTTCCTCCTAGGCAAATCAATCATGGGCTTCTTTGGCAATTTTACTTTACTTCGAAGGGCCCTTGTCACATTTGGAGTGACAACTCAAGGCACTCTTTTCTTTGCTATCCGGGGCTTGGCATTTTTAGGAGAAGAGGGCATGGCCCCTTTACCTTTGTCACCTTGCTTCTCTTCTTTTTCAGTTTGTTGTTCTTCTTGAGGAGGCTGCTGTGTATCATCTTTTGGCTGCCCTTTCTCATCACTTTAATGCTGCTCCTATTAAGTATTATCATGCTACCCCTGTTCAGTCTCTTTTCTCTATCCCTGTTCATCATGATGTAGCTGCTGTGTGTCATATTTTGACTGTCCCTGTTCATCACTTTCATGTCCTTGTTCATCATATTCATGCTGCTGCTCTGTCTCACCCTCACTGTGTTGCTTTTCCTCATCCCCTTGCTGTTGTTCATCATCACTGTGATGTTTTTTTGTGTCATCATAACGCTGTTTTTCACCCTCATCATGAGTCTGTTGTTCACCCTCATCATGAGTCTACTGTTATTCATCACTGTCATGCTGCTGTTCAGCACTTTCTTCCTCCTCCCCTTGCTGCTGTTCATCATCACTGTCATGCTGTTGTTCAGCACTTTATTCTTTTTGCTCATGTCCTTCTTCCTCTTTCTGGTTACTTTCTTCTCCTTCTTCATGTTCCTTTGTTTGTTCTGTAGTAAACTTGAGCTTTTTAGGAATAGGTCTGCTAGAAGAAGGCGAGGAATGATGAGTAGGAGGTGTAGGGGATGTATGGACTGGAGGGACAATGGAGAAATCCGGATGAGTGATGAAAACATCCCAAGATACCTCTCTCTCTTCAAACTGATGAAGAATGATGATTTTGATGAGAGAGTGATGGAAGAGATAGGCTATTTGCTGTGAAGGAGGGTTCTTCTGAACAGTGGAATCCATTTTCTCAATTCTTTTGTGTAAGAAGAAAGGAAGATTTAGCAACTTGGTCCTTGTGAAATGCATGAGTAGTCGAATGTGATAGGCATAGATTCGGTAGAATCTTCCCTCACAAGTGAAGTAGTTCATGATAATCTTCATGACAGAGGTGTAGCTGGCTAAAAGATATGAGAAAGGGAAAATAGAAGGACATGATTCTCTGTGCTTAGGCTTTAGAAAGGGCTTGTAATCATCTGAGTCCAAATGGCTTTGTTTAAACCATTTCTCACCAATATAGGGAATTTTAGTGGCCTTGGAGATGGGTCTTGGGGAGAACTTGAAGTCAAGGCATGCCAACTAGAAATGCTTGTCTCGAAACCTCAAAGTGCAAAGATATGTGAAAGGAGATAAAATCTTCACCTTTTGCACCCTTTGAAAAAAATCTAAACACCCGACCTCATGGAAATTGAACAAGACTGATGGGTGTGCATTCACTTCTTCAGTGGAAATAGGTTCATATCTCTTATGCAATCCACTCCTACTATCCTGCCTGGGAGGAATATTGTTATGGATGCTCTCTGCAAAACCAAATTGCCTCAAAAAGGACTTCAAGAATGTTTTCTCAAACAAAATTATGCCTTCTTTGTCAACCACTATTTGATGAAGGTAAATTTTCCTCAAAGCTGTGTAAATTGTTTTCTTTGATATTAGGTCTCTGCTCCTCTCAGAACACTGCTCTTTCCCTTTGTATGCCAATCAATAAACAATTTAAAAAACAAGCGCACAGTCAACTAAAATGCATACACAGTCAAGTGATTTATGTGTTTGTGTAAGGTCACATGGCTCTAGGTGTTTTGAGGACAACAAGACAGCCTTGTATTTAGACAAAGGCAAAAAACTCCTCCCAATCAAACACCCTCCTTGTCTTCACTGTTTTCTCACACAGATTTTGACAAACACCTCCAAATGGTAATGACAGCTTTACACACTAAAGTTTGTTTTCTGGACAAATTTCCAGCCCTGACTTTTCTCTTCACCACACAAAGATGACCTTTGACAGTGACAAAGTAATATATGTATGATTACCGTTGTTGAAAATGGGCCCACTATTTCATTTTTTCAAATATTGTGTTTCTTATTTTAAACAGTGCCTCCATCTTTTATCATTGTTTTGAGGGCAGTTTATTGGGCTTTTTACATCAATAAAAATGCACCATTTTAACTATGCTCACCTTGGGCAAACAACAACACAGCAATTTCGAGTTTCCAACATAAAACACCTCTCCCTTAAAAAACTGAACACTGTGATTTACACCATGAAATTCATCTTTTTGATATCATTTAACAGTCTTGAAAAGAGAAATGAGGCACATAAAATACCTTTGAAATCGATGATGGCGTTGTTTGAGGAGTTTGGGCCGCTTTCAAAAAATTTCAGAGGCATTTGGACCATTAACATGTGTGCAACACGTTGGTAAGGGAAAGCGCCGCGCAAAGAAGAGCTGTCGGGTCACTGTCGGGTGGTCGTGATCGGTGGCTACAGGTGCGCTAGGCGCTGCTGTAGGCACGCCGCACAGAAGTGCAGTCCTGTGGTAAAAATCCACCTGAACGCACTACACAACCCTACAGGCACACTGTGCAGCCTTCAAGCTAGAAAAAAAGTGAATTTTGCTCAAAAACGCGTTCTCCATTCTAGCGAACAGCAAGAGGGGAGTGATGCCTTATGCTTTGATAAATTTAAAAGGGCTTGCAATGGTCCCTTTATCCTTTTGAACGTAAAAAGCCAACTACCCTTGAGTTTGACTTGTGAGGGTTTCTTGAAGGCTTTTTTCTTTGAAACAAATGCCTTCGTTAATTTCGAAAACCAAAGTGATTTTAATTGTGCTATAAGGGGCCCATACTTTTTAAATAATGTTGGCAGAAAGGTTGTGCATGCATTCTGGCTAGTTTTGGTAGATGTGACTCTTTCTTCTTGTAATAAAAACATCCAAGGGTCAAACTCTTTTCACTGTGTTTTAATATTAGAAAAGGAAACTCTGCCATTGCTGACCCTTTCATGACACCTTCAAAATGGGAAAACTGCTCAAAACATATCAACGAGTGGTGAAGCCTCTTTTGCCATTTTGCAAGGAGATGACTTATCTCTTTAAACTTGGTTGACAGTTTCTACTTCTAGGTGTTTTTTAAGCTCCTCTTCTGACTGTGGGTGCCAAAAACTTAGTTTTATTCACTCATGCTTTACCATTCTCTGTTCATCAAAAGGGGACTTCTTTTAGACCTCTCCTCTACTTGGAATGCAATAGTGAGGTGCCTTTGACCTTTTCATAAGGAAAATGCCTTCATTTGAAATGGTGACATGCCTTATTGGCTTTGAATTTTGTTCCAGAATTTTGAAACTCATGCCATAATCCTTCTTACATTTTTATGAGCTTATATGTTCAGTTGTACTGCCTTTTGTCCACTATGATGAGTCATTTTGAAAGAAAATTATTTATGAATAGGAAGGAAAGTACCCTTTGAAAAGCAATCATCACTCTTAGGCCTGTGTCATGACTCATATCTCAACCACTTATCAACTCTGTTTTGGTTAAAGGAACAGAGACTAAATGTTAAGCCTGTTCATCAAGGAGATGATTTTTTGTAACTTGTTAAGGAAATCACACCCCTCAGCAAAGTTTGTACACTTCTTGGCTCCAGACTGTCTTTGAAAACAAACTCTGATAGGAGATAAGCCAGCCTTTTTGATAGTTATAGTAATCATGCTTTCCCTTTGCTTTTGACATGATGGCTCTTTTCAGAAGCTTTCAACTGTCTCCTACTGCTCTTACCATTTGTCTCTCAATCAGTGAAAACCCCAAAGTCAACTATTGCACTGGCCCTCTGCTTATAGATGAAGGAGGCCTATTTTGACAAATGTCTGGTTTCCTTTCAAACTCTGCCTCAACCAAATGAAGAATGTTTGATGAATCATAATGATAGTGGCTTCTCTTATACATGATGGCAGAAGTTAGTTTGAGCCCAAGACTATTTGACTCTTTTTGCCATCTGTTTAACAATCTTTCTTCAATGATGATGAACCTATTAGCTTCACATTGTAAATCAAATAATAGTGAACTCATGCAAATCATTTTTAAAGCCCACTGCTTTGCCTCTGTCTTTAATCATCATTTTACTTCAGAAACCTTTAGTTGATGTCTCACTGTAACCAAATTTTGTCTTTAAAGTTAGTAAAAAACTTAAAAATAGACTTTACCTTTGGCCCTCTGCTTATAGATGAAGGAGGTGCTCCAGTCTTCAAAAACCATCTGCTTATAGATGAAGGAGGTTCTTCAGTCTTCAAAAACCTTCTACTTAAAGATGAAGGAGGTTCTTCACTCTTCAAAAACCCTTTGCTTATAGACGAAGGAAGTTTTTTTATTCATGCCATATCATCAGCCTTTAACAGTGTTATTTTTCCTTTCACTGTCTTTTCATGCTTTGACTGTGATCGCAGGAGCTTAATGAAACAATTCTCTTCTCTGTAGCTGCATCCTAGGCTCAAAATCACATTGAGAAGCAGTTTTTTTCTCATGTGGAGCCAAATATTGTCTTCTGGGATGCGGATATGCTTCTGTTCTTGAAATATCCATGAAAACACTGCAAAACCACCTAGAATCAGTGTGACCTATGGTATATGTATAGCTGAGACTTGAGGGTTTATTAGTGGCGCAACCTAGGGTTGTAACCAACTTTACTTACAGAATGGGAAGTCTGTTATGACTGGTCTATAATAGATAGAGGTTCTTTGGCTTTAGGATAGTTTGCCAAGGGAGAAATGCCTAAAGCGCCACTTCCTAACTTAGGGGAAACTTTTTTCGGACATATTTGGATTGTTTCTTTGGAGCTGATGGGAAAACTAGTATGGTTGAGGCTAGATGGGGCTTGATAATGAGGTTTCATCTCCTCATGGGAGGACTGAAAGGTAAGAGGGTAAAAAAAAATTTATGGGTGTTTCCAAGCTGGAAAATTTGACAATTTTTTAGATCAGCTGCTAGCAAAACTTGGCTGTTACAACTAGTCATCAGCAACAAGTGAAAAATATAGATTACTAACAATGGCTCCATTTGGGGAGGGCAGCTCCTTTTCAGGAGGTGTCCAAAATCTCAGATATTTGGCTCATGAAGACCAATGCCTTATCCATTGGTGCGAATTTCACTCCTCCTTTATGATTCTTCTGAAAAATGACAGCATGATTAGCATCAATGATATTTCTACCTACCCCACTATCTTTCCTAACATTTTTTCTTCCTTTGGGTGCATTTGGACTAGCAACCCTTTTGAAAATATATATCTTTTATTTTTGAAAAATTAACCTATCTAATTCTACACTTATATCTGCCGGGAGTTCAGATTAAAATGACGAACTCCTTCATTACTCTACCTATGCTAGATCAACTTTCAAGGTTAAGCTGTTTGACAAGATTTTATTCTCTAATCTAAAACAAAAAATTGAAAAATGATCAAATCAGGGTTAGACAGTTTGATTTGTCATGTACTTGCAGCATGAAAGACAAGCTACACACAAATATTATTTTCATAAAATGAAAACTAGGAAAAAACAGGGCTAGGATACACAATTTGTTTTTCATCCCTGCTTCCCTCTTTGGTTCTGTTTTGAGCATGTGGAACCAATATCTTTTCCTAATCTACTCTCTTTGATAAGTCAAGCTTACACAATTTTGACCATCTTTTCCACTCACTAACTTATCAGCAAACAAATTCAAAACATGTTAAGCTATGATTAGGCTAGATAACTGAACAAGACATTTGAGCACTAGTAGCGGCATTTAGACTTGCTCGCTTTCAGCATGACTATTTTTGGGTATGGGGCTATACCATTACTTTTAGAAACTGCCCTCCTTTTCTACTTTTTACTGTTTTTGTATTTTTTGTTTTTTCACTTTTTCTTCAAACAATCTAGAACTGAAAAGATGCTCACAAGGCTTAGCTTATTTTCCACTGTTGTCTATCTATCCTAATCTAATCTATACACAATAGACATTTGTTTGGTGAACTCTCTTTTCCAATGTAACCAGTCAAGTAGATGATTACATGGGTGACTCTGGTTTAGTTCTTTCATGATGCTGAAGTAATGAAAAGGCCACCTCCATTTGGCTTGTTTTCGGACAGTAGTGCTTAAGATTTTCCTCATACTTTGCAGCAAACTGTTCATGGTAGAACACACTATTCCTTCTTTAAAGGTTTCTAGGGAAACAACAAAGGGGTCTTTGAATAGTAGCTGGCCTAGAGGATTTGAAGAATAGACCTCATTTAGGATTACTCCCTCCTTTACTTGATTAACGTTGGGATTCTTTTGAGAAAGAACCCCTTCTCCCTCTTTATGATTATATGATTTGGAAACTTTAGAAATTAATGTTATGCTACCTTCAAGAAATCTTGGTACACCCTGATTTAGTGAGATGATTCCTATTTGTGAGCCATTATCCTGATGAGTAGGACTATTCTTTAGCACCAGGTCTTCTTGAGAAGAAATTTTAGTATCAGCATCAGTCTGTTCTATACTTTTAGTATAAGAAAATGCATTAGTAGATAAATGAGCAGTAGAACACATATACATATATTCTTTACAAAAAGGTTTGGATGCTAGCTGTATGCTTAGGATTTCATTGGTTTCTTCTTTTGTTGAAAGGGGTGGTGTATTTCTCTTTTTCTGGGTGGAACTATGCTTTCTTTCTTCCTTTTGTGAATCCTTGCAAGGATGAATGTCTTTTTGAGGAAGTATATCAACCTTAACAACAATTTGTTGTATTTTTTCTTTATGGGAAATTTCTTTATTAGGTAAGGAAGTATTGGATAACATCTAATCTATTTCCTTTTCAGTTAAAGGAGGAGGTATTTTTTGTTTTCTTTGGATTGGGCAACAATTTCTTTCCATTTTTTGTGGAAGTTGATCTTGTGGCTGAATGTCCTCCTGTATTTTACAAGGAAAGGCAGATGGGTTGTTATTTGTTTCAACCTTTTCAAAGAGCTCTTGTGGGTCCTCTCTTATTTTTTGATGGATTTCATCTAGGATCAACTCTTATTGGTCATCTTGATGGTTATTTTGGGTAAGAAAATTATGGATCTCCTCTAAATAATCCTCAGGATGCCAATTTCCTAAGTTTTCATCAATGCTTACAAGGTGTTATATGAGGTTTTCAGATTGATCACAACAATTTTCAGCCAATGATAGAGATCGAAAATGCCCTATATAGTGTTTACAAAATACTTTGTGGAAATCCTTCAAAGAAAACAAGATGCCAAGTTCTAGGCCTTCATACCATTCTCTTGCCTTTCCTTCTAATGTACCCATGAAAATTTTCATGAGGCAGTCCTCATGCCATTCAACCTTTAACCTCCATACATGTATATGAAAATTGATGAGGTGTAACGATGGGTCATCAACGTTTTCATCTCGAAATATAGGTAGGTTTTCTATCCAATTTACGTCTTTAGGCATTTTGTGTGGGAATCCAGGGATATGTTCTTTGCTCATCGGAGCATATCTCCTTTGTGTCCTTGGATCCATCTTTGTTAATCAGAAAGGGTCACTGTGTCTCTTCAATCAGTCTAAATTTCTCTACCAGTGGAGTCTTTTGGTCTAATGAAGGTTGTGGAGTCGCCAGGTGGAGGATTTGAACTGTGCTGTCCATCATCAACATGATTGGGATTGCTTAATGCATTCCTAGGAGACTTTATAAGGACTAGTGGAGTAATAGGCCTACTGGAGGCTAATGGAGTCGCCAGGTGGAACTTTCTTGTTTTTGTAAAGATGTAGCTATGGTCCACCACCAGTAACTAGGGAAAAACCAATCTGGGAATGTTTTGGGGTTTACTAAGTTTCTGTGTGCAGCCTGTGGTTTATTAAAGTATTCTACACCTGTTTCATCACTTTGCTAGGGTGGTGAAAACAAAAAGAGTTTACTTTAAATGATTCTATGGATTGATTGCCTGTGAGGTTTGGAAGAGTTTCCTACAAATGAATCATCATTTTGCTAAGATGGTGAAAGAGCTAGATTCTACTCTTCTATGTTTGAATGAGATTTTGAGAGTTCTTAAGGGATACCTAGGATTTTTTGACTCAAAGTCCCACCGTGATCGCCATTATGTTAGTGAGCAGTGGGATAAGTCAACCAGATAGTATTCTCAAAGGTCTCTGAAGGTTTAGGGAATCTAAGTTTGTTTATCACTCAGAGTCCCACTGTGATCGCCATTATGTTATTGAGCGGTGGGATAAGTCAACCAGATAGTATTCTCAAAGGTCTCTAAAGGTTTAGGGAATCTAATTTTGTTTATCACTCAGAGTCCCACCGTGATCACCATTATGTTAGGGTCCTATGATTTGGCTAATTGGCAAGCCAAATGATAGTGTAACATCAAAATAGTCTTTGGAGCCCAAGGACCTAGCCTTCCTAGACTCAGAGAGGGCTCTCTCTATTTGTGTAAGGGATATCTGTGTGTTTGCTTATTATGTTCTCATTTTAGGCTAGTTATGAAATAATTTTTTTGGTTTTGGTTTTTAGGTTGTGAGGGATGAAACTGATCAAAGATATAAGATAGGTAAAAAGATGTTAGATCAACTGGGCTATGGAGTTGAAAAGGTCAAGAAAGCTATCAGATGGTGATACAGGGTTGTTGAAGGGCCGATTTGATTCGAGGTAAAAAGGCTCTTTGGGAAAAATGGAATAAAATGGACATCAAGTTTGGGAACAACAAAGGATTTCAAGCATAACTAGTTTAATAGCTGACATAAACATGGTAGGGCAAACCATTAATCATGATAAATGTAACTATAAGCTAATAAATACATAGAAATAAACATTCAAGCCATGCATAGAGATATATAACTCTCTAACTTTAGGAAATGGCTATCAGAATTTGGGGAAATACAATTAAGAAAGACAAACAACTCAAATCACTATGCTGGAACACCTAAACATAGTAATTCAAGTTATTGGGCACTTTGTAAACAAGATTGCATAGTCTTAGGCAAAGGGCAAGATCAGAACAAGACCTCCTTGGTTCAACAAATGACAATCTAATCAGTCAAAGAGAAATTTCATGGATGGAGCTATGGCTAGCCATGAGTAAGCAAGGCATACTGTGAATCATACTTAGCATGCATAAAACCATGAATGAAACAAGCAACAATATCCTTAAGTTATTAAAGAGTAATCAAGAATTCTTTAATGTGAATAAGAATGAAGAAAACATGGAAGCTATGAAGAAGGTGCCTCCAAGGACATGTCTCAAATTTTTTCTCTACTGTTCTATAGCAAGAAATAAACATAGATTTATGAATGAAAAATACGACACAAAACAAAGAGAGAGACACTATACCATTCTACCAAGTCATGGAATCCAACAACAATCCTCTTTCATCATCCAAGAGACTATCCAAAAGCATGAGACAAGTATTTCTTCCAAAGCTTATATGACCATATATTGCTTCTATCATCAAGTTCAGCCTTGTTTACAATGAAAGCCTTTGGAATAAATAGGCTCAAGTGAGGAAAACCTCTTAGTTCAGTTTGCAATCTCATTGGCCTATTCAAAATATCTAATCTTGTCCTTGAGGCTTTGCAAAGCCCAAGGCACAAAATATCTCATAAAATATCTAAAAAATGCTAAAAGAGGGAAATAAATTGACTTTTCATAACTTCTCATGTGAAAAAATAGCTAAACGCACATGAGGAAAAATCAGTTTTTAAAGGTTCAATTTTTACAAAAATACTCAAAAAATACATCAGTAAAAGGTCCCCTGACTTGCCGGCAAATTTTGGCAGCCTTCCCGATGTCAAAACGAGGCTCATGATAGCTCGTTGGAAAGATCTGAGTGTCTAATTTCTAGAAAACCTTGAAATTTCCCAATATGATGCCTAGAAGTCCTCCAAAAATAGACCTGTGTGTAAAAAACCAAAAAATAAGGTTTGTTGATAGACCGGGCAGAGTGTAGAAAAAGCAAGCATTTTTCACCATTTCAGGGGAGAAAATGATCTTCAAATGTCCTAAAAATCACCGATTATGGGCTCCTAAAATTATGGCATCCAATGATACCATTCTCATTCTTTGATGATCCCTCAAACTGAAATGGCGAAGCCCATGAGTTTTGGCCAAAAACCCAAAAATGACAAAAAACCAAAATATGTCGAAATTTACCCAAAATTGGCGAGCATGACCCTCAAGGGTTCTCAGCAACATGTTGTGAAGCAGAGGCTAAAATCTGAAGTCCTGATGTGTCTTTCCTCACTTTCTATGCCGGGCACTTCCCTTTAGCCTCCTTAAGCTTTTCTTGAGTAGCCTTCAACTTGCGCCGGGCAAACTGATTTAACTTTTTATAATGCCCTGTCATTCTCCTTTGAAGGTCTAAATCCCTATTTTTCTTCTCCAATTTCTTCTCCAAGTGGTCATTGAATCTCTCAAGCCATGCCTCCCTATTGTTCTCTATCTCTTGTTCAAACAATGGAGTGAGAGTTGTAGATTGGAGAAGGGCATTTTCCTCTTCTCTTTGCTTCTCAAGGGCCTTTTTAAGCCCCATGGTTCTCGGCCTCTTTCACCTAGGCTGATGTTCACCTTCGCTTTCATTGAACTAACCCATGATTTCTTCCAACCTTACTTGGGCTTTGGAGGCCTCCTTCTTGTATTTGATCGCCCGTGTCTCATAAATAGCCATATGGACACTCATTGGCTTATTTTGGATTTGCAAAAATTTATTGAAATTCCTAGCTCTATGAAGATCATCCTTCAAAGCATCAATTTGGCCTTCTCTATGGATTAAAATGTTTTCTAGAATTTAGGCCTCATTATCATTATAATCACTTTGCATTGGGATGATGTCGAATGCACTCTCTTTTTCATGACTGCCTTCTTCCTTACCCTTCCCTTTGCTTTGGGTCACTATTCTAGTGCTCTTCCTCCTAGGCAAATCAATCATGGGCTTCTTTGGAAATTTTCCTTTACTTCAGAGGGCCCTTATAACATTTGGAGTGACAACTCTAGGCACTCTTTTCTTTGATGTCCGGGGCTTGGCATTTTTAGGAGAAGAGGGCATGGCCCCTTTACCATTATCACCTTGCTTCTCTTCTTTTTGAGTTTGCTATTCTTCTTGACGATGTTGTTGTTCTTGAGGAGGCTGTTGTGTATCAAATTTTGGCTGCCCTTGCTCATCACTTTCATGGTGCTCCTGTTCATTAATATCATGCTGCCCCTGTTCAGTCTCTTTTGGTTGTCCCTGTTCATCATGATGTAGCTGTTGTGTGTCATCTTTTGAGTGCCCCTGTTCATCACTTTCTTGTCCTTGTTCATCATCTTCATTTTGTTGCTCTGTCTCACCCTCACTGTGTTGCATTTCCTCATCCCCTTGTTTTTTTTCATCATCACTGTGATGTTGTTGTGTGTCATCATAAGGCTATTGTTCACCCTCATTATGAGTCTATTGTTCACCCTCATCATGATTCTGTTGTTCTTCATCACTGTCATGCTGTTGTTCAACACTTTCTTCCTCCTCCCCTTGATGCTGTTCATCATCACTGTCATGCTGCTGTTCAGCACTTTCTTCTTTCTGCTCATGTCCTTCTTCCTTTTGCTAGTCACTTTCTTCTCCTTATTCATGTTCCTTTGTTTGTTCTGTAGTAAACTTGAGCTTTTTAGGAATAGGTCTACTAGAAGAAGGTGAGGGATGATGAGTAGGAGGTGTAGGGGATGTATGGAATGGAGGGACAGTGGAGAAATCTGGATGAGTGATGAAAACATCCCAAGAGACCTATCTCTTTTCAAGCTGATGAAGAATGATGATTTTGATGAGAGAGTGATGGAAGAGACAGGCTATTTTCTATGAAGGAGGCTTCTTTTGAACAGTGGAAGCCATTTTCTCAATGCTTTTGTGCAAGAAGAAAGGAAGATTTAGCAGCTTGGTCCTTGTGAAATGCATGAGCAGTCGAATGTGATAGGCATAGATTCAGGAGAATCTTCCCTCACAAGTGAAGTAGTTCATGATAATCTTCATGAGAGGGGCGTAGCTAGCTAAAAGATATGAGAAAGGGAAAATAGAAGGACATGATTCTCTGTGCTCAGGCTTTAGAAAGGGCTTGTAATCATCTGAGTCCAAATGGCTTTGTTTAAACCATTTCTCACCAATATAGGGAATTTTAGTAGCCTTGGAGATGGATCTTGGGGAGAACTTCAAGTCAAGGCTTGCCAACTGGAAATGCTTGTCTCAAAACCTCAAAGTGCAAAGATGTGTCAAAGGAGAGAAACTATTCACCTCTTGCACCCTTTGACAAAAATATAAACACCCGACCTCATGGAAATTGAACAAGACTGATGGGTGTGCATTCACTTCTTCAGTGGAAATAGGTTCATATCTCTTATGCAATCCACTCCTACTATCCTACCTGGGAGGCATCTTGTTATGGATGCTCTCTGCAAAACCAAACTGCCTCAAAAAGGACTTCAAGAATGTTTTCTCAAAAAAAACTCTGCCTTCTTTGTCAACCACTGTTTGATCAAGGTAAATTTGCCTCAAAGCTGTGTAAATTTTTTTTGTTTGATATTAGGTCTCTGCTCCTCTTAGAACACTTCTCTTTCCCTTTGCATGCCAATCAATAAACAATTTAAAAAACAAGCGCACAGTCAACTAAAATGCATACATAGTCAAGTGATTTCTATGTTTGTGTAAGGTCACATGGATCTAGGTGTTTTGAGGACAACAAGATAGCCTTGTATTTAGACAAAGGCAAAAAAATCCCCCCAATCAAACACCCTCCTTTTCTTCACTGTTTTCTCACACAGATTTTGACAAACACCTCCAAATGGAAATGACATATTTACACACTAAAGTTTGTTTTCTGGACAAATTGGAAGCCCTGACTTTACTCTTCACCACACAGAGATGACCTTTGACAGTGACAATGTAATATATGTATGATTACTGTTGTTGAAAATGGGCCAACTTTTTCATTTTTTCAAATACTGTGTTTCTGCTTTTCAACAGTGCCCCATCTTTTATCATTATTTTGAGGGCAGTTTATTGGGCTTTTTACATCAATAAAAATGCACCATTTTAACTATGCTCACCTTGGGCAAACACCAACGCAGCAATTTCGAGTTTCCAACATAAAACACCTCTCCCTTAAAAAACTCAACACTGTGATTTACACCATGAAATTAATCTTTTTTTCATCATTTAACAGTCTTGAAAAGAGCAAAGAGGCAAATAAAATACCTTTGAAATCGATGATGGTGTTTTTTGAGGAGTTTGGGCCACTTTCAAAAAATTTCGGAGGCGTTTGTACCATTAAAAAGTGCGCGGCACGTTGGTAAGGGAAAACACCGCGCAAAGAAGAGCTGCCAGGTCACTATCGGGCGGTCGTGACCGGCGCCTACAAGCGCGCTACGTGCCGCTATAGGCGCGCTGTGCAGTAGTGCAGTCCTATGGTAAAAATCCGCCTGAATGCACCGCACAACCCTACAAGTGCGCCGCACAACCTTCAAGCCAGAAAAACTGTGAATTTTGCTGAAAAACACGTTCTCCAATCTAGCGAACAGCAAGAGGGGAGCGATGCCTTGTGCTTTGAGAAATTTAAAAGGGCTTGCAACGTTCCCTTTATCCTTTTGAATGTAAAAAGCCAACTACCCTTGAGTTTGACTTGTGAGGGTTTTTTGAAGACTTTTTTCTTTGAAGCAAATGCCTTCGTTCATTCTGAAAACCAAAGTGATTTTAAATGTGCTATAAGGGGCCCATACTTTTTAAATAATGTTGGCAGAAAGGCTGTGCATGCATTCTGGCTAGTTTTGGTAGATGTGACTCTTTTCTCTTGTAATAAAAACATCCAAGGGTCAAACTCTTTTCACTGTGTTTTAATATTAGAAAAGGAAACTCTGCCACTACTGACCCTTTAATGACAGCTGCAAAATGGGAAAAATGCTCAAAACATATCAATGAGTGGTGAAGCCTCTTTTTCCATTTTACAAGGAGATGACTTGTCTCTTTAAACTTGGTCTACAGTTTCTGCTTCTAGGTGTTTTTTAAGCTCCTCTTCTGATTGTGGGTGCCAAAAACTTAGTTTTATTCCCTCATGTTTTACCATTCTCTGTTCATCAAAAGGGGACTTCTTTTAGACCTCTCCTTTACTTGGAATGCAACAGTGAGGTGCCTTTAACCTTTTCATAAGGAAAATGCCTTCATTTGAAATGGTGACATGCCTTATTGGCTTTGAATGTTGTTCTAGAATTTTGAAACTCATGCCATAATCCTTCTTACATTTTTATGAGCTTGTATGTTTAGTTGTACTACATTTTTGGGAGAATTAAACTCAGATTGCCTTCTGTCCACTATGATGAGTCATTTTGAAAGAAAATTCTTTATGAATAGGAAGGACAATACCGTTTGAAAAGAAATCATCACTCTTAGGCCTGTGTCATGACTCATTTCTCAACCACTTATCAACTCTATTTTTTTTAAAGGAACAGAGACTAAATGTTAAGCATGTTCATCAAGGAGATGATTTTTTGTAACTTTCTAAGGAAATCACACCCCTCAGGAAAGTTTGTACATTTCTTGGTTCCAGACTATCTTTGAAAACAAAATCTGATAGGAGATAAGCCAGCCTTTTTGATAGTTATAGTACTCATGATTTCCCTTTGATTTTGACATGATGGCTCTTTTCAGAAGCTTTCAACTGTCTCCTACTACTCTTACCATTTGTCTCTCAATCAGTGAAAACCCCAAAGTCAACTACTGCACTGGCCCTCTGCTTATAGATGAAGGAGGCCTATTTTGACAAATGTCTGGTTTCCTTTCAAACTATGCCTCAACCAAATGAAGAATGTTTGATGAATCATAATGATAGTGGCTTCTCTTATACATGATGGCAGAAGTTAGTTTGAGCCCAAGACTATTTGACTCTTTTTTCCATCTGTTTAACAATCTTTCTTCAATGATGATGAACCTATTAGCTTCACATTGTAAATCAAATAATAGTGAACTCATGCAAATCATTTTTAAAGCCCACTGCTTTGCCTCTGCCTTTAATCATCATTTTACTTCAGAAACCTTTAGTTGATGTCTCACTGTAACCAAATTTTGTCTTTAAAGTTAGTAAAAAACTTAAAAATAGACTTTACCTTTGGCCCTCTGCTTATAGATGAAGGAGGTGCTCCAGTCTTCAAAAACCATCTGCTTATAGATGAAGGAGGTTCTTCAGTCTTCAAAAACCTTCTACTTAAAGATGAAGGAGGTTCTTCACTCTTCAAAAACCCTTTGCTTATAGACGAAGGAAGTTTTTTTATTCATGCCATATCATCAGCCTTTAACAGTGTTATTTTTCCTTTCACTGTCTTTTCATGCTTTGACTGTGATCGCAGGAGCTTAATGAAACAATTCTCTTCTCTGTAGCTGCATCCTAGGCTCAAAATCACATTGAGAAGCAGTTTTTTTCTCATGTGGAGCCAAATATTGTCTTCTGGGATGCGGATATGCTTCTGTTCTTGAAATATCCATGAAAACACTGCAAAACCACCTAGAATCAGTGTGACCTATGGTATATGTATAGCTGAGACTTGAGGGTTTATTAGTGGCACGACCTAGGGTCGTAACCAACTTTACTTGCATAATGGGAGGTCTGTTATGACTGGTCTATAATAGATAGAGATTATTTGGCTTTAGGATAGTTTTCCAAGGGAGAAATGCCTAAAGCGCCACTTCCTAACTTAGGGGAAACTTTTTTCGAACAGATTTGGATTGTTTCTTTGGAGCTGATGGGCAAGCTAGTATGGATGAGGCTAGATGGGGCTTGATAATGAGGTTTCATCTCATCATGGGAAGACTGAAAGGTAAGAGGGAAAAAAAAATTTTATGGGTGTTTTCCAGTTGGAAAATTTGACAATTTTTTAGATCGGCTACTAGAAAATTTGGCTGTTACAACTAGTCATCACCAATAAGTGAAAAATACAGATGAATAACACAAAAGAACAATGATTTTGAGAGGAATCAAACCATTTTTAGCTGGAAGGTTTTAAGAGCCCTAGATGAAGACAATATTGTGAGCCCTAGATCAGTAAAAATAATTGACTGTGGTTGGGCAGATTTATGGTAGTCCAAGTATAGTTGGAGGGTTGTTAGGTGACTGTCAAAGAAGAGCCCTAACTCTTGTACTTGTGAAGGACAATAATATTGGTAGGAGGGCAGATTTATAGGGCCTAAGGATGTGCAGAATTTGAAGGACTAAAGTAGTAGTCAAGTGGGCCAACCAAATAGCCCTAGTTCACTATATTGTAGAGGATTAATTCAGTGAGAAGAAGGGAAGCCTCGATAGCCCTAGACTTATCATCTTGGAGCTGTAGTATGGAAAAAGTGGGCATACCAAAGAGTTTTTCACAAATGGAGTTGTGAACAACTTGTTACCACTCAAACCAGTAGTGGACCTAAGAGGGGTTCCTAAGAGGGCAACAACTAGAACAAGGGAAATGGTGGAGGCTTAGCCCATTGTCACCATAGCTAAGGCTCCTTGATCTTCACGAAATTTCACTGATGGGAGGAATCTCAGTAGTTTAGGAAGTCACTTATATATTATAGGTCAATGAATAGGTGGAAAGTGACGCTAGAAGCCCTTTCCCTAAGATATAATAAAGAGTGCGACATGCTTGCCTTTTAAGCAAGGGACTTGATATTCTAGGGAGAGAGGAGGGGGATTGAAGGGTTCAGGGAGAAGAATAAGACTTATGAAGGAAATTATCAATCCTTAAAATCCTTTGGGAACTTGGATTCCCAAATGGTCCTTGATGAAAGGCCTTTGATACCAAATGGGACCACATGGGGCCAAGTGGACCAAACCCAGGTTTGGGGATGGAATTGTTGAGACTCAACAAGATGATGAGTTTAGTGAAAAGTAAGCACCTTCACTAAGTGGGCCTGCAAGCTATTTTTAGGTCTATGTCTATTTTTAGACATGGTGAGCATATTCTATAAGTTTTAGGATGATATTCGTAGATGGTTGGTCAAATGTGAAAAATAGGTGAAATTCTATTTTAAGAATATTGGGTGAATTCTATTTATATATCGTCAATCTAAAAGTAGATGCATTTCGATTATTATTACCCCTTAATAATAATCTGACAATAAATATCAACTTATTCTCTTGGAGCACTTTGTTTCAGTGAACAGCTTTGGAAAATGAGCAGGCTGAAGGAATTACACAATTCTTAGGGTGGTTGATGACTCATGCATGGAGGGCTCAGTTAGAACTAAAGTGGAAAATTTGTGACAAAGTTGGAAGAGTAGTTATGGGAGTTGTTATTTAGTTTAACTCAGCTAAGTGAGTTAAACTCAGTTGAGCTAGTTGTATCTAGTCTAACTGAAAGATACACTAATGAGAGTTTATTGAATTAATTAGTTAATTAATTCATAACTAATAACTCACTTGCAACTGAACAAATATAGCAATTATCTACTTGCATGTCAGATCTAGTGGAGACCCAGTGGAGAGATAGGTGAAAGGGTGAGATGGACTATCTGTTGTGACTATAGTGATGCATTCAATGCATCTGACACACATTGGAGATTCCAATGAGGATTTCACAGTCAAGGCAAGACCAATTCGAATTCATTCAGGGGTCTTCTTCAACAAGGATTGCGCAGTGGAGGAAGTTTGTCAGGAGGCAAGAATTTGGTGCATAGATATGAAAATTTCTGCATGATAGTGTGTAATGATTTTGATTTTACCGAGAGCTTGATGTACTAAGATTTTATGAGATTATTACATGATTCCATTGATATACATAATATATGATATTTTGGGTTTTTAGCTTTAAGCTTTCCCATTAAAAAATTGTGTTTATGTGTGATTAATTTTCTTCATGTGTTTTGCAATTGGCTATTTAATTTACGCAAAGAATTAAGTGGAAGCGTTTTGTATTTAAAATAAGATTATTTTTTAGATCAGAAGAATCTAGTAATACTATCAGTATTAATAAATTTCTACATGGTATCGGAGCAATGTTAGTGAATGGAGATTGCAGTAGTGAAGCGGTGTTGAGTTTTGTGCTGGTGGACAATTCAAATTTGCTAAGTATTCATTGAAATGTCTTTCAATGGGTTGCGGTTGGAGTATGCCCTTGAGGGTATCTCTAACTACATAGCTTGTAAGGATAGGATGGAGGTGGTGATTGAAGATAATGGGGTGAAGGATTTCATCGATAGCGATTTTCCTAAGCCTACTTCTAGCGATGTTGCATTACTTGACACATGGAAAAATAAGGTAGCGAAGACAAGAAGAATTATGTTGGAAGGTGTGAAAGACCATATTTTGTCAAGCCTTCACGAGAAAGCCACTCCATTTTCAATGTGAAGGATTTGAAAAATATTTTCCAAAGCAGCAATGACCATATGAAGTTGGCGCTAAAAGATAAGCTCAAAAAAATCAAAATGGAGAAGGGCGACAATATTCCAAAATATCTCACGAAGTTTGTCCAATGTAGGGATGAGATGGGAAGCGTGGGAATTATAGTTGTGGATGATGACTTGGTGAGCTTGGCTCTACTTGGGCTTCTAAAGAGTTGGCATAGCTATGAAGACTCTGTCAATGGACGGAAGAAACTGCCAGATTGGGAGAGACTTTGGTCGGATCTTGTCCAGGAGGAGATAAGATGGAATACCAGGGATGGCTCTTCATCAAAGAATGATGATGAAGAGAACTGCGCTTTGGTTTCCAAAGAAAGGAAAGGGAAGGGGAATAAATCCCATCCAAAATTCAAGGCTAAATGCAATAAGCTAGATTTGTCCAAGGTGAAGTGTTTTCACTGTCACAAACATGGGCATCTCGCCACTAACTACCCACAAAAAAAGAAGAACAAGAAGGTTGTTGGAGCTGCAGCTGGAGAAGCCTTAGCCTCACAATTTGGACTTGATTTCTCTTTGATCGCATGCTTGGTTTCAAGTGAAATGGGATCGGTGTTGTATCTTGATAGTGGTGCTTCCTTCCATATGATGAGATACAAGGAGTTATTTAGTGACTTGGAGAGAAGGATCTCCAAATGCATATAGAGATGGGTGACGATGGTAGGATATAGTATGACCGGCATTGGAACCATTACATTTGAGAGGGATTTAGATAAACCATTTCTGTTGAAAGATGTTATGCATGTTCCAGGTCTGAAGAAGAACTTGGTCTCGGTCACTATGTTGGAGGACAGAGGTTATGATGTTGTTTTTAGCGAGGGAAAAGCCTTCCTGCGACATAAAAAAATGGGTCAAACCAAGAGGATAGTGATTATATTTAACAATATCTACAAGCTATAGGTAGATGGTTTCGCTACAATGATGGGAAAATTAGAAGAAGTGGTGAGCCGGGATGAGGGTGAATTATGGCACAGGAGACTGGCCCATCTTCACCATGGCGCCTTGAAGATTTTATGGTAGATTTCTAATGGAATTCCCAAGGGTACTCTTGTGCAGTCAGATTAGTGTAAGGGATGTACTATGGGTAAGTTTTTGAATACCACCTTTCACGAGAAGGATAACCATGCTTTGGTTATCCTGGAGAGAATTCACGTAGATGTGTGTGGAACTTTCTTGGTTGCTTCAACAAAAAAACATAGGTATTATGTTATTTTTGTTGATGACTATTCTCATAGATGTTGGATCTTCTTCATGCAGAAGAAGAGCAAAACATTCTCAAAGTTCTGTGAGTTTAAAGAATTGGTGGAGAAGGAGTTAGGGAATCAAGTGAAGGCTCTATGGAGCGATAATGGTGTTGAATATGTCTCGAATGAATTCAAAGACATCTGTAGCAAATAATGAATTCGAAGAGAAATCATAGTGCCTCATAACCCACAGAAGAATGGGGTCACAGAGAGGAAGAACAGAATGATCGTGGGTGCTACATGAGCTATGTTGGATGATCAGGGCCTACCGATGCACTTGTGGGCGGAAGCATGCAACACTGCAGTTTATGTGCAAAACTGTTGTCCTCATAGAGTACTTGGCATGAGTACACCTGAAGAAGATTTTACTGGTAAGAAGCCTGATATTTATCATTTGAATGTTTTTGGCTCATATGTTTACATTCATGTGACAAAGGACACCAGGAAGAAGCTGGAGCCAACTGCAAAAGTTGGGATATTTGTGGGGTACATAGAAACACCCCATAATTATCATGTGTATTTTCCAAATTGTATCATGATTGTGGTGCGACGGGATATAAAATTCAATGAGGTGAAAGCCATGAAATTTTCGCTTGAGAGGGAACTACACTTGCATGCAGAGGAGGAACTTCTTGTTCCCAAAGATGAGCCTTTAGATGTGGATCAGCCATAGGAGGATATTCATGGAGTGGAGGAGTCCACTCATGCAAAACCAAACATCATAACAGGCAGAAAGTGTACCACAAAAGCTGAGAGACTTAAGCTTCATGCAGCATAGAATGTAGGAGTCCCTACATCACAGCAGAGAAAGAGAAAGTTACCTGACTGATTTACTGGATACATGGCTCTTATGAGCAAGTGTATCATGACAGAGCCATCTTCTTTTAAAAAAAAAAACTTAGGAGCCCACATGTGTAGATGCCATGGTGGAGGAGTATGACTCCATTGTCAAAAACAATGCTTAGGAGATTGTTCCAAGGCCAGTGGATAAATCAGTTGTAGGTTCAAGATGGATCTAAAAAGTAAAGCAAGCTACTGATGGGAGCATCAAGAAGTATAATGCTATATTTTTTTCCTGAGGCTTCTCACAGATTGAGGGGATTGATTATGAAGAAACATTTTCACCTGTCGCATGATATTCTTCCATAAGGACCATCCTTGCTCTCTCAATGCAGATGGGTTGGCAGATTCATCAGATGGATGTGAAGATTGTGCTCCTCAATGGGATCATTGAGGAAGAGGTGTACATTGAGCAGCCTGAAGGATTTGAATTCTTCGGCAGTGAGTCGCATGTGTGCAGACTCAAAAGAGAACTATATGGTCTGAAGCAACCACCACGTGCTTGGTACACATGGATCGACAAATATTCCATCGGAATTGACTTCACCAAGAGTGAGGCAGATGCAAACCTGTACGAAATTGTGGTGGAGGGTAAGCATTTAATCATTTTTCTTTATGTTGATGATTTAATACTAATGGGTGATGAGCAGTTGATACACTCATGCAAGGGATATCTTACAAAGGAGTTTGAGATGAAGGATTTGGGCCTCCTTCATTATTTCCATGGATTTGAAATATGGTAGTGATAAGGTGAATTGTTTGTGTCTCAAGGAAAGTATGCTCGGGAGATACCTGGTAAGTTTCACATGGAGGGCTATAAGCCCATGGATACTCCTCTTCTAGGAAATTAGAGGAAAGATGATGCTACATCGGCAGAGGTAGTGGACGCCATTGTTTATCGATAGTTGGTGGGTTCGCTCATGTATTTAGTTAATACAATACCAGACATATGCTATGTGGTGAACCAGCTTATTCAAGCGATGGTTAAGCCTACCAAGCTCTTTTGGAAGGCCGACAAGCATGTCCTGACGTATCTTAGGGCACATATGAGTATGCCTTATGGTACAGACAGAAGGATGAGGTGAATTTGCATGGCTTCACGGATTCAGATTGGGCAGGAAACCCAAAGAACAGAAAGAGCACATCAGGAGGGGTTTTCAGTATTGGATCTACAACAGTTTCTTGGTACAACAGGAAACAAAGATCTGTGGCACTCAGTTCAGCGGAAGTAGAATACATTGTAGCTAGTCTGGATGAGGAAGATCCTCGTCAGTTTGTTCGGTTCTCATTTAGATCCTACATTGATACATTGTGATAATCAAAGTTTCATTAAACTCTCAATTAATCCTATGTTTCAGTATAGATCTAAACATATTTATATATGGTATCATCATTTCAGAGACTGTGTGTAGTGGAAGATCCTATTGCTTCAGTAGATTCCTACGGAAGATCAGGATGCAGATATTCTGACGAAGGCACTCAGCGAGAGCTAATTCAAATACCATAGAGGCCAGATCGGGGTGAAGGATAATCCTTATCTTGTTTAGAGGGATTTTTTGGATTCAACAAGATGATGATCTTAGTGAAAAGTAATCACCTTCACTAAGTGGGGCCTGCAGGCTATTTTTAGGTGTATGTCTATGTTTAGACATGGTGAGCATATTCTATAAGTTGCAGGATGTTATTTGTAGATGGTTGGTCAAATGTGAAAAATAGATGAAATTCTATTTTTAGAATATTGAGTGAAGTCTATGTATAGATCGTCAATCTAAAAATAGATGCATGTCGATTATTATTAGCCCTTAGTAACAAGCCAACAATAAATGTCAACTTATTCTCTTGGAGCACTTTATTTCAATGAAAAAATTTGGAAAATCAGTGGGCTGAAGGAATTACACAATTCCTAGGGTGCTTGGTGACTCATGCATGGAGGACTTAGTTAGAACTGAAGTGGCAAAGTTGTGACAGAGTTGGAAGAGTAATTATGGGAGTTGTTATTTAGTTTAACTCAGTTAAGTGAGTTAAACTAAGTTGAGCTAGTTGTATCTATTCTAATTGAAATATACACTAGTGATAGTTTAGTGAATTAATTAGTTAATTAATTAATTACTAATAACTCACTTGAAACTGAAAAAATATAGCAGTTAACTACTTGCATGTCAGATGCAGTGGAAACCCAGTGGAGAGATAGGTGAAAGGGTGAGATGGACTATCTGTTGTGACTATAGTGAATCATTCAATGCATATGACACACATTGGAGATTCCAATGAGGATTTCATAGAAAATTCAAGGCCAATTCGAATTCATACAGGGGTATTATTCAACATGGATTGCGCAGTGGAGGTAGGCTCTCAGGAGGCAAGAAATTGGTGCATAAATATGCAAATTTCTGCATAACAGTGTGTAATGATTGTTGATTATACTGAGAGCTTGATGTACTAAGATTTGTATGTTATTATTACATGATTCCATTGATACACATAATATATGATAGTAGGGGTTTTTATCTTTAAGCTTTCCCGTTAAACAACTATGTTTATGTGTGATTTATTTTCTTCATGTGTTTTGCAATTGGCGATTTAATTTTCGCAAAGAATTAAGTGGAAGGATTCTGTATTTAACATAAGATTAATTTGTTAGATCAGGAGAATCCTGTAATACTATCAGTATTAATAAATTTCTATAGGAATTTAGCAACCAATTATGTTCCTATCTTGGACAATGTGAGACGAAAGGATTAGGTGAGAGTTTTTACTTTGATGGGTCAAACTGATCCTACTAGGTTCTAGCCTTGGGAACTGTAATATTCCAAATGGGGAAAAATAGGCTCAATAGGGAATATATTAAGATATTACACTATGGAATCATAGAAATATGGAAGCACACCAATAGATCTAAACCAGAGATAGACTGGTAGGGAATTTACTGGTTATATCACCTTTGAAGAGAGGGTGAAAAACAGAGGCTTCCTGGCCCGTTCCAGACTCTGTCTATAGAAGATTGGTGGAACACAAAAAATATGGGAATGAAAAAATCCTCTTAGATTTTTCTTCCCTTGGGAACCTTAGATATACAGATCTAAATAATGGATCCAAAGAGAAGCAAAATCTAAACAAGTGAGAAGCAGGAAATTCCACTCTCAGGAAAATCTGCAACAGGCTCAAGGAGGACGCTTTATAAGTAAGGAAGTGTTAAAATAACATAGAAAAATGCTGGTTTCCCTTATTTTAGGCTATGTGGGTCCTCCATCTAGATTTTAAGCAAAAAAAAATGGGTTTATAGGGCTTAAACAGATCTCCCACAATCAACACTAGCTGAAAATCAGCTAAAGGAGAGGGCTGAGTTAATAGAGAAACCCTCCTTCAGGAATTGCGCAGTTTCTGCTGGAAGTCACTGGAAATCAGTCATTAAACCCATATTATAGTATTTCAACAAGAAATAAGATCCATAATGAATTTCCCTTGTAGAAGCATTAAGTTTACATGAAGCAAGAGCAAGAATCCTTCAGAAATTATAGCAGTAACACATGGAAAAGGTGCAGAAAGACTTGACAGCGTCCTTTATGAGGAGCTTCAGCTGCTGTAGGTTGAAACTAAGATATACAACTGATAAATGGATGAAACATCAGATCCATATCATATCTGGAAACTACTCAGCCTTCTTAACATGATCCCCTTGGGGTTTTATCAAAATAATGCATAATAAAGAGTAGATCTAGCATTTTGTACAATAGACTGCAGAAAACTTCAGGGATTTCTGAAGATGAGTTTCATTAAATTATAGATCATATATGAACAATATTATATCAGTAAGCTACTTTACAAATCTTCAGAAATCCAAATAGCAGTGAAATTAGTACATGAAAATAACGTAGTTCATGGAAGAGACTGCACAGTAGATTGAATGAAATAGTACAGCAGATAAAATTGCAGATTTGAAATCAAAATGAGAGTAATATCCTCTTTCGAGTGGTCACAAGACACCCTCCCTGAGAGAGATCCCCTCTAAACAACTAGATCTTGCAGATCTAGTTCACCCACTTGCTACAACTCACAAACAACTGCAAAACCCTCAACAGGACCAGCGATGCTATAGAGATGTAGCTTGGCCTCAATGCGGAATAGTGGAGAGATACATCCCAATCTCCTCCAAAGAGATACTCCATGGAAGGAGAGAGGATTCATAAACAGGAAATCCTCTTCCCTTAGGCTAAACAGCCAAGAGACTAGAGTTGCTGCAGCAACTTCTGAAATTCTTCAACAAACTTTGCTTGCTGCCTCTCCTTCTTTTTATAACATGAGGGCTTGCAAAAACTCTAAAAAAATTTCTTCAACTTATCCTCTTTCACACTAGAGATCCTCTTCTAGAAGTACATTATGCTTGATGGATAAGCTTCCCTCCAAACTGCGCTGTGGGTGGGGCCAAGGTTGACCCATTCAAATGAATTTCCCCTTTTCACACTTAGAGGTGTTTAAGATAATAGCCCAGATTTGTCCCTTTTCACATTGGACATGTATTTATTCTCAACTTAGGAGTTTAATAAACCTCCTTCACATACTTTTATTCATGAATAAGGAAAACTGAAAATAAAATGCAATATTCCCATGAGCTGCAAAAATTGGGAATATTACAGGAACACCTATGAAAAACTTGATCCTAGAGCTAGGGCTTGAGGTATCCGAAGATTCCATTGTTGGAATTGGCCCAAATTATCAGGAGAGTGAGGGGACTCACCAATGCAATTGCCTCTAGGAGATCGAAGTTTTCCTCTAGCTATATTCTTGGGAAATTGATGCCTTAGGTGACCTAATGGGGCTAGACCTAGGGAAAAATGGAAAATTATGAAAAAAGTGGGGGAAATCATCACCCTTTTTGAGGTACTAGTTCATAATTCACTTGGGGATATGGATTCAGGGGTGATAATTAACAATAATTCAGTTTCTTGATCAAGGAGGCCCAGAAAATCAACTTCTTCCAATGTAGAGGAAAACGAAAAGTGACCTTCAAGCATTTATTCTTCATACAAGTAGTGCAATTTTATTGAGATAAAATGATCTCTAATACATTTCATTCATCCAAAAATGGCCCATACATTAAATAAGCTAAATAGACACATAATTCCACATTTCCATCATGCAACAATTAGCCTTAGTTATAGCGAAATTCAATAGTATGCAACAACAAGAATAATAGCATTAAATTTTCACTCACAATGCTAGAGAGTATATCCAACCAGCTTCACATTTGCAAAAACAAATCTCAAAGATAAAAATAGCCCAAATCCATACATCAAAATGCATCCATCATCCAAAATAGTCCTCCAACGAAAAATGTGAAGTTCTCTAAAGATAGATAGATCCCAAGTCAAGTGATGATACAAATGAATCCAACTAACTCCTATTTATACATTGATTAGGAGTTGATCAAATTAGCTTATGTGCCTACATTAGCCCCTAAACATAAAATAATATGCAAGTAACCTTAAATTTTGGTGACAATCCCATTAAACTATCTCATACATGGAATAATAAGCCTCATAAGAGTTAAACTGATGTCTTAAGGCTTTCTAGGAGGCATAATAGGGTCCATGAGTGCCATAATGATGCATGGGATCCATCAAAAGTGTTGGAAAAGGGGGTGGCCCCTTGTTCTCCAAACATTAAACCTGTGGTGCTCTCATTAAACTTGTGGAATGAAAGGGTTGTGTGTGGCCACCATGAACAAGTAGGTCAAGTGTTTTCTTGTTCATGATAGATTGGTTGTCAAAGGATTAACACCAATCCCTAGTTGTATTAATTATATCAGTGTGATTGTAAAGGGTCATGATCCATGGTACAAGAGCTCTAGCCTATTTTATTGTAGTTTTCAATATAATGAAGAAGTGTTTTCACACTAACACTTCCTGACATGCGCTGACACTCTAGCATACCTTGGAATTTCCTAACATGTAACCTTGCTACTCCCTCCTTATCACACCTGAAACTCACTGAAACTCCCTATCAGACACTCTTATTTATTCATTACCATGCATTTTGAACTAGTTTTCCCTTGTGTTTCCATGGCACTCCCTAGCACGCACTAACACACCGTAGCATTTGGCACATCCTAGCATATCATCGTGGCACTCTAGCATTCCTTGGCACTAAATTGCATACCTTTAAAATCCCTCCTTAGCACACCTATAACTCATTGATACTCCCTGTCACACACTCTTATTCATTCATTTCCATGCATTTGACACCATGCTCCCTTGTTTTACCTTGGCACTCACAAACACTTCACCCTGGCATGCATTGGCACAACCTGGAACCTGCCACATCTTGGCATGTTTCCCTGGCCTCCTGCATGCCTTAACACTATCTAACATACCTTGACGTCACTCCCTCCTCAGCACACCCGAAACTCACTGACTCTTCCTGTCACAAAATCTTATTCGTTCATTTTTAAATATAGTTTTATCTGTTTCGTTATGATGAACTATCTAGTGGAACATCCATGATAGTTTACGAATCACCCCAACATATATCCTTTATTCATGTCATATGATGATATTTATTTACACTTATTTATCTCTATTTGTCCCAACACAGTGCAATTCATCACCACCACCCTTGCAAAATTGAACATGATAGGCTTGCGGTCCTATCTAAGCTTGGAAGAAAAATTCAAAACTTAGTTACACAACATGATGGAAGATTATTATAAAGGTTTCCCATGATTTCTAATCAACAATATCTAGTGGGATTGGAACAACAACACATTTTATTCATCAAAAATATCCATGATAGTTTACGAATCACCCCAACATGTATCCTTTATGCAAGTCCTATGATGATATTTCTTCACACTTATTTATATCTTCTCCTGACACAGTGCAGGTCATCACCACCACCCTTGTAAAATTGAACATGATAGGCCTGTGGTCCTATCTAAGCTTGGAAGAAATTTTCAAAACTTAGTTACACAACATCATGGAATATTATTAAAAAGGTTTCCCATGCATTCTAATCAAAAATATCTGGTGGGATTGGAATAGCAACACATTTTTTCATGATAAATATGCATGATAGTTTACAAATCACCCCAACATCTATCCTTTATGCAAGTCATATGATGATATTTCTTCACACTTATTTATCTCTTGTCCCAACACAGTGTAGGTCATCACCACCACCCTTGCAAAATTGAACATGATAGGCTCATGGTCCTATCTAAGCTTGGGAGAAAATTTCAAAACTTAGTTACAAAACATCATGGAAGATTATTAAAAAGGTTTTCCATGCATTCTAATCAACAATAGCTAGTGGGATTGGAACAATAAAACATTTTTTTCACGAGAAATATCCATGATAGTTTACGAATCAGCCCAACATCTGTCCTTTAGGCAAGTCATATGATGATATTTATTCACACTTGTTTATCTCATCTCCCAACACAATGCAGATCATGATCACCACCACCCTTACAAAATTGAACAGGATAGGCTCGTGGTCCTATCTAGACTTGGAACAAAATTTCAAAACTTAGTTATTCAATATCATGGAATATTATTATAAAGGTTTCAATGCATTCTAATCAGCATTGTCTGCTGGGATTGGAATAAAAACACATTTTTTTCATGAGAAATTCTAACAAAGATCACAATTGAATTGACAAAAAACAGTGTTTGGAAGACAAGATTCATCCTAGACCACAAAAATAATGGATTCTAGTAATTTCTCCACTCCCTCTTGGATGCCCTTGTGACTACTTTGATGGTGTTGCAGAATTTATCCCACCTAGTTGCAAAGTGGGTGTGGTACTCTTCATCTCCTAGACTTATAGCGAGAAATTAAGGTATACCCAAAGTTAAGGCTCCAACAATTGAGTTGATTCCATTGCTCTTTTTACACTTCTGGAAATTGCATCCATCAAAAGAGTTAAATCCATATAGATCATGGGGGATTCAAAAATCATGATCAATTGGGTCAATAATTCATGATAGAAAAAATCTACCTACATCCCATCCTACAGGATATCATAGATCCCCCCAACTATTTGGACTAGCTATCTTTCAAACACATTCTCAAGGAGCTAAATACCACAACACACAAGCTTTCAAAAGAATCTCTCAAACTACCCATCGATACATTTTTGATACTAGATCCATCTATAGTATGGATTATGACCAAATAATTATTCATGTCTAAGCTCGAAAAACAAGCCAATGTAGATTGATGCATGCACATGCCAATCATGACGATCAATTTCTACATCTTCTCAAAAGAGAAAATAGGTAAATTTTTTCTTTGTTCACTTTACAACATAAATACCAATTTCACCCATAATGTTAAGATAAGTTGAATGATATGACCAAAAAGTTGGGAGGAGTATTTTGTGGTGTATTGAACATGACTAAGGGATAGACATGTAGCATGGATGGGTAGAAGTGGGACGTCCAAGCATGGTTTAATAAGATCTATAATCCACACATTAGAGAATGAGAAGGGGGATTAAGACCTAATTTCATAGGGGCTATGAGGCCTAGAGGGAAGGTAACAAGAGGAATTGAAAGAGGAACCCCTGATAGTGGTGATAAGGGGATTAGAGGCCCCATTATCACAATCAATAAGCCATTAACCCATAACCACTAAATTCCATATCCCTTAACCCCGAAGCCATAATATCTTAACCCTACACTCATAACTCATAATTAATCAACCCCTTGATGCATTAAACCTTAAGCTATTAACTCCTAACCTAGAATCCATGAACCCCTTAAGCACTAACCCCTTTTTCTCTTAACTCATGACCCTTAAAACTTAATCCATAACCCCTAAATGCCTTAAAACCAAACCCCTTAACCCCTAACACCTAAATCCCTAAATTATTAAGCCCTTAACCCCTAAATCCCTTGCCCCCCAAGCCCTTGGCCCTTAAATCTTAACCCTTGAAGCCCTTCACCACTTAGTATCGAAGGAAAAAAACAACACATCAAACCAACAAAATAACCTCTTAGGAGAATCCTTCACCTCTAAATAAGAATATTGGTACCATTTGATTTTTAGAGAATTAGGTATTGGTATCGAGGGTGTGTGTTTGTGGGTAATGCCCTTATTAACATGTATACCAAATTTGGAACAATTGGATAATTTTCAAAACCTCAATAAGAATTGCTCACAATATCTACACTTCATGTTGATATGGAGCTTGTAGTGCTCTCCCACATAAGGAGTTGGCAATGAATAGATCAGTCATAATGACGCAACCTCTTCAACCCTAATGAACAAGGAGCTAACCCTTGAAACAAATATTTTGTTTGCTAAAAAAACACAATTGTGTCAATGTAGAATACTATACACAAGAGAAAATAAAATGATATTATCCACATCAATGCTTGAAATAGCCTCACATTTTCCATGAGTGGTGAGCCAATGGGTGAATGTAGGGTACTATTAAAGTTACATCATGTTTAAATTTATTTTACATCACGAGATTTTTCTCCATTAGGGTTGATGCATCATCACAAGGGAGCATGACACCTTTTTGTGGGGGAGCGATTAAAGTTGTAACACGATTCAAGTGACATACACCTCCAATGTAAATGACATAATTATATGTCTGTGTCAAGTTGTTAAAGAGGTTATTTATAAAAAATAAATTTAGTACTTGAACTTCATATTTTCATGGCCTTGACTCTAATATGGATTTGTACTAGGAACACTTCATGCAAATAAGAGGGGGCCTTATTTTTTAACCTTGATACACACAAGAGCACTAGATGTTGCCCTTGAGATCCCCTTTGGTGGTTTCAAAGTGGGTTTACATTAGTGTCTAGTTGAAACTAATGAAATCATGATATTCCTCTTCTCAATAACATATTCTAGATTTTCCATATACAGAACATTGAGTTAGAGGCTCACCTCATATGTAGATGCTCCATTTATTATGGGATTCAAGGGATGTTCTATTTTCTTTTATCAATATTTAGATGGTCATTATCTACTTTCTTTCAATACATGTCTAACTATTTATGAGAGAGGTCCTTGGATTTAGATCTTTATATAAGACCTTATGTGGCCTTCCCCTTTTGAACTTTTCCAAGGGGGTCACCTCCTTCCATGTTGCCTTGCCTACTTGGGGCCAAAATTGACAAGCCAATATTCAAACTTATTCAACTATCAAATTGGTGGGGCCTCATACCTCTTATCAAACCTCTTAATGAGACATTATTTCTCCAAAGAGACTGTTGAGTATTTCCCATTGAAAATCACAGGTTGGATGTCATAGGACCTGTTACCCCACTTTCTATATGAATTTTTAGAGGATAATTTTAAATTTTGATTGACATATCAACCCTTGTGATTCTTGTGACATTAATAATTTTCCAATTGAGATATACAAATGATTGTATAATTGGTTTGATGACACCTTGCCTTGGCCATATAGGACACTAGGTGTAGGAATATGTTTCTTTATCGATCACTTTAACTTGATATATATGATCCATGTATATATCTCTAATGTGTTTTATTTTTATTTTGATCACCTAAAAACTCCATTCTAACTCTTAAGTGTTTTGGCCATAAATCCTATGCTAAATTATTTCGTGGTATTTTATAATTTTACTCATAAAAATGTGTCACCTTAATAATTTAAATATATAATGGTGGTTTGAGTAATTAATAAACATCCTATCTTATTATACCCTTATTTACCTTAGTCAAATTTTATCACACATAATTTCATAGAATATTCATTCATTTTAATCATGATGTTCTACCCTAGGATTCCCGCTAGTAGGAAATTTTGATTCATAAAACTTACTATGTAAACTACTCTATTTCAATTTTATCACCATGCTTTCATGTCGGATTTTTTATCTATCAGTTGTGCAAGTTCATTGAACGAGCTTCAAGCTCTTTTTCTGCACAAGCTTAACCCAACTAGCACAAGCACAAGCTCAACTCGACCCTGACATCAAATGACAAGAAAAATAAATTACTTGTATGATGAATCACTTGGAAAGCATATTACATGGTCATGATATAGTGGCCCACTATTGATTATGCTCTCAGAATCACCCATACGGACAATATTTTGAAGAGGGCTCTGTAGGTTTTAACCCTGAACAGAAATTATCTACACATGAATCTTATAACAGAAAATAAACAATAGCGAGAGCATAAAACATAAAACAGATAAACAGAGAGATTTTCCCCTGGATCCCAAATCGGGATGACCAGCTTGATTTTTCATTATATTCCTTTTAGTGTTACAACACATATATATACATACCGAAGCATACATAAACCCCAATCCATAAACCCTGGATTAGAACATAACCGTAGTTCCCTTGACCGGATCTACAAAAATACCAGGGGCCGAAAACCATCGTACCCCAAAACCATGTGCAAAACCATGCACAAAACCATGGACGCGGACTACCCGCCAGAAATTAAGGACCAAAAAATTTCGCCAGGGCGCTGCCCCGGACCCCGACAGGGGGGGCTACCACCCCCCCTGTTGCGCCCAGCGCAAAGGTGGGGTGATCTTACCCCCCCGCGCGTGCTTAGTCATGGAAATAATATAACACATACCCAACATTCTCCCACTTGTTGTTTTATTTCCACGGGGGGCCACATGAGGGCTTAGTTATTGGCCCAATTCTTCAACACCCATTGTTTCTCTACACCAAGAGAACTTCTGAGTGCTCACAGACTTTGTCAATGCATCTGCAACATTCTTCAAAGTTTCCACCTTTACCAGCAACACCCTTTTAGCCTCAACCATATCTCTAACAAAGTGATATTGAGCATCAATGTGCTTTGTCTTTGAATGATAAGCAGGGTTCTTAGCCAAGAAAATTGCACTTTGGCTATCACAGTCTATCCTTATAGCTTGCTGTACCAACCCCATACTTGAACACAATCTCTGCAACCAAACTGCTTCCTTGCTTGCATGAGTGGCTACTATGTATTCTACCTCTGTAGTTGAAAGCGCCACTACAGACTGTCTTTTACTCATCCAACTGACTGCACCTCCAAATAGGCTAAACACATACCCACTTGTAGATCTTCTTTGGTCCAGATCTCCAGCCCAGTCTGCATCAACAAAACCACGAATGTCCAACATTCTTTCCAATCCTGGTCTTCCCTGGTAGCACAAGCCATAATCACTAGTGCCACGTAAATATCTGAAAACCCGCTTCACTATTGTCCAATGCTCCTTCCCTGGGTTTGACATAAACTTGCTCAATACTCCCACTGCATGTGCAATGTCTGGTCTAGTACAGACCATTGCATACATCAGGCTACCCACTGCACTTGCATATGGAACACGGGACATATCCTCCTCTTCTTCTTGTGTCTTGGGACACTGTTCAACAAACAACTTTACACCTACAAGAATAGGAACATTCACCGGTTTACTATCCTGCATATTGAACCTCTGCAATATAGTCTCGACATACTTCCTCTGGTTTAACCAGAGCTTCCTCTTTGCCCGATCTCTCTTAATTTCCATGCCCAAAATATAGTTTGCAGCACCCAGATCCTTCATGTCGAATTTGGAGAACAGTTGGGTCTTCAAATCTTGGATAATTTCTTTGTCATTTCAAATCAACAACATATCATCCACATACAAGACCAGATATATAACACGATCACCAATTAATTTAAAATAAACACAATGATCCTCCTTGCTTCTGGTGAAGCCAAGTCCCTGTGGGCCGTATATAGGTATCAAATTTCTGATACCACATCCTTGGTGACTGTTTTAACCCATACAGAGACTTCTTCAACCTGCATACCAGTTCTTTCTTACCCTTCACCATAAAGCCTTCAGGTTGCTTCATGTAGATCTCCTCTTCTAGATCTCCGTGAAGAAATGTTGTCTTCACATCCATCTGTTCTATCTCAAAATCAAATGCAGCAGCAACAGATAAAAGTAATCTAATAGAAGTAACTTTGGCAACAGGAGAAAAAATATCACCAAAATCAATTCACGGCACCTGGGAATAACCTTTCGCTACCAACCGAGCTTTGTATTTCTCCACCTTGCCTTCTACATTCATCTTCTTCTTAAACACCCATTTGCTCCCAATGGGCTTCCTTCCAGCCGACAACTCCACTAGATCCCATGCATCATTTTTGTGCAAGGATACCATTTCATCAACCATGGCCTCCTTCCAGAGTTTTCCATCCTCTGAATCTACTGCCTCCCTGACAGTTCTGGGTTCATCATCAGTTATAGTTAAGGCAAAACCTGAACAGAAAGCGGATGGACTATACCTTTCTGGTTGCCTTCTTTCCCGAACTGATCTTCTCAAAGCTGGATTTTGTGGCTCTTCATCTTCTGAGTCTTCTTCTGTTGTAGAGTCTGATTCATCCTCCTTTAGCTCAAACTCTATCTTCTCAGGTTCCTTTGGTAGGACTTCATGTTTAACAACATCTTTCACTTATCTAAACACCACATCTCGGCTGTACACAACCTTCCTTGTTTCTGGGTTCCAAAGCTTGTAACCCTTTAAACCATCCTTATACCCAATAAAGATGCACCTTTCAGATTTATTATCCAACTTGGTCCTTTTCTCCTTTGGAACATGTACATATGCATCACATCCAAATACACTTAGATGTGAAAGAGAGGGTTTCTTACCAGTCCATACCTCATGTGGGGTCTTATCCTCCAACGCTGATGAAGGTGATCTGTTAACTAAGTAACATGCAGTCTCCACTGCCTCTGCCCGGAATTCTTGTCCTAACCCGGTACCACTGAGCATGCTTCTTTCCTTTTCCATCAGTGTTCTGTTCATTCTTTCTGCAACTCCATTTTGCTGCGGTGTGTATGGAGTAGTCTTCTATCGTGCTATACCACACTTCTTACAGAAATCTTCAAATTCCTTCTTGCAGAACTCCCCACCATTATCTGTCCTCAGCACCTTTATCTTCTTCTCTGTCTGGTTTTCCACCAGAGCCTTAAATTCTTTAAATTTGTCAAAGACTTCAGATTTCTTCCTCAAGAAATATATCCATTTATTCCTTGAGAAGTCATCTATGAATGAAACATAGTACACAGACTTTCCCAGTGACGGAACTGACACAGGCCCAAACACATCACTGTGCACAAGTTCTAATATCTTGTTCGCCCTCTTAGCACCGGAGGGAAAACTCACCCAATTCTGCTTCCCATATACACAATGTTCACAGAAATCGAAATCCAGAGAGCAATTAGACATACCTTCTACCATACCATTTCTATGCAGTATCCGAAGGCCCTTCTCTCCAATATGTCCAAGCCTTTGATTCCATAGCATGGTCTTTTCTCCAGACACAGCTAGGCTTTCCGTCCCACTTTCAGGAACCACAGAACTGTTACACCCATCAATAACTGTGCTACCTTGTAGCTTGTACAGAGTTCCAGTCCGAACTCCCCGCATTAATACCGGTGCTCCCCGAACCATCTTGCAGGCATCTTTCTCGAACACTGTTTTTACACCTGCATCATCCATCTTGCTTACAGAAATCAGATTTCTGGCCAATGCAGGAATATGCAGAACACCAGGAAGTGTTCTAATCCTTCCACCTTGCAGCTTCAGCTTGACTTTTCCACGTCCGATGATTCTGGCCTTCCTATCATCCCCTAGGAAGACATCACCACCATCATATTTCTCATACTCGCAGAACCACTCCCTATGGGGAGTGAAGTGAAAGGATGCACCTGAGTCAATCAACCATGACTCATGATCTACATGTGTATTTGAAGAAGAAGCCAAATACACATCCCCACCTTCATCCGAGGTGGTTTTTGCCTCTGCAGAAGTAGCTTCATCAGATCCCTTTCCTTTCTCAGGAGCTTTAGATCTGCATTCCTTTTTGTAGTGTCCTTCCTTTCCGCATTTCCAGCACACATTTACAAACTTTCCAGGAGATTTAGATCTCCCTCTAGATTTAGATCTCCCACTCGAAACCTTATTCTTGTTTCTGTTTTGGGACCTTCCTCGTACATATAAGACATCTCCATTTTGACCCTCCATATTTCTCCGTCTCATTTCCTCCGACAGCAAGGCTGAGACAATGTCATCAAAATTCAAGGTAGTTGTATTGCTACCTATTGCAATAACCAGACTGTCCCACGAGTCTAGTAGAGAACACAACAAACTAATGCACTTATCTTCATCTGAGATTTTAATATCAACAGATGACAGCTGACTTACCACAGTATTGAAGGCGTTCAGATGCTCTGTCACCGAGTCTCCATCCTTCATCCTCAGGTTATACAACTTTTTCCGCAGGAACAACTTATTCACCAGAGACTTAGATTGGTACAAAGTCCCTAACTTTTCCCACAAGGTCTTCACCGTAGCTTCCCCAGATACATTCAACAATATTGAATCTGAGACACACAACCGTATTGTGCTTTTAGCCTTCCGATCCAGTTTCTTCCAGTCTTCATCTGACATTCCTGTTGGCTTAGTACCTGGATCTACCGCAATCCACTGATCTTTATCCACCAGCAGATCCTTTATCTTGAGCTTCCACAACTCAAAACTCTGACCATTAAATTTCTCGATCTCTATCTTTCCGCCGCTCGCCATCTTCTCTCACCGCAAGAAACGATCCTGCAGATCTCCCACTGAACAGGGTCTACCTCAGGCCCGAACTAAAAACCCTCAGCAGCAAAGGCGTCCCCTTGAAGCCGAAACAGCTCCGATACCAAATGTAGGTTTTAAAACTGAACATAAATTATCTACACACGAATCTTATAACAGAAAATAAACAATAGCGAGGGCATAAAACATAAAACAGATAAACACAGAGATTTTCCCATGGATCCCAAATCGGGACGACCAGCTTGATTTTTCATTATATTCCTTTTAGTGTTACAACACATATATATACATGCCGAAGCATACATAAACCCCAATCCATAAACCCTGGATTAGAACATAACCGTAGTTCCCTTGATCGGATCTACAAAAATACCAGGGGTCGAAAACCATCGTACCCCAAAACCATGTGCAAAACCATGCACAAAACCATGGACGCGAACTACCCACTAGAAATTAAGGACCAAAAATTTTCGCCGGGGCGCTGCCCCGGACCCCGACAGGGGGGGATACCGTCCCCCCTGTTGCGCCCAGCGCAAAGGGGGGGCTATCGCCCCCCCTCTTACCCCCCCACGCATGCTTAGTCGTGGAAATAATATAACACATACCCAACAGGCTCACAATTTATTCTATGCGGGATTTTTTATTCTTCCATTGATCTAGTTGCTCAATTGCTTTTACTTTTGGCCTCTCCTCAGAAATCACTCTTGTTACCTTAAAGTTTTACCACATATATACATACTTTCTCTAAATCCTCCTGAATGAAAATGTAATTCGATTTTTAGGGTATATGAAATTGCAATGATTTCTCTTTGCTACTCTTCGAAAATGAATCTTAATGAATGTCATATAAACTCAAGATTTTGATCTTTACTATTTATTGAGGCACCTCTGCTGATAGTGGTAGAATTGTTCCAAAGTGCCATGCACTTTTTCTCCAAGCAGTTCTTCAAGAATGAAAGCTTCAAATGTGTTGTAGTTTCTTTTTCCATATAATCCCTGTCGCTTCTTCTTAGACTGACATGGTATCGTGCATATTGCACAATGGAAAGGAGACCATAGAATTTCCATAGAGGAGTTGATATAACCAAGAATCTCTGTTGTGTATACATATTTCAAATCTTTCCAACTTCCAAGTTCGTTACCTTTGAGAGACCCAAGACTTCTTTGACTAACATGACTCCAGCTGAACCTCTTCTCTGAACGAAGATTAATTCTATTCAAAAAAATGAAAAAATCTCCATAGCTTGATTCCAAAAGCTATCTCGCTTATGAATGTAACCCAAAAAAGTCTATAGTCACTGTGTACCCATTGTAACTAAAGGAAACTTTAACAGGTTGGCTAAGAAGTGTATGAGCTGATGTAGATTGAGAAAATCAAGGGTCTCATACAGAGGCATATATTCTATATAGATGCATTTTTATGCTATTATCCAAAAAATGATGTGCCTTGATGATTCATTGTCCTATGGCTCCTTTTCCAGCATCCTTTTGTACGAAGAAGATTTTCAACATACAATCTATGGCCATGACTTTCCACAACTTAGATTGTGAGCAAGCCTTATCATAAAAAATTCCAAAAAATTTGATAGAATGCCATGAATGATTTGAACAGCAATGCATATCTCAATTCTTCTTTAAAGGCTAACTGAATGTATGTATATTAATAATGGTATGCCTGAAAATATGATGTCATGCCAATTGAAAACAATATTGAAGAGGGATAGGAGGACACACTTACTGGAGAATATATGATTACTCAGAGTCATAACAGGAGTAACTATAGATCAGCTTACATGTTTGAGATGATGTTTATAATATCCTAAACCTATACCCTAATTTCCATAACTTATATATATATATATATAAATATATATATATATATATATGTGTGTGTGTGTGTGTGTGTGTGTGTGTGTGTGTGTGTGTGTGTGTGTGTGTGTGGTGCAGCCATAATTTTCACGTGTTGAGAACTGGAGATTGCAAAGGGAGAACCATACAAGATGTTCACATAGACTATGGGGCTGTTTCAATTTAGAGTAAACAAATAGGAATTGAGATATAATATATTGAGCAATTCCTTCTTCAGACGAAACGAGCTAACTGAGTAATACCATATATGATACTGCACTAGGACAAAGATTTCCCTATCATAGTGATAATTCTTAGAGGATGAAATCCATTCAAGGATCACATAGAAACACGACCTGTTGAGGATGTGATTTTTTTGAAAAATTACTTTAACCCTTCAAGAAGGGAACCATAGCGTCAATACCTTATCATATAGGATTTCTATCTTCAAAATGAAGTATTCTTAAAGGCACACTAAAAGAGTCAAACTAAATAGAATACTGAACTGTTGATACAAGCAGTGATCATAGTGATCATGCCCAGAAGACCTAGGATTTGGTATTCCTGTGATATGCCCATGAATGTGATTTTAAGGTCAAGAAAATCTACTTCAAATATAATGAAGATATGGTCTGAATAGGACTAATAAATAATCCTTGGAAAATATATGACTGGAACATACCTTGATGACTTTCAACTTTTGCTCATGATATTTGAGTTTCTCTTGGATTGGAGCCCATGTCCACTGATTAGGGATAGTAGAAGGCCTTAAAAAAATACCACATATTTGAAATTCTTGATCCCTAACACAGAGGGATAGAGGTACCAATGAAATTCTTCAGATACTTCTGAGTGATTGCAATCTCTTTGAGCTTGGGATTGTCCTCTCCTGTGCTCTGATTCCATGTTAATTTTGGAAACATGTTCTTTTCTTAGGATAGTTACTTCATTCAATCATGAGCCCATTAATCCATTATCAATTACATTAAAAAATATATGACAGTAACTAACGAAAGAACATTAATGAGAAATGCTGAATACAAGCCAAGACAAAAGAATAAGAGAATATCGCACAAGCCAACAAAAAACCCCAATATGGGGAAAACCCTTGAACAATTCTTCTTATTATTCAAATCAAATGTACAACAGAGAGAGGGAGAGATGATAGAAACATTATTGAAATTCCAAGGTGACGATTATTATCACTATCCAAATGCCAAAGACATGATTCAAAATTATTCCTTTAAACATAAACAATCATATTCTATCCAAATTAGTGGTCAAATGTAGTCAAAGATTTTCCTCCGTGATGACCTACTTTAGATATGAACTGAGTTCTACTTAGGGTTTTTTGTCATATGAAAAAAAACCCTTTGCACTCCTATGAACATTATTAGAAGGTTGCGGCTCCCCGTTTTAAGTCACTATCCATAATCTAAGGTTGGTTAGGGCTATAGTTACAACATTCCACAACTGGTTAGGGCTAGATGCAGCCCTCCGCAGCTTCCTGATGGAAGTGCCATAACTATGACCCCAAATTTGGCCTATATAGGGCTGAAACCTGATTGAAACAACTTCCTTGGAGTTGCAGCAATCCTTCTCTAAAGGATTCACACACCAGGCAGCTCTAAACTATCCACAAGTCTACGACTGACTTGATGATGGATCTTGGTTTGTGGGAGAGGGTTAATAATGCCCAGATTAAGAATCATATAACCCATATCTTCTCAGCATCCTGTCTAAGGAGCTTGATCAATATGGAGGAGGGAAATAATGTAATGAAACCCCAATACATCTACTAATACTGTCCTGAAACCAGCAGCGGTCTACCCATAGCTTCCTCGGCATTGCAACAATCAAATAGAGTCACTCAAAACAAACCCAACGTATGTGTTTAGCCATTATCCCCACTTGGCTTCCTTAGAGATGCAAGAGATATTTTCAATGCCTCAAATAGGTTGGGAGATAATTCTTCTATACAATTTAGAAGAGAAGTCGACTTTGATATTTTGGAGGCAAATTTAAAATTCATATTTTCAATTTTCCCGCCTAAATAAAATCACGATTTATAGAATTTCTTTTTGAATAAACAAATATTTTCCTTATCCAAATTTGACGATATTTAGATCGATTTTGGTCCTCTCAAAAAGAGGAATTCAATGGGATTATAATCTCCATCAACTGAGCAGACCAAAGTGGAATTTGGCTCTAGTTTCCTTTAACAGAATAGAATGAACAACAACTTAAAATAATCAAGAAAAACTGTTAAATTTCTTCTACCTCTTCTTTATTAAAAAAAAATGTGATGATCCTCCACTTGAAAAGATTTTTTAGAGAAGAGGTCTTCCTATTGATTCCATTCTCTCAAGATGTGTTGGAAGAACAAATTTTGAAAGAAACCTTTGAGATTTTGAATGCATTCCATCCAGTGCTTCAGTGAGAGGACCCTCAAATGGCCCTTTCTAGAAAACCAATACACCACACACTTTGAATCGAAAAAAACATGCATAATGGATATATTCAATGAGGCTACAAAAAATAATAATGCCCAAGCATCCACCAATTCTGATTTATTATTTGTCCCTGTACTTGCAGTCAACCAGATGTAAAAGGAAACATTATTAGGAAGGAAAATGGTGGCCCCCCCTCCGTAAATCTCGTCTTGATATGCTCCATCAAAGAAGCCAAAATTTTCAAATAGAGAACTAGGTGGAAGGCAGAATGATTGACTTCTGGGAGGCTTCCAAGGCTTGACAAAATTCGAAAAGAATCCCAAAATTTGGCCCATGATTGCACTGATATCTTTGGGTCTTCTTTCAAAGATGAGATTATTTCGGGCTTTCCAAATACCCCATGTAATGAAAATGTATAGTGCTTTATAATTTCCCCCATTTTGATCACACCAAAGAAGGAAATGGTCCAGTGTCAACATCTAGCCATTAACCTATAATTGTAATACCCCTAAGATATATGACTAGAGGGACTTGGAAAAGGCACAATTAAAAAATGAAAATTGACATTTTATGAATCTTTTGTGCAGAGAACACATACATTTGGCCCATGAATTTTTTTTGCAATAGGCAGTTCCAGGTTTGAATAAAATTCTCTAAGGCAAGTGAGATAAAATATTTTAGTTTAGGGGAAATAGGCTAGTCCCATAATTTTGAATGCCACCAAATAACCCTTTACAAAGGGAAGCTTTATGATATAACACAATAGGCATGGTGAGTTGTGACATGTCTAGACAAGGAGTTACAGGCCCATTCAAAAGAATCATCCTCCTTAGATAATGTAAGACCATTTCCAATTAGGGATTTGGTGAAATTGCCCCACTACACAACAAAGGAACCCCGTAGGCCCAAATCATGGGAGATTTTCCATATTCTAGCTGTGAACAACACTGAAGGGAACACATAAACTCAACGAAGTCTGGTAACACCTTGAGCACAAAGATGGTTGGAAATTTTAGGGGAGCATCAATGAGAGCACAAAAAAAACTGTTCATGCATTTCATTTAAGTTCAAGATTTCATGGATATCTGTTTTTAAAATATCGAAATTGTTCATTTATCTCATTTATGCATTTCATTTAAGTTCAAGATTTCATGGATATTTGTCTTTCAAATATCAAATTTTTTCATCTCCCTCATTTATTTCCCTCACATTGCAAGGTGTGTGTCTAGGGAAGGAAAAGCGCAGCCATGCCATCGCAGGTATGTTCTGATACATTTGGTTGAATCAAGATATTGGATTCTCAGTTCCTCCAATCGTGGTGATTTCGTTCTATAGAGGTAATTTGCACAAGTTTCACCACATTCCTAAGTGTTGGCCCATAACCAAGCCTCCATCTCTCTTTTCCACTTCAAAATACTTCTAGACAAGCAAAAATAGGTGCTCAATATGCTATATGTTCAGGATTCCATGGAGGAAGATTAAGCTGAAGGCATGGGCAATAATGGCTTCACTAAAGAAGATGATGACATGTTCCTTTCCAATTCAAAAATTAGCGAAGAAGTAGATAAGAGAGCAAGAATACATTGAATATGACAAGGAAATCAAATCTCCTAAGATCATAGGTGATCACCAGGAAGATGCTCTAGCACAGATGGATTGTGATGATGTAGTCATCCCTAAAAATATTAGAGACCCAAAATGGGCCTGGGATTTGCCTCAAAAAGGGCCTGGGATTTTCCTGGACCGATATTCCCAAGAGTCTCAAAGTAAATAAATTGGATCCTGAAGAGATGATTGTGCACTCAGACGAGTACGATTAAGGCTCTGTTCTAGAGGAATAGCTTCCAAAGGATACTAAATCCACTCAAGAGGTTGCTAACAACATTTTATTTTTATTGTTTAATTATAGGAATCGTTGCAAGAAACATTCCCATGAGGGACTTCCATTGGCTTAGGTAATGGGTTTGAATGGTAAATATTCTACCAAAATGGCCTAGGGCTTTCATGTTATGCCATTTGGGTAGAACAAACGATAGTGACATTAAAACATAGTGGTTGGGTTAAACTCTTCTGACCTCACTAGTGAACCAATCTTACCTTGGGTGTCCTAGGCTGATCAATTAGGCTTAATATCATTCTCATTTGCTCACTATTTTAACTATTTCTTTGTTTTCAATCCTTCTTTCTTTTCCTTTTCTCATATTTGTAATTCCTTGCTGCCCTATTAAAATTTTATGGTTACTAGTGGAGTGTATTTTTTATTTTGATGTCATTAATCTAGGATGTTGTAAACACATCTTTATTTTCATATGTGAAATTTATTTAGCATGAAACAAGTGGAAAATAAACATTAAAATGACTTGTGCCCTATGTGCCTTGACCTTTCAGACATGAGAAAAGTAGATAAAGGATTAAATTGACTATAGTTGATGTTGTTTTTGTGATTGTTGATCTCAAGTTGAATGAAATGTATAGATTGAAAGATGACATCATAGATCAACTGAAATGGGATCTCAAAATATAAAAGAAAAGTTGATAGACTCAACCTACAAAGTGGAGTAATCAGGTAAGAGTGTAAGATTTTGACCAATATTTAGTTAAAGCTATGCAAAACTATGTTAATATTGAATTCACCATGGTTTTTTCTCCCAACATAGGATCATGCTTGAGATAGAATCACCATAGGAGAGTTCTTAGGAATACATTCTTGAAATTATCTTAACTTACATGTACTCACACCATAGAGCTCTATAGACATAAAATGATGCCACACTTAGGTTCTTGCCTAGCCATCTCGGTCAAATATTTGTCATATTCACCCAAAACAACAGACTTGCCCTCAAGGCCTCGATCAATAAATTTTTTTTATACTTATGAATTGCTTGTATAAAACTTATGATATTCTTCAAAGAAACTTCTAGATTATTAAACGAATATTGTCAAAACCATTTATCTAATGTGAATACAAGAAGTAAATTTTCCATAGACCCAAAGGAATCTTCATATTCTTTCATCAAATTCTCTTTCTCAACTATTTGATGTTCACTCTCTTTTTCCACTTCTGGAGCTGATACCACTGCTCCCTAAGCCATTTTTGTTTTTCATTTGGGAAATTAACACTATTTTTTCTTGTTTCTAAAATAAAAAACTGTTTATTCAACACCTTTTTCATTTTTTGTTGCTCTTTTTTTGCAATCCTAAATGCATGTCCAAATTATGAGCCTTTATATAGTTTCAAATTCTCATCCAAAGGAAATTCTAGATTATTTGCAACTTGTTGATGCACCTTCCCTATTTGTTTCCACTCCATCTCATTCATCCTTCAACATCAACAAGGTAGGTTCATAACCCACTAAGATCATGCAGTTCTCCCTCACCATAAGCATGTTAAACATATCCATTAATCATTGTATTTCAGGAAAAGTCCCTCTGTTCAAACATATTATCAAAGAATAAGAATGCCTCTTCTATGCTGCCACATTTGGCATACGGGTCAACAATAGAATTTTTCATATAGGTAAACAAGAGCATTATCCACAAATATATTTGAGTCCAACTTAACATTAATGATGATTATATGAAATTGCATCCTAAACTAGTGCATGCTACAAAAGCGACTCCTCACAAAGGACATTCTGAGAGACAATTTCAATGACTCCTCACAAAGACCATTGTCAGCATATTCTTCTTCACGGAGAAGACCTTAACAGGTTGATCCCTCAACATAGCTAAAATTTCTATATCCAACCTCCAAGGAACATAGCTCGAAGCTGACATTTCTATATCCAACCTCCCAACATCAAATTGGTTAACTCTTGATAATTCCCTAGTGTTAACCCTATGCCAAAATAGGGGGTAACACAGGTTCCAACTCAGAGATGCTCTCTTCTTGGGAGTGCATGACTAGAGTCTTAGAATTTTTTCATGTATATCCCCTTCTAGTAAAAGCACCACACAATTTTGTCTTTTACAAAGAAAAATAAAAGTCCTCTATTTATGAGCATGAAATCAAATTTAGGGATCAAGGGAGCTTATTCATGCCACACTGTTTCTAAAAGGAGTTTATTCCTTTCATACCCTACTGTAGCATGTGAAAAATGGCGGTGCTACTTGAAATCATTGATCCAGTGAAATGACCTTAAAACTTCACCAATAAAATGTTTTCTTTCCCTATGCTTAATTATCATGCAAAATAATAAAACATTAAAATTCCAACATTCATAGGCTGGGTTTTCTATCATTGATGGTTTGAACAAGAATTTGGGTACCTGCAAATCCACGGTACCTTCAAATTTCAAACACATGTAAGTGTTGACATAAGCTGCTACACGATCTGTCCATCCAAGATTGCATAGGAATGTAATAATTATTTCTCATTAACTTTGCATGATGTCATAGGACCAATTACTCCCTTCTTTGCATGATCAACTGTTTGATGAATCATATGCATTCCTAGAGCTTTGATTTCAAGGAAATCTACATGTTAGCCAATTTTCTCAATATGAGAAACATCATTCTACAAAGATGGATAGATAATTGTTTCTCGAGAGTTATCATTCTGAAATTTAGGTATTCAATTCCCTATCTATTAATAATATTTATACATATATGATTATTTTTTTTATTAAAAGTTTGGATAATTCTTCTGTTCACACCTCTATATGCTTTGAAACTTAGAACATGTTCGAAATTCCCCTGCTTCCATGATAAACACACATACATTTCATTAAATATTTTGTTTGCTTAACATGCATTTCATTTATTTCTGGTCGTTTTGTTGTTTTCAAGGTTTTCTTTTCATTTTTCTGGGTTTGATTTGGAATTCTCCAAAAAAAAAAGAATTATGAAAAACACAGTGACTAAATCTCTCCTGAATTGTTGCAATATGGCTCTGCTTTCAAAGCTCACACTTGTTGGATTCAACATAGGTGATCGAGAGAAATTAAAATAAACAAAGAATATGTTA
>CM076575.1:1326484029-1326768594 GCA_034641835.2 Pinus albicaulis | reverse complement strand
ATAAAGAATTAAAATATTTATGAAAACTAGAGCAATAGGGCTAATGACAGAATGAATGTTTCTATAACAGAAAATCGACTTATTGTATCTCCGTATGCAGGAAGGCAGAGTAGTTAAACCAATGGTAAATGGAAATACAATTGATAGAATCAAACATATGGGATTTCAGTAACTCCCAGAAGCTGGCAGAAGGCAAGCAGATGGATTTAAGCTCAAGAACTCAAACGATAGCCATGCGTAGCGGGTTTTCCTTTGGAAAATACTTCCTCATTGCATGAAATTTCCTTTAAAAGGACCAGGGATGAACTAGATATGGAGTCGAAGTGGAATGGGATTTTTCCTTATGTAATTAGCACGTCAAGACAGAGCTGTCATATTGTATTCCTGTTGTTAGTATGAATCCTTTATCGAAATGTACGAAAAAAGACCACTTTAGCTAAGCATAACTAATAACCCTAACATCAAATATGGCTACCAATATCTTCAGATCTGTAGTTAGTTGATCAAGATAAGAGCTGCAAAAACCAGATCTATGCATAGAAAGACATTAAGCAGTAAAAAGAAGGGTTTGCTCCATATATCCAATAGACAAGTCAAGAACAATTTTTGAAAGAATTTTTTGTATTAAGGGCACCTGGGAGGAAAACAAGAAGATGTTTCCAATTCTCCTCAATGGAATGGGTTCTTGGAAGTCCTCAGCACTTCAGATCTAGAATCTCTCTCTCTTGTTGGTGTAGAAAACCCAGACAAAGATAGAACTCAGAGGGAGCTCAAACAGCAAATAATGTAGAATGTGACCAAGTGTATAGATCCAGAGTGATCTAATAGGCAACAAAAGGTGAAGAATGGTAGGAAAAAACCTCCTATTTATAACAAAATATTGGGTCATTCTAGATCTTGGTGCATGATTAAAATAACGTTAACCAAATCTAGATCCACCTTTTATGGAATATTTTATTATATTTGTTGGAGGGAAAAGGTATTTGACTTGGGTCAAATCCCTTTATTTGTAAATAATAAATAAATAAATGATTTATTTATTATTTTAAGGAAGTGGTTGAATGATAATCAAATAAATAATGATTTATTTAATTATTTGTGGGTGATTTAGTCATATTTAACAAGGAATATTATTTAAATAACATTTAAATAATTATTCCTAGAAAATAATAAGATAAATAGAGATTTATCTAATTAATTTCTTTGTTTTGGGTTAAACATGATGAGGAATAATAATTAAATTATTGTTTAATTAATTATTCCATGAGGAAAATAAAACAAATATAGATTTGTTTAATATTTCCTTTTGGGGTTTCCTGTTTAGACCATAAAAAACCTAATAAATGTGGTTTATTAAGTTATTTGACATAGTGAGAGAAATTTTAATTAGGGTAAACTTGGTCTTACATGGTGTACTTGGGTCCATCTAATGATAGTAGGTTAGATGACCAAAAAATGGTGTAACAGATTGCCCCCCAACATGCGAGTGTTAGGGGCAAATCGTATGACCGAAGTACGTTGTAAGAACTCAATCACCAGACATCAAAAGGGAAGTCAGAGAGAGAAATTTAAGGTAGACTAATGTGCTGAAGAACTAGACCCTGAGGAGACGAGACTTGAAGGTGCAACAAGTCTCTTTTTATGAGAGGGTACCTGTGCTAAAGGCGGCGGGGGAGGCATACCTATGCCTGCCGATACAAAGTACAAAAGAATAGTGTGTCCAGTAAACAAGGGACTGAACCATAAAGTACAGCCGGCATAAACATGAGCCAGATAAAAATACAATGAGGGATCCCACATACATGCTGTGCCTAGGATAACAGCCAGGACTTAAACAATAATAATTAAGTACATGAGATACAAATACAACCCAAATTACCCCTATAAGCGGGGAAGGGCTCACAAAATCTGACTGATACATGCAAATCAAAGAGGCGCTGCAAGCGGCTAAGGCCGACATCATCAAATATATGGAGCTACATCAAGGGCTGCAATGAAGAGGTCATCCGGGCATGTGGGGGGCTACCTGTAGGGCCACCCCCTCATGAGGGCTAAGACATATCACACACACTCAGGAATCACCAAGAGCTGCAAGTGCATCACTGAACCATCAAGTATATGGATCTCGATCATGCTGAAAGGAGCTGGAGTGGAGAAACAATCAAGTCAAAGGGAAATGAGAGATCCCTTTGCCTGATCCGAGGTACCGAACAAGAGTGGAAGCTGGAACCAAGGTACAACGCCCTCTAGACCTGTCTTCCGGAATGAAGGAGCTGATGTCGACAGAAGGAGGTCCGCCATAGGTGAGAGATCCTCAACTAAGGCACGAGAGAAAATAGTAGAGCGACGGATAGACTAATACCAATGATGATGGTGGAATGGAGGGGACTGAGTAGCGAATGGACGACTTCCCTTGCTAAAGCATAAAGGGAATGAATGACATGGCAACGACTGACACAATATCATTAGGGATAAGGGACAGTGGGACTGAAGGCCATAATGTGTGACACAAGAGAGAAACCAAGCAATGAGGGATGGAGGACTATAGCGGGGTACAAAGGGACTCGGGATAGACTCCATGAATGCGATGATGACTCCACTTGGATGCTCTAAACAAGGGCGACTTGATGGTGCTGCCACATAGTAAAGGTCCAATGGGGGACCATGAAAACATGAGTACAAGATGGAAACTCATGACGAAAATCAACATGAACAAAGACAAGTAAGGAGGCAAAGTGGTGCCCCAAGTACAAGTGTTGTAAGTGAAGAAATGCAATTTTAAGGAGAGGTGAAGTGACCCATCTTGGACAAAATGTGTCCTAGTGAAGTATCAAATCACAAAAAACTAACATATACCCATTTGAGGGCTCGGTGAGAGCTTTCCAATGGTGCAGACGGTTTTTCAAACGGAGCTACGGTATGGTCGCAGCAGGCGAAAGAAGAAACAAGGGTTCTCTTTTAATAAGGCAATTTTCCCTCCAAATCCACTCATTTGCTAGTGTTGCTGTGGTGAATGTAGAGAGGAGAGAAGGCCCTAAATCTTGCGGCGAGCGTAGCGGACAAACCGACCATTGGAATCGAGATCTGTCAGTTGTAGGTAAGAGGCCTAACCTTACTCTTTCATTTTGATAGATTGAAAGTTCAGATTAAGGCCCAGAATCTCAGGAACAACCCCCTTTGCATCTTTTCGGCTGGGTCGCACTTTTTGGGCCAAAATCTATGACCTGGGACGTAGGTTTTGAGCCAAAAGGTGTGACCTGTCCCAGGATTTGGCAAAAAAGTGCGACCTGGAAGATGAGGGGGTTTTAGTGCTGTTTGATGGCTGAGAGTTGGGTTTTTTGTGTTTGGTTACAGTATTCCCTATCTGTAGGCTGACAAAGATGATTTTTTTGTGCAGATATGGTAGATATACAGGTGAACTGGAGAGAGAGAGAGACCTGGGTACATTACGGGCAGAGATCCAGGCAGATCAGGGTTTCCGTCGTGTGTTGGCCAGGTTTGGGGTTCTGAAGTTTTTGGAGAACCCTTTGATGAGAGTTGGAGAGCCCTTGTTGGCCCGGATTATCAGTTATTGGGATCCATAGCATGAGGTATTTGTAGTGCAGGGGCACAGGATCAAACTGACAGTCCAGGATGTGTATTTTCTGACAGGTCTCCCGCCACTTGGGATGGTGGGAAATACGCAGCCAGTGTTACCGCGGGGGCGAAACATCATGGAGTTTGTGGAGCGGCATTGTCGACCGGGTCTCCGAGTCAAAGGGACGCATATATCGATCGGGGACCTAGAGAGACTGGAGACCCAGGCAGTGGCCGCAGCGGTGCTATAGATCCTGGGTAGCCAGGCATTCCATCACATCACTGGGGGGTAGATGATGATCGTAGAGAGCGTGTTGAGTGGGACCTACTATGGGTGGGCCCAAATGATGTTGGTGTCGTTAAAATGACAGCTATCATTGTGCAAGCGGAAAGTGAACCACGATTGCTCGTATGGGACTTTATTGTGTTCCTTCTTTTTTGAGAAGATCCCGACCTTACGACCTCGTATACAGCTCCTGGATGGGGGCCCGAAAGAGCCCAGGATGCGCCGATGGGGGAAACTACTGTGCAGAGGAGGAGGGGCGGTCGGACAAGTGTTTCGACCTGAGTTCTTTGCCCATTGGGATCAGATGTCATTATACATAGACGACTATCCCTATAGTGGGATGAGTTATTGTGGGGATCCGGACCTACCACTTCCGCCTGGTCGAGTATGGGGACTTGATGGTAAGTGATAAGTAACTATTCTTTTTTGGGCATGTTACAGTTAGTGAATAGTAGATAGGGTATTGATTCCTGTACTTTTGGTATGCAGATATAGCTCCGGTAAAACCGGCTGGATATATGGGACGACTGGCAGCATCTGGAGTTGCAGGTCCGAGTGGGTCGAGAGCAGCGCGTAATGAGGACGTAGCCGCCCTTCTGGAGGACATCCGCCATAGATGCGAGAGGTTGCTGACCGGAGTGTCAGAGCGCGGGTGGCAAGACTTAGGCGACCAGTACATAGAGCCATGCATTGGTCTACCCTCGGAATGGCGAGGTGTCATGCAGCGCATGGCGATGGTCGGTTAGGGGATACGTGATCTACAGGCTGCAGGAGCAGAGCCATTGGCTCAGGATCCGCCAGATAGTGATTAGGTGTGGGGCATGTGGTGCCCCCTAGTGTGTATGTAGGGGGCAGGTGGTGCCCCCAGTTTTGAGCTTTTTGTAACATGCTATGGGCATGTCATATGTATCAGAGTAGATGGACTCTAAACACATGTTTTGTGACACATATTATGGATATGCATATTTTTTAATGATCATGAATGTTATTGTCTTGTATGAAATGCGTGTGATAAATGCCAATCTAGAACATGGTTTGCAATACTATCTACATAGTGATTCTGTTCTCGAGGTACATGGTTGAAAGTTATGGTTTCAAATTCATGTATCAAGAGTTTCACTCGTAAATATCGTCTAAACAGCATAGGATTACGCACACGATAGACACCATTTAGTTGCATGACAAGAAGTAGGGAATCTAAACAAACATGCAGATGGAGGATGCGATGAAAGAGGGCATCGGCTAAGAGACGACGCACTGCATCATATTCGGCCTGATTGTTGGTGGCAGTACCAATGCAGACCCTGTTTGAGAGCACAAGGGCATGCAAGGGGGTGAAAATGGCCCAACCTGCCGAGGCTAGATTCCGAGAGTAACGACTTGCACCATCGGCGTAACCGATATAGGGTGGGGATGGGAGGTCCTGCGGAATAGTGTTACAAGACAAAAAATGGGGGGAGGAGGGACAATGACGGCAGCGTGAGTGTACAGAAGACATCGAGCGGCAACTGCGGGAGGGAGTGCGATGAGCAGGATGGCTATGACTCATATACAAACTAGAGGGTGGTATATGAGGGCTGTAGGAGGCATGGCGGGGACTCGGGCTATGGAGGTCAAAAGAGATACGGGTGGAGTTATCTCGTGTATGGGTAGAAAAGAGGGGGTCAAGGGTGGTCGTTGAAGGGGGTTCAGGCGAAAAAACAGGGGAGGATTCAAGGGGACTGTGCTCCAAGGGTCTCACAGAGGATGATAGGTAAAGAATGGTCGTAGTAGACTCCGTCATCTGAACATCAGGGGGGGGAATGTCGATGGGAGCAGGGGGATCCTCAAGCTGGCCCGAAGCATACTGCGCGAGTATGGGAGAGGCGGATTTATTTTTTTCAACCTCATACTCTCAGACTACTTCTAAAGAGGTGCGGTAATGCGTCAGGTGAGGACAATGGTGGGAGTAATGGCCATGGACACCGCACAAAGCACAGGGTTTGCTAGTGCGAATAGTTTTTGGGTTCTTGGTTACGGACGAGGACGGAAGAGAAGGGTCAGAGACCATAGACTCAGGGAACATGACTTTAACCATGGGTTGAATGCGGGGCAACTCAGGACAAGTATGGGTGGCGTGACCGACGACATCACACAAGGCACAAGGCTTGGCGGGCAGAGGAGGAGCAGGGTCAGTCGGGGTGGCCTTGTCTTTAGATGCCCCCTTGCGAGCTTTGCCTTTCTTTCCTAGAGCTGTCACCACAGGGGTAGGGTCCTGGGGAGGCGCAGGGGGCATGGTAGCGATGGAGGAAGTGAGGGGGACCGGTTGAACCGGTGTCAAAGCAAGATAGGGTTTGGGGTGACCAGGAGGGGTAGCGACTGGAGGGTGAAGGTACCAGACGGGTATACCCAGGGTCAGGTTAGGGAGAGAGAGGGTGGCCATGACGGGGACCGAATACACTCCGGGAGGGGGAGCCAGGAATGGTATCTGACCAGCGGGATAATGACCAAGAGGGACGGCTCCGAGATGGTTAAGGCCTGGGGGAACCGATCCAGTGGGATAAAGGGGTTCAGGGATACCAGTTGTAGGAGAAGGGCCAGAAGGAGGAGGTCCGACTGGCGGAGATGAAGGGCTAGGAGCGAGTTGCGGTGGGCGAGGTTGAGTCTGAGGTTGCTGAATAGCCGAAGCGGGTCGCTTAAGGGTAGCCTGAGGCGATTGCATCATGCAAACATTCGATAAGTTGGGATCAGAGATATGAGGAGGGGGGAGACCAGGAAAAGTTCCAAGCAGGGAGGAATCTTTGTAGACGTCGGGGGAGACACTGGTCAAGGAATCGATGGTTTGCTTATTGGCTACAGAAGAGATGGTCATCTCAGGGGAGGTCTGAGACTTTGGCTCATGATAGGTCAACTGGTCGATGGTGACTATCTTTCCATTGTGAAGAAAAGACATCTTGCGAAAAACCGCGGATGGGACAACAGACATGGCATAGGTGTATCTTCGCCCCAATAGAATGTTGTAGTCTAGAGGGGCGTCAATGACTTTGACGTCAACGCAAACAGTCTTACCGGCAAGGGTGATAGGACAACTACGAAAAAGGCCGATGGGCTGAGAGGCATGGTCGTCCCACGCTCAAAGGGTGATTGTGGAAGGGGCCAAGTCAGGAGATCTGAGTTGCTTCCAAACCGAAGCGGACATCACACAGGTGGATGCCCCCTCATCAATTATACATCGAGAAATGTTGGAATTCCGTATTTTGACTGGGATTTGGAAGGCAACGGAAGCAGGAAGAGGAGGATAGGGTCATTGATCAACTGATTGAAATCGGGGAGGCTGAGGCCTGTGATGTACGGTAGCAAGGGTGCGGCCGAGGTAGTCCCTGTGGCGGTTCCGCTAGTAGTAGTTCTGGCATTAGGGCCGGGAGCTCCGCTAGCGTTAGGCCCTGGACCAGACATAGTGAAGGTGACAGGGGGAGAACTAGAGATAAAAGGAGAACCCAATGAATCAGAAGAGGATTTGGAATGCGGACTCGGAGGAGGACTGGCTCGACGACGGCAGGACGGAGTAGGTCGATTGACCGGAAATTGAGGGTGAAGGCTAAGAAGTCTCCAGGAAGCGCGCCTTGGGGGCGCAATGATGGCAACAAAAACATGGCACGAGGGGAAGAAGAATGACCGACAGAGGCAGGGAGGTGCAGAATCAAGTGATTACAATGTCGAAACAAGGGAAAAAAGGTGCAGTGTCAATTGATTTTAAAGTCTTTGCCTGGCGGTGTAAACCAGGCTCTTCTTCACTTAGGGTGAGTGTGTGGCGTGCGTTAATTTTAATTTTTAAACCCTTTTTGTTTTGAGAGCAAGAGAAAAAGTGTGCTGCGTAACTGAAAATAATGCTGAAAAAACAGTATATAATGTTAAAATAACAGAAAATTAACAGCTACTATTGCATCGATTCAACCCAAAAAGGCGGGTCTCTCAAAACTAATCTAAGAGAGGGAAAAAAAACTAGTCAAAACACACTAAAAAGAGGCCAATAGATCTAGGGTCGAAAGGGACAGGGATCTAAAGGGAAAAGCTGTTGAAAAGACGTGCAGATCATAGGCAAGAGGCAGAGGCAAGGTGGCTGGAAAAAAGGAGGAAATCAGCAAAAATCAGAAGGGGCAAGGAGGAGGCCCTAAAATTAGATCCAAACAAATCTTCAGGAGGTTATTTGAAAGGGAGAGGAGCTGATTAGAAGAGGTCTGAAAAGGAGGTATCATATCTGGAAAAAGGGGGGCTGAAACTCTGAAAAAACAGACCTGAAATAGATAAAAACTCTTCCACCAAAAGTGGAGGGTACTGAAGCCCTTGGGGGATATGTTCCCACTTATATGAGAAAAACAGATCAGAAACAGGTCGAAACGGGCTGAGACAGAGGCTGGAAAACCCTGACAGAAGCTTCAGAAAAACCCAGAAAAATTGCAGAAAAACAGCAGAAAAATTGGCAGGTCGCAGGTTCTAACCTGTTTTCTGTGCAGGTCGCAGAAAATGGGCTGAAAAGTGCGACCTAAAGCTCCGGGTGTCCCGGCGGCATATTTCCGGAAAAGTTGCCGTCTCAGTTGCGGCTGATGTCTGTCACCTGCGCAATAGGGCCAGAAACACACGGAAGTTAGAAATTTTAATGTTTTAGGGTTTTATAGGGGAAAAACAACATAAAAATAGGAAAAACAAAAAGCTGAAAAGAAACCCTAGGGTCTGAAGTAGCTGGATATGCAGGAATATGAAAAACGACAGCGGTCGTAATTGAAAACCCGTGTGGAGTCGCCAATTGTTAGTATGAATCCTTTGTCGATGTGTACGAAAAAATACCACTTTAGCTACGCATAAATAATAGCCCTAACATCAAAAGTGGCTGCCAATATCTTCAGATCTGCAGTTAGTTGATCAAGAAAAGAGCTGCAAAAAACCAGATCTATGCATAGAAAGACATTAAGCAGTAAAAAGAAGGGTTTGCTCCATATATCCAATAGACAAGACAAGAACAATTTTTGAAATAATTTTTTGTATTAAGGGCACCTAGGAGGAAAACAAGAAGATGTTTCCAATTCTCCTCAATGGGATGGGTTCTTGGAAGTTCTCAGCACTTCAAATCTAGAATCTCTCTCTCTCTTGTTGTTGTAGAAAACCCAGACAAAGATAGAACTCAGAGGGAGCTCACACAACAAATAATGTTGAATGTGACCAAGTGTATAGATCCAGAGTGATCTAATAGGCAACAAAAGGTGAATAATGGTAGGAAAAACCCTCCTATTTATAACAAAATATTGGGTCATTCTAGATCTTGGTGCATGATTAAAATAACATTAACCAAATCTAGATCCACCTTTTATGGAATATTTTATTATATTTGTTGGAGGGAAAAAGTATTTGACTTGGGTCAAATCCCTTTATTTGTGAATAATAAATAAGTAAATGATTTATTTATCATTTTAAGGAGGTGGTTAAAATATAATCAAATAAATAATGATTTATTTAATTATTTATGGGTGATTTAGTCATATTTAACAAGGAATATTATTTAAATAAGGTTTAAATAATTATTCCTAGAAAATAATAAGATAAATAGAGATTTATCTAATTAATTTCTTTGTTTTGGGTTAAACATGATGATGAATAATAATTAAATTATTGTTTAATTAATTATTCCATGAGGAAAATCAAACAAATATAGATTTGTTTAATATTTCCTTTTGGGGTTTCCTGTTTAGACCATAAACAACCTAATAAATGTGGTTTATTAAGTTATTTGACATAGTGAGAGCAATTTTACTTAGGGTAAACTTGGTCTTACATGGTGTACTTGGGTCCATCTAATGATAGTAGGTTAGATGACCAAAAAAATTTGTAACACCTGCATTATATTTTGAGTTTTGATGTTTTGAACAATTAAATTTTGAGGTTTTCATCGCGTTAGAACTTCTAGTGGTCTGGGCCCAACCTCTAAGGGTTTCTGCGCCAATTCTGTGTTGTGTGTTAGTTACAGAATCCATGTTTAGTTATCTGATGTGGTTGTAACATACTTTTCTACTCAATAAAGTTACAATTGTTCTTCCTTCATAATAGTTTAGCGTTTTCATTTCTTGATTCAGAATCATCGCATATCATATTTTTTGGTTTATAACAATATTTCATCACTAGTAGATGTTTCCAGTTCCTTCCAATACCTTTGCAATTGATTTACAAATATTAAGATACTTATAGCTCGTTGTTACTTATATTTATGGATTGCATTATTCTGTCAACATGGTAAAGTGTCCTATTATTGATTAATGTCAATAAGTTAGTTTACAAAGAGAATTCCATTGCAAAATTATATAAGTGATTGTTGTTCAATTCGTTTAAGATTTTTGTTCAATTCATTTAGATTGTTGTTCAATTCACTTATATTGTTGTTCAATTCATTCAGATTGCTGTTAAATTCATTTATATCAATTCATTTAGATTCTTGTCCAATTCATTAATTTTTTGTTCAAATCATCATCCCATTATTCAATCATAGGCTTGACAGAATAACCAACCATAACCTACCAAACCATTCCTCATTAGGTTGATTGAATTCAGAAGGCTAGATTATCCTTTCTCATAAACAACATAGAGTATATATCAGTCAATCTCACTTGCATATACTATGCTGACACCCTTGAAATAAGAAGACTTACCTTGGGTTGATAATTAAATGAAAAGCACTAGGGTTTCCTATAATAAGCCTCCTTTGTGAAACCAACATTTTGGCACTGTTTTCGGGGAGAGTGTTAAGAGTGATATCATTTATTCACCTTTCTCTATTGTTGTGAACAATTGGGTATTAAAAATGAGAGGTAAGAACCTGTGTACCGACAAGAAAAATTCTTGCTCTCTAGCCCTCTTCTCAGCAAAATTGTTCAAATACCAGTAGAATAGGTGTTCTTGTTTTATGGCTAGGAAGAAAAAGATAGAAACAATCAGAGATCATTCGAAAAAATCCTCACAATCCAAAGGACCGGTGATCCTTGGAAGGACAACATATATAGATGAAATCATTAAGAAAGTTGAATCTCAGGCATCCATAGGACCTAGAGCTATTTCCATTCAAATCCCTATCATGCTCTCTCAAGCTGCAGTCTCACCATCTGCATCCCACACCAAGATTCACAGTGAAACAGAAGGAGTTGAGCGAAGCCTTCAAACTACCAATCATATAGGCACTGACCCTTTGAGAGAGGGAGGTTCTTTCAATTTACAAGAAGGGGAAGGAGAAAAAAGCATCATAATTCAAATAGAAGCTCCATAACCTAAATCACCTGAAAGAGTGGTCGAGACAAAGGTAATTAGGATCCCAGACCAGGGAAGCGCTGTAAAGCCTCCATCGCATTTTCCTCCTAAAACCCCCTAGATCACTCCTCCAGAACAAGAAATCCCTGAATATTTCTGGCACCTCTTCAACCAAATGGAAAATAATCAAAATCAGAGTCAGAGGTAGACATCAACATTGGAATACCCCATTGTTGATCATGTTGCAAATTCCCCTATGAAAGCCATGCCCTTGCATAGTATTCCCACTTTCTATGGTTTGACTACAGAAGATCCTAATGCATTCTTATTTGAATTTGATGTCTTATGTGGGGTGTATGACTACTCCACTGATCCTCAAAAGATAAAACAATTTCCCTCTACCTTAAAAGGAACAACACTACACTGGTTCATGGCACTAGGTGGGGGAAACATCAATAATTGGGACGAAATGAAGAACATTTTCCTTAACCAATATCAAGACTATTTCTGAACCCAAGACCTAAAAGATGAAATCTTTAACATGTCTGCAAAATACAATGAAACATTAGAAGAGTATGTAGAAATATTTCAATACAATTTACAAAGGTCCCCATATACCACGCTATACAAGGACGTTTTAAAATCCATGATGCTTAAATGAATGAAGGAGGAATGGGTTGAAATGCTTAACATAATGGGGAAAGGAGATATTTACCAGGAAGAATATGACGAGATTATTTCCCTTTTTATTAGATTCTCTTGGGGTAGTACACGCAATAGGCCAATTGGGCGTGATTCTATGAAAAAGGATCTTAAGCAGACCAATGGCAATGTAACTAGAGAAGAATTTGGAAATCTGTTAGAAAATTTCAAAACTGACATTCTGGGTACCTTGACAACACAACTTGATGTTTTACAAGCCAAGCAGAAACAAGCCATAGCAGAACAAAACATGGCCATATTTTTCCCACGATGTCGGAAGAAGAACAACTAGAGGGAATTTCCTTTAGAAATAGTTCAAACTTGTGCCATCTGCACCAAGGATCATACCATAGACCAATGTCCTTCACTTCCCAGGCTGAAAGCAGTTTACAAGGAAGCAGAGGAAGAAACTGAACTATTCTATTTAATGAATCAGCGTTCCCAATGACAAGCATGACCAGGTATGCCACAAGACCTACCTCAATTCTTTTCTTCGCTCCAGTTTAACCAGTAAAACCCTGCAACAACTTGGCAGACTCAAAACCCTTTGTCTACTTGGCCAAACCACTCGTTTCCTATGTCACCCTGGCCTACACAACCTTCATCATGGAATAATTGGCCGAACTTTCCTTGTTCTCCCCGTTATTGGAAAAATGCTCCATATCAAACCTAGTGACCAAACCCTCCTCCTCAAAACAATAATTGGAATTGGAAGCGACCCCTGGGGATGACAAACCTACCAATGGAGGCGGGAACTCAAAATCAACCTACGTTGCCAGCTCCCTATAAAGTTCATCATAACCCACAACCTGTCATATGCCCCCAATTACCAACCCAACCCAATCCTAATCCCAACAACAGATTGGTTCAATTAATCCAGATCATAGGAAATCCAAATTCCAGCATTGAACAGAAACAATGTAATGAACTAAAGCTGAGATCAAGAAATACTATCTTACCTATAGAAGCCATGACTCCACCTCAGTCCCGAATTGAGACTTCAACTGAACCTAACCAGGAAAATATAACAGAGAAATAGGTTGACCAACAGGGACCTGAAGAGCTTAGGATGTCTCTGCCCCCATTCCCTAAGAGGCTAACTCTGCCCAGACCGATAACCTCTCCAGACTTTGACATCTTGGGGGAATTGAGAAACCTATGTATTAAAATTCCTCTTCTCTAGGCCATCCAAGACATTCCTATCTATTCAAGGACGATTAAAGAACTATGTGAGAAAAATAAAATAAACAAAACAAAGGCTACACCCACCGTTCATGTGGTAGGGGTGCTATCTGATTTATTACTAGGTAAGGATCCACCCGTGAAATATGAAGACCTAGGAAATACCATTGTGACTGTACAAATTTCTGGCCACTCATTTCCAGACACATTGGTCGACCTAGGAGTGGCCATTAACATCCTAACTATAGGGGCCTGCAAAAAAATGGGCATATTAGCTTTTGAACCTACAACTACACTGCTAGAATTGGCTGACAAGTCTATTATCAGACCGGAAGGAATAGTGCAAGACATCCTGGTCTCTGTGGACTCATGGGAATATCCAACTTATTTTTTAGTTATTAATCCAAAGAACAAGATGGACGGGCATCCATTTATCCTTGGGTGACATTGGCTGGCCACAGCATATGCTTACATAGGCCACCGAACAAGCAGCATGACTATCACTAGAGGGGATTCTATAAAAAATATCATCATTTATCCACCTTCCAAACCAAGCTTACCCATGGTAAAAATTTACAAACACCCATGTACATACTGGGAGAAAAACATTCATCCACCCATGACACTAGTAGAAGCTCTTGAATTTAAGGATCTAACTGAGGACGACATAATCAATAATTTTATGAGTCAGCCACCCACATCTGGAAATTTAAAATGTCAAATGTTGAAAACAATCCTTGAAAACTAAAATCAAGAGGATCCTGTAACAAACCTTGAGGATCAGCATATTCCCATAACCACTGTATGTAACAATATACCTATTGAGATTAAGCCAGGAAAAGTTCTAAATATTAATGGCAATTTGGATTATCACCAAAAGCAAAAGCTCATAAAATTCCTTCGGAAGTATCAAGGGGCATTTGCTTGGGATTACCCAGACATGAAGGGTTTATACCCTTAATTATGCACCCATCACATTTATACCGATAAGGAAATCCATCCCATTAGGCAACCCCAGTGAAGGCTAAACCCACACTTAAAAGAGATTGTAAAAGAGGAACTGCAAAAGCTATTAGATGTGAATTTCATTTACACTATTTCAGATAGAAAATGGGTCTCCCCTCTGGTAATCATCCCTAAAAATAATGGGAAGTGAATAATCTGTGTAGATTATAGAGAATTGAATAAAGCAACACAGAAAGAGCATTTCCCCCTTCTATTCATTGACCAGGTCCTCGATACATTGGCAAGGAAGCGGTTTTTTTCCTTCCTTGATAGGTTCAGTGGTTACAATCAAATCCAAATAGCTTCCGAAGATCAGGATAAGACAACCTTTACCTACCCATGGGGTACTTTTTCTTACAGAGTTCTACCTTTTGGGTTATGCAATCCCCCAACCACATTTCATAGGCCCATAATCAACATTTTCTCTGACTTAATCAATGAGGGGCTGGAAATCTATATGGATGACTTCACACCATATGGAAAAGACTTTGATCAAGCTCTAAAAATGCTAGAAAAGGTGTTAGAATGATGTATTACTACTATGTTATATCTAAGCAATGAAAAATTTCACATGATGATGACTAAGGGGGTGATCCTATGTAATGTTCCCACTTAGCCTTAGCTAAGAGGAACATTCAATTTTGTTTTAATTTATGTTTCATGAATAAATGAATAAAGGAGGACATGTAAAACTCGTAAAAATTCTGAATAAATCAATGCCCATGTGAACAAAGACAAATTTGGGCTATGTAAATAATCACTTGCAGGTGTGAAAGAGGTTTGAGCTAAAGACTGGGTCAACCTTGACCAAATCAACAATGTTGTCTAGGTTCATTGCATCTCCAAAAGGGACAGCACAGTTCTAGAAGGGAGCCTCTAATGTGAAAAGGGCTAACTCATCAAAGTGGTTTAGGGTTTGCAAGATCTTTCTCATATTATAAAATGAAAAGGAGGGTAGCAAGAGAAGGTTGTTGATAGATCATATTTCTGAGTATTTTTCTATTTAGACAAATACCATTCTCTCTTGTTGAGTGGAGGATTGTATCCTGAATTCCTATGTAGGAGTTTCATCTCTTCCTTTGATGATTCAAGGAGAAAATTTTGCTGAAATGAACCACTATCAGGCTTGCGGCCAAGCTCCTACTTACATTGGCAGCGCTGATCCATTGAGAGTTTTGATGTCTCTGAAAGCTGCAACAAGTGGTGATCTAGATCTGCAGAGATCTAGTGTATTTTGAGAGCCTCTCTCCATGGAGTGGGTCCTTTGACCTCCTCAAAGAGTGTATAATTTCTTGTACTTTAGATCTACAATTATTCAATAGTTTTCTGTACCATTTGAGCTACAGCGCTGTCCCACTGGGAAAACTGCGTTATTTATGTATGAGGGTTTGCAGGTTGTCTTGCTCATAATTTAGATCAAAGATCTCTTGTGCTGGGCTTGCCTTCCACTTGGTGATCCATGGATTGGCTTGCTGATCTATGTTCTGTTCAGATCTGATCCATTGTAATGAAATGCTATGTTCATAAATTTACTACAGTATTTTCTAGATCTGCAACTTGTTTCTCAGATCTACTCTTATTCATGCACGCTTTTGTCAAAATTCCAAGTGGATCTTGTAGAGAAAACTATAGAGTTTCCAGATCTGATATAGATCTGATATTTTGTCCATATATCTGCTCTAGATCTAATTTGTAACTTACATCTGCTGAACCTCCTAAAAAATAACACTGTTGAAGCATTTCTGCAAATTTACATGTGCTCTTGCTCTCTTTTCTGAAGATTTACTACTGTATTGGCTCATGCTTTCTACTGTATAATGAAAGGGATTTTTCATATAGATTATTTTCTACTGTAATAATGAGATATCAGTTCTCTTGCTGATCTCCACTGAAAATTAGCTAAAACTGCGCAATTCCTGAAGCAGTGCTTGCGTTTGACTGCAGCCTTCCCCTTTGGGTGTTTTTTACGTAGTCTACTTCTTGGGAGATATTTTTAATGTGCCTAAAATAATTTGTTTCCATGAAATTACATCTATAAGTAACATACAACATAAATGAGGGTAACCAAGCCTGATCTACATTATTTTTGCACAGTTCTACTTATACAACATTTTCCTTGAACACCTTGTTGAAATTCCTTAAAAGGGGTTATTCTAAGTTCTATATACAAATTTTAGAGTTGGCCAGGTAGGCTATGAATCTCATCCTTTCTTTGAAAGGTGACATATCCAGTAAATTATTTTGTAGTCCATCTTTGAAATAGAATCTTGAGAATCCTGAAAAAGGATCATTACAGTGGTATCAAAGCTCCACTCTTGGCACAGCTTGTGCTAGCATTGGAGCACCAGTCATGCTGCATTCCGAAGATGAAGATCCTCTTACTGAGAGGGAGAGGAGATACCAGAATAGAATTCATAAAAATTATGACTATAATACTGAAGACCTTGAAAGAGGTCAAGACAAGGGGAAAGCCCCTATGAATGAAAAGGATGAGAAGGATAAGGAAGCAGAGGAGTTTGCAAAAACTCTCTTGGAGGCTATGCAAGATCTATCCAAGGAGATAAATGAGATGAGGGTGGATAGAATGAGAGAGTCCCTTGGGAGATTCCATCAAGGAGAAAGTTCTGATATGTCTCAATTTGGGACTGGTCAACCTGTGAGCTTGCCACAAGCTCCATAGGCCTCACAACACTCTACAATGCCTACCTTCTTGGCTATAGAGAATGAAGGACTACAAGATCCAACCTCTTTGGAAGATTACTTTGTAGAATATGACTCAAAAAGTCAGAGGTTCAAGGATAACTTGAGCTTTCAAGACTTTTTCCATCTCAAGGACTGGAGGAGGCCATGGCAGCAGTACAAAGATGGAGATTTCCTTCATGGGAGACACCACACTATGGGCAGGTTCTTCTTGCGTAATTTCGATGGATCACCCTCATGTTCTTCCAAAGCATGGGTGGAAAATTTGGACATCTATTTTCAGTTGAATAAAGTGCCCGAAGTAGAAGCCATCAAGATTGTTGCGCTGCATTTTGAGGGAGAAGCCCACAATTGGTGGTTTCATGGAGTATATACATCGGGACACAACAATGTGTCCACATATGCTGAGTTCACTAGGATACTAGTGGAGATATTTGATCACAAAGATACAGAGGCCCCTTTTATAAGCTTGGCAAAGTTGAAGTAGACAGGAGATGCAGAGGCCTATATCTCTGAATTCCTGAGATTGTCAATAATGGTCCTTGATCTATCCGTAGAAAGGAGAGTCTACATGTTAATTGATGGCCTGGAGGAACCTTTGCATGGGTTGGTTAAGTCTACCAAACCCATCACTTTGCATGATTCCATTGAGAGATCTAGAGATCTCCAAGATGCCTTGCCAAGGGCAAAGGAAACTTTCCCAAGCAAAGCCCCTCATTCTTCTAAAGGGAAGGAAGGGAAAGCTGCTCCATCCAAGGAGAGCTCACTGAAGAAACCTCTTGACATTGATCTCTGGAGGGAGTTGAGGAAAAATATATTGTGTTTCACTTGTCAAGAGCCATGGGTACCGGGACATAAATGTGCTACTGGAAGAGCACACTATATTGAAGTCTTCTTTGATTTTGAGGAGGAAGAGGGAAATGATCGACCTAGGAGAGGTCACAACACTGGTGATTATGAGGAGGAATATCAATCACCATCCATAGGTGAAGAGGGATCCTTTTCTCCAACAAGTGGGACTCTTGCTTCTTTGAGAGGAGTGCCCAAATATTTGACCCTTAGAGTGCAAGGTTTAGTTATGAACCAAAGAGTTTCTATTCTGATTGATAGTGGGGAAACCCACAACTTTACTGATGCTCACCTTGTGCAAAGGATAAGGATCCCCACTGATAATTTTTATGGGTTCTTTGTTTTGGTTCCTGGAGATAGAACTATGCAGTGCATGCAGTATGTTCCATCACTTTATGTGACTATGGGAACCTACACCTTGGTGGACCATTTATTTGTAGTTGACATACCAGACACCAACATCATCTTGGGTGTCTAGTGGTTGATTACCTTGGGAAAATTCACCACTGATTAGAAGGCCTTGCAGATGGAGTGGGTGGATTTGAAGAGTGAGAAACAACAAATCATTCAAGGCATGCACACCTATCCTTCACCTGATGTTTCCACCCAAACAACAAAGATGGAATTGCGTAGTGGGGGCAAGGACCTCACAGTTCCTTCTCTCGTGTTTATGAGAATGCTGCAAGGAACATTCCTACATCATGGCAAGCCACTTGGAATGCCATTAGATTCTGATCTTGTGGGGGAAGCCTCACCAAGTGATGAAACAATGGAAGAGAAAGCCACAACGCTGTGGAAGGAAGCAAAGGGGAGGATCAACCTTCCCACAAATAATTTTGGCATGTGTAATGTCAAAGAAACAATCAGCAACAAGGCAAGCACCACCATAGATGCATCAGCAACACTGCCCTTATTGAGATGTGTAGATCCATATTGGAGGTCTCAACTCCTTGTGGAATAATCTGAAGATCTGCACACTGGGATGATATTATATGGCATGAAGCAAGGAGGAGGCTATTTGGTCCATGAAGGGGTCATCTATCATCTTGGTAAAGTATTCTTGTCTCAAGCCTCCAATCTTAAGCAAGAGATACTACAAAGAGCACATGAAGAGTTCCTTTCTAGCTATATGGAGTCAGCAAAGATCTACTCCCTAATCTTGAGGAGTTTTGATTGGAAGGGTATGAAGGAAGAACTACATTAGCACTATGATTTGGAGGAAATACATCAGCACTTACAAGAGTGCAATATTTATGATGATATGGGGTAGCCAAAGGATCCTATGCAGGAGACATTTCAGCCATCTCTTCCTTCTCTTAAAAGAGGATAAATGCCCATGCCTAACTCCATGTGTGTGGGAGACTTGAATGGTAAAGAATCTGATCTTATGGAACATATTTATTTTTCTGATTTGACACATTCTCTTACCATATGTATGCAGGCCATGGCTCCTACAAGGAGTGATATTACATGCAGATCTCATGGCATTGATGAGGCCAATAAAAACTCCAAATTTGGCCACTCCCTTGAGGTGCAAAGGGAGATTATCTATCATGATGGGTGCTTCCCAAAGGCACCTAACTTGGGCCTCACTTTCAGCCATATCAAAGTGACCCATGCAGCAAATATGTGGTGGGAGTACCACCTACCACACTCAGATCTAATCAAAACAAGGAGTGCACTGCATTGGCACCTTATGTGGGATTGTGACCCACCTCCTGAAGTGCAAATTTCAGTTTGCATATATGTGATTTTGCTTCCATACATAGATGATATATTGGTATTTTTTATGGGTTTGTATGGACAAAAGGTGGGCAGTGTATATGTATCACATGGGATGGGAATTTATCCTGTACTTCATGATACATGTTTTAGATGTGACATTGCTTCACCCATGTTTATTTCTGTTGAGTTTTACACTCCTGAAGGGATAGAATATGCCCCTATCATGTTAACATTGGAGGAGCAGTTCCTGATGTATTGGATTGATGAGCACTTAGTCCATGATGAAAGCTTGATCCTTGACAGTCCCATCAATGGAGAAGGAGAAGAACTATAGCTCTTACCCTGTCAGTTGCTTGAGGACAAACAACATTTTGGAGGGGAGGACTGTAATGTTCCCACTTAGCCCTAGCTATGAGGAACATTCAATTTTGTTTTAATTTATGTTTCATGAATAAATGAATAAAGGAGGACATGTAAAAATCCTAAAAAGTCTGAATAAATCAATGCCCATGTGAACAAAGACAAATCTGGGCTATGTAAATAATCACTTGTAGGTGTGAAAGAGGTTTGAGCTAAAGACCGGATCAACCTTGACCAAATCAACAATGTTGTCTAGGTTCATTTCATCTCCAAAAGGGATATCGGAGTTCTAGAAGGGAGCCCCTAATGTGAAAAGGGCTAAATCATCAAAGTGGTTTAGGGTTTTCAAGAGCTTTCTCATCTTATAAAAGGGAAAGGAGGGTAGCAAGAGAAGGTTGTTGATAGATCATATTTATAAGTATTTGTCTGCTTAGACAAATACCATTCTTTGTTGTTGAGTGGAGGATTGCATCTGGAATTCCTATGCAGGAGTTCCATCTCTTCCTTTGATGATTCAAGGAGTAAAGTTTGCTGAAATGAACCACTATCAAGCTTGATGCCAAGCTTCTAATTACATTGGCAACACTGATCCATTGAGGGTTTTGCTATCTCTGCAAGCTGCAGTAAGTGGTGATTTAGATCTGCAGAGATCTAATGTATTTTGAGAGCTGTTTGTGCTCAAGCTAGTCTCCTAAATTGAGTTCATTAATTGTCAACCAGGGTCAGTAAACTGCTGAAGTGTGGTGCACTATATGTGCCTATGTATCTATTTCCCACTACGTTGTGTTTAGTGTTTTCTGATGTTTTTGGTTTTATGGTTTTATTTTGAAAAGGAAAAGAAGTAAGTGCTAAATGAAGGGAAACTATTGGTCAAAACAGAGTGAAGCCTAAACTATGATGGTAAACAAATGCAAATGCTGAAACAAAACAGAGTCTAACTATGACTAGCAACCAACAAATACAAAGCTTGATAATGACTCTATTGTAAACTCACAACATGAAATTGAAATGAACCCGAGAAATGAACAAGCTAAGTGTAAATGAAGTTTTCTCCTAAATCACTAATCAAACAGATAACTTACAATGTACAACATCTTATCCATGAATAAAGATTTGTTGGAAAATATGTGGAAAAGAATATTTGTAACAAGGTAAAGTTTCTACTCTAAACTAGTTTCTACTTCTGTTTTGCAACTCAATTTAACACCATTAAACCTTTCTCAAAAGTTATAGATTTCCTTTCAAAAATAGTCTTTGAGAAAGAGGCTTGTTGGTGAAATGATAAAGAAGCTGCAAAATACTCCAGACCTTATAATAATACTATCTTTTGTCCAGATAATTGTGTATGAGTATGAATTTTGAACAAAAGAAGTTTTGTAAATAATTAAGCCTGTGAGATTGAATTTATCAACTAAGACAAAGTAAGATACAATGGACAACAGCTAAACTTGAAGTGTTAAAGCAATGAGTTAAAACTAAACTAAGATGCTATTAATATACAATGAACAGTATTAAACTAAAGAGCCATTATTATACTTGAAAAGAAAGGACAAAGCTGAACCACGTGCATTCTACCTCCGGAGTATTCTATTGAAATTGACATGCCATTACTCTATGAAATTACACAGTCCATCTTGTTCATCATGAATAATATGATAGAAAAGTTTATTATAACAATTCTGGTTATATAACTCAATGCAATTGAAACATAAACATAAGATTGAAAGTAAATACTTATCTAAACTATGAAAACATAGCTAAAATACTTATCTAAATTATAAAAACAGAGCTGCACAGGAGGTAGGGGCCCTCCACCACCTGGTAGCATGCAATCTAACTCAAAATTGACTCAGCTCATGCAGCAGAATGATGCTTCTTTCATTAAAGGAGAAAATTACTGAAAACAGAGTATTCACGGTTCTGAAATCTAGCAGAAAAAGCCAAAAAACTAACTAGCGTTGCTTGGTCTCCCAAGTCATATTTGTAATGAAATTACATAACAGAACTTGAGATAATGCAGGTATTACTGTCTTTCCCATTCCTATTCGAATTAAAACTCTTATTGAAGGTTGCGTACTTTGCTGCAGACAGCTGTAGAGTTTGTGTCCCGGTAGAACTCTACCTCTTGGTTTTGGTTTCCCACGTGCATAACCACATGTAGAATTGTGCTCAGACTTTGTAGGGAGCAAGGAATGATGTGGATGAAGTTTGGAATTTTCCCATATGCGCCTTTCTTTGAGACGACACCTGTAACCCACTCAAACTGTAAAACAGCTGCGGAATGCGGGATCAGCTACGGAATGCGCGGTCAGCTACGGAATGCCTGTATTCTGTAGCTATTTTGCATAAAATTGTTAAAATAGAAAAAATCATGAAAATACAATATGTTAATCAATTTCATGAAACCTTTAAGCAATCCTAATCATTCTTCATTGATTTTAGGCTTATGAAGTGATAAAATAATGATGAAATGAAGTGAAGGTTTGTAAAAGAGAAGGCAATTCTAGGGCTCAACAAGAGCCTCTCTCCATGGAGTGGGTCCTTTGACCTCCTCGAAGAGTGTATTATTTCTTGTACTTTAGATCTGCAATTATTCAATATTTTTCTGTACCATTTGAGCTACAACGTTGTCCTACTGGGAAAACTGCGTTATTGATGTATGAGGGTTTGCAGGTTGTCTTGCTCATAATTTAGATCAGAGATCTCTTGTGCTGGGCTTGCCTTCCACTTGGTGATCCATGGATTGGCTTTCTGATCTATGTTATTTTCAGATCTGATCCATTGTGATGAAATTCTATATTCAGAAATTTACAGCAGCAATTTCCAGATCTACAACTTGTTTCTCAGGTCTACTCTTATTCATGCGTGCTTTTGTCAAAATTCCAAGTGGATCTTGTAGAGAAAACTATAGAATTTCCAGATCTGATATAGATCTGATATTTTGTCCATATATATTCTCTAGATCTAAGTTGCAACTTACATCTACTGAACCTCCTCAAAAATTACACTGTTGAAGCATTTCTACAAATTTACATCTGCTCCTACTCTCTTTTCTAAAGATTTACTGTTGTATTGGCTCATGCTTTCTACTGTATAATGAAAGGGCTTTGTAATATAGATTATTTGTTTCTGTAATACTGAGATATCATTTCTTTTTCTGATATCCACTGAACATCAGCTAAAACTACGCAATTCCTAAAGCAATGCTTGCATTTGACTGTAGCCTTCCCCTTTGGGTGCTTTTTAGCTAGTCTACTTTTTGGGAGATCTGTTTAATGTGTCTAAACTAATTTTTTTCTGATTAAATTACATATATAAGTCACATACAACATAAATTAAGGGAACCAAGCCCTGATCTACATTATTTTTGCACAATTTTACTTATACAATGTTTTCGTTGAACACCTTGTTGAAATTCCTTAAAAGGGGTTATTCCAAGTTCTATAGATAGAGTCTACAGTTGGTTAGGTAGCCTCTGGATCTCATCCTCTCTTTTAAAGGTGACATATCCAGTAAATTCCTCTGTATTCCACCTCTGAAATAGAATCTTCAGAATACTGAAAAAGTATCATTACATCCTAGGTCACCACATTTATGTAGCTGGAATACAGGTAAATCCGGCTAAAATAGACGTAATATTTCTATTATCCACACCTTGTAGACAGATAGAGGTACGTATTTTTATGGGATACACATGATATTATTGCAGATTTTTAAATATTTTCTCACAAATAGCCACAGCTTTGTATTCATTAACTGGAAATGTTGAATTCCGTTGGACTGAAAAATGTGACACCACTTTTGCAGATTTGAAGAAACTGGTGTGAACAACACCGATTCTGCGAGGACCTAACTGGAAACTTCCTTTTCACATCTCTTCAAATTCATCCGATACAACAATAGGTGCAGTCCTTGGTGAAGAAGAAGTCATAAAACCTTATGCCATTTATTATATCAACAAAAAGCTCACTCCTGCCAAATTAAATTATACCATGACCGAAAAGGAGTTCCTAGCTGTAATTTATGCTATTAATAAATTTAGGCACTATATAACTAGTTATCAAGTGTTCATGTATACTGATCACTCTTCCATTAGATATTTAGCCAATAAACCAATCAGAAATGGGAGAGTAACTCGTTGGTTGTTTTTTTTGCAGGAATTTGATATAACAATCAAATATCGTCCAGGAAAAGAAAACATAGTCGCAGACTTCTTGTCCAGGGTTCCAAAGTCAAATGACACCCTAGAAGTTGATGATCACTTCCCTAATGAACATCTATTTGTTGTAGCATAAAAACACCATGGTATGTAGACGTGGCAAATAATCTGGCAGTAGGGAAGCTGCCTAGACACTTAACATCAAGAGAATGGAAACTGATTGTATGACACAGCACAATATTCTCTTGGATTGGTGGATACCTATTCCATATAGGGGTCGACATGCTCATACACAGATGCATAAGAGAAGACAAAATCTATGACATCTAACAAGCCTATCATGATGAACCTTGTGGCGGCCATTTCATAGAACGCATAGCCAGGCATAAAGTGTTACAATTAGGCTATTATTGGCCTACGATTTTCAAAGATGCAAAAAAATATGTCCAGGCCTATGATAGTTTCCAAAGGATGTGCTGCCTGGGCCAAGTTGATGAAATTCCACTACAACCACAATTGGTGGTATAAACATTCGAACAGTGGGCGCTGGTTTTCGTTGGACCATTCAACCGGCCATCAAACCAAAAATTCTACATGTTGGTTTCCACAGATTATGTAACCGAATGGATAGAAGCAGTGGCCTTGTCAAGAGCCATGGAAGAATCGGTTATTAATTTTCTTTTGAAGCTATTCGTGTGATATTTTTTTCCACGAGAAGTGATAACCGATGGAGGGGCACAATTCATAGTAATAAAATTACAGCCGCCCTAAGAAATCACCATATCATTCACAGAGTTACGTCACCTTACCATCCAAAGGAAAATGGGCAAGTCGAAAGCACCAAAAAGGTCCTGGAGGCAATCCTTACCAAAACGGTAGCAACACATCGTTGGGACTGGGCCACTAGACTACCAGAAGCCTTATGGGCTTATTGTACAACCTAGCGAAACACCACTGAATATTCACCATATCAGCTAGTATTTGGGAGAGAACCTATCTTCCCAAATGAATTCGAAATCAAAACTCTGATAACAGCCCAAGAAGTGGGGTTGGACTTAACAAAAGCTCAAGCTAGAAGACTCCAACAAATAAATGAACTAGACGAAATATGACTACTAGCCGTAAAACACGTAGCGATCATCCAACAATAGCGAGCTAAGTGGCACAAAAACCTTATAAAGAAGAAGGTATTTCAAAAAGGATATTGGGCACTCCTCTATGACTCTAGATTCCAAGGTTTTCCAGGAAAACGACAAACAAGGTGGCTTGGTCCATATGAGATTCAGGATGTACACAACAATGGCACACTCACCTTGACCACCATATATGGGTCTGGTTCAACATTTCGAGTTAACAGACATAGAGTGCACCTCTATCACAAACCTCTCATGAAAGAATATTTTTACCAACAAGTACGAAGTGATCCCACCATCCAAGTTGTGGCACAAAGGGGTGACAACCCCACAAACTCAAGTACATGAGAGGCTTGCAAGCATCATTTGTAAATAATGTATATAAATGTATTATTTTGTTGTACATTCTTCATACTTGCAATTTTTTTTTCTTTCTCATCCTCATGTGAATTTCATTCTTATTTTTCTTGCTGTTCAAACCTTGAATGGTTGATGTTCGATTCTTGAATGGTTGTTGTTCCATCATATTGAACATCCATGTTTTGGTGTTCTTATTTTTCTTTCTGTTCAAACCTTGAACAATTGTTGTTCAATTCTTGAATGGTTGTTGTTCCATCGGATTGAACAACCATGTTTTGGTGTTCTTATTTTTCTTGTTTTTCAAACCTTGAACGACTGTTGTCTAATATCTGAATGACTTTTGTTCAATCAGATTGGACAACCATGATTTTGAGTTCTTATTTTTCTTGCTATTCAAACCTTGAACGACTGCAGTCCAATATCTGAATGGTTTTTGTTCAATCAAATTGAACAACAATGATTTTGAGTTCTTATTTTTCTTGTTGTTCAAACCTTGAATGATTGTTGTCCAATATCTGAATGACTGTTGTTCAATTAGATTGAACAACCATGATTTTGAGTTTTTATTCTTCTCGTTGTTCAATACCTGAACGAATGTTGTTCAATATCTGAATGGTTACTATTCCATCAAATTGAAAAGCCAAGTTTTGTGTTTTATTTCTCCCTGCTGTTCAAATTGGATAACCTTGTTTTTTTTCATCCCATTATCCCCTTTGTCCAGCTAAAAGCGTCTCTGAGCAGGAAATGGTAGTTGAAGAAGAAAGGGAAATGTAAAATTACGAATATGATGACTCCTTGGCACTATAATCCTTAAACAGGAAGCTGACAATGTGCATACATGAAGTGAAAGGCTAAGTCATCCCCAGTTCAAATATGTTATCATAAAATGTATGTCCTTATCATGGTATATATTTCTGCACTATTCGAATAATATTTCCCTCCAATATGAAGGAATGGGAATAAAGAGTATTAATTGTATTATAATTCTTTCACTTCTTTCACCATCCCTAACTCTTAAGAAGTCAATGAGCCTCCCTTCATGTATAAAGGGAAACTATTATGTGTTCATACAAATATTTAAGAGGATATGGGGTCTCATCACGAGCCAGCCTACCATGATCATAGGGATTTAACAAGTGACATGCCCATAATGGCTACCACACTAGGGTAATTACCTTCTCATATTCTTGAAGGACAGGAGCTCTCATCATGAGATGACCTGATCACTCTGTTAAAATCCCAGTGAATGGCATTGTGACTATCTGGCTATCACACCAGCATAGTGAGCTCCTTATAAATCAATATGCTATGATTAAAAAATAAGTATTGTTCTCACATGAAAATTTTCAAGAGAGGATAGGGGGTCTCATCACGAGCCAACCTACCACTTTCATAAGAGCTTAGCAAGTGACATGCCCACAATGGCCACCACACCAGGGTAATGACCTTCTTAACTTCTTGAATTACATGAGGTCTCATCATGAGCCGGCCTGATCACTTTGGTACAACTATGGTGAGTGGCATTATGGTTATCTGGCTACCATAACAGCATGGTGATCTCTCCACAAAATGGGCAGAATAACTATTTTTACATAAGGATCCCGACTCATCCTTTTGGGTTAAAATAGCAACCCTATCGAGGCTATGAACGCCTACTGGCAGCAGTAGCTCTGCTTGTGGTATGAAAGTATGCTTCATCAATAGCCAATTATTTTTATATACACCTTATCTTGCATTTTTCTTCCATAAGATATTACTCGAATTAGTGAGAATTATAATCTACCACAGGAATAACTAACAGAGATATGCTTACATATTTGAACCCCGAGATGACAGCACCAGTAATTACTTGACTCAGTCTTTCCTCCATCATAAAGTTTCATTAACAAAGGACATCATATCGTAATAATGGTTATACTATTCCCTTTCCTTTTCTGGCCACTTCCACACAATATGAAATTATGAAAATATTTCCAAAACTGACCATTACACTGCATATGCTAGTAATTACTCAACCACTTGAAGCTTGAAAGCCACGACTTGCTCCTTCACGTACAGGTCACTATTACCAAATGCTGAAATTCCCCTATCTGCATTCATGATTGCCCAAATCTCTCATGTACTTGAGGGCGTGGGTGCCCTTTCTTCGATGGAGGGGGTGTAATTGATCTTAAATTCGCAAGCATGCGAAATATCGGCACAAATCTCGTTAGACACGTCGATAAGACCAGAGGAACGCTACAATTAACGCATGAAGCTACTTATGCATAACCAAAATTTCTCTTTCACTTGCATAAATCATTCATTCGAAACAACAGAGTCGAGGAAGAATACAATCAGAGGAAGAAATCATATTAGCTATGGGAGGAAATTCCCTTCGAAACGAGCCTCTGAAATTTCCAATTTCAGATACAGCTAGTGCCATCCTCTAGCAAGTCGGCTAGAGGAAATATGTACACTGATTACAGGGATTTGATATGGAAATTTCAATTGAGTTTCTGCAAAATCTGCAAGAAGGTCAAACCAGAATCAAGGGTCAAATTATACCAGTCACAGAGGAAATTATTTTTGAAGTCTCAGGAATTCCAACAGAAGGAGAAAAATGTACAGAGAAACATCTCCTCCTACGAGAGGTAGTAGTAGTATATTGGGATCTGGAGGAACCATTGGAGTGAAAAGGGAGAGTTATTAACCCTATCTCTCTACACCAGCCATGGCAGGAACTAGCGGCATTCATCCAAAATTTCATTACATGTGACAGATGTTGGGCCATGGTAAATCCTTGTCTGCTCAAAATATTAATTGTACTCAAGCAAAATATTTCAGTTAATCTGTTTTCTTTCTTGAATTCCATGTTGTATGATGCTGATGTTTGATTAAGAAAAGCCAAAAATCCCCAAGTAGTAGACAATCACCACGGGTTAATTAAACTAGTCATCATCCATGAGCTGGATAAGCAGCAGATAGCCTGGGACAATTTTGTCAACCCTGATGCATAGGAACCAGAAATAAATCCCGATGAAACCGAAATTGAGCCCCTCAGGGAAAATACACCAAGAAGAAAAAGGACTCGAACTGAAAGCTCAAAACCAAGCACACAAAAATGGTCCAAAACACTAAAAGGAACCTAGGACCTCATAGAAGAGGCAGGGGCATCCCACCCTAAAAACGCACCCTTACAAAACTTAGAGGAATAAATGGCTCGAGTCCTAGAAAAATTGAGGAAAGAATACGAATCTAGAAACCCATCGGGAGCGGAAGAACAAGAGGAACCCATAGATGAGTCCACCACTGCCAGTAGTTCTGGTCACATTGAAGTCCTACCCAACCAAGAGGAAGTACAGGATGATGAGACTTTTTCCCCTCTTGGGAATTATGAGGTGTATAGCGAAGGATAGGCAGAGGAAAGAATGGAATCATAAAATCAGCTAGGTGACACTATCCCTATATAAAAAAGCACAGAAATAGTCCCTTTGACACTAGGAGGTATCACTGCTCCACCCAGTCGGGACCCTCATACAGAAGTAAAATCTGAAGATCAAATAAGAAACACCATCACAGGAAACGCTGAGGTTGGAAATACCATTCCTAAAAATGGGAATACCACTCCTCCACCACCTGTTGAAATCTGGAAAGGTGAAAATTTAGATGAAAATAAAATTAGGAAACTGAGTAGGGCCTGCAGAAGATTAAAGAAAATGGTGAAATATCTGAGGAAACAAATTAAGGAGGAGAGAAGGGCCTCGAAGCCAAATAAAGAAACCACCACTGTAGGAACTCAAACATAACTAGTCACCAGCTTGATAAACACCATTGAAGCTGAGATTTAGACTGACTTGGCTGACATTGTTGAGGCCGAGGTACAAACCGATTTGGTAGCCACTACAGAGGCTAAGGTACAGACCAATTTAATCAATACAGCTGAAACTAGGATACATACTGACCAAGCAAGTACTTCTGAGGCCGAAATTTAGACAGAACTAGCAAATATCATTGAAGTTTCTACACAAACTGAGTAGAAAACTACACAAGAGAAAGAGACCCAAATAAAGGAAGCCCCTACCTATACCCCCTGGTAGAGAAAGCTATTTATCAGAAATTACATAATGAACTGGTGCAAGCACAACATGAGGTAGCACAATGTAGGATGGAGGTGGTGCTAGCACAATAATACCAAGCATTACTAAAGAAATTAATAGACCTCTTGTCTACAGAAGACGAAACATTTTCCCAACTCAGATAAGAATGGGCAAAGCTAAAGAGGGCACAAGAATATATCAGGTAAACCAAGAAACAAATCAGCACATTTTTTCTCTGTACAATGATGCACTATCTTGTAGGGCACTGGCCACTAACTATGCCCAGTTCTTAACAAAATAATATTTACTGCTGAAATTCAAGGCCATCAAGGCAGGAAAATCTACAACTTTTAGGACTATAGAAGAATTGTTCCACTGCTGTAATGAGCAATATGAACAAGTCCAATGCCTCCTATGTGAACTTTACATGTACAATTTCTTTTTAGAAGAGTACACGAACATCAATCCTAGTCCCTTTATAGGATATGTCCAACTCCAAGCCTTCCTCTCATTCTCAAAGAAACAGATTAAGTGGGCCAAGGCCTATAATATCATCCAAAAGAGAGAGCATGGCCTAGACTTGTGGGTTAGAGGGGAACCCACAAAACCCCTACAATTTTTTATCCATCACAAGAACTTTATGCGAAGGCAAGGTGTAAGGACTCGACTGGGGCCCATCCATAAGGACATCATAGAAAATGGAAATGAGTACTTTGAAGACATTTAAGAATCAGCCTTGGAAGTAGCTAAACAAAGGTGGATGGCCTCCATGAATAACGTAAAGAATAGGGAACCATTTGGCTATAGGAATTTCAAGGTTGCTGCCTCTATATTCCTTTCATATAGTAATCTGGTCTTTAGCATGGGGCCTACATGGTTGGGATGTAAGTATAGAATCCATCTCCTCTGGTATCACCCTCAGGACTATAATCATAATTATGAGTTACCGGAGGGGAATGCAAGCGCTGCCTTCGCAATAATAAGACAAGTACAAGGTTTCAGAGCATAGAACGAATATGTCTACCCTGCCTACTCCTTAACACAGTTGCATCTCAAACATCTGTTTGCATGAGGACATGCAATGAGGTAAGCGGGGGAGTATGTTAGGCCTGAATTGAGGTATGTTTTCACCCTATAATTACTTCAAAGTATGTCACAATTTTGGGAATTGTTCCTCATCTTAACAATAAAGAATTAAAATATTTATTAAAACTAGAGCAATAGGGCTAACGACAAAAGGAATGTTTCTACAATAGAAAATTGACTTATTGTATCTCTGTATGAAGGAAGGAAGAGTAGCTGAACCAATGGTAAACGGAAATACAACTGACAGACACAAATGTATGGGATCTCAGTAACTCCCAGAAGCTATCAAAAGGCAGACAGATGGATTTAAGCTCAAGAACTCAAACGACAACCACATGCAGCGGGATGTCGTTTGGAAAATAATTCCTCATTGCGTGAAATTGCCTTTAAAAGTGTAGAAATTTGCTGAATAATAATTAATTATCCATCGAGACTATCCTGATCACATACAATTCGAATTTATATGCAACACATAATCTCTTCCACTCAACCAACTCAGATCATCACACATGCGGAAATAAAATCAAGCGATAACACATCAAATCATCATACACATTAACACAGTATGTATGGGGAAAGCTTATAGCTGAAACCCCATAGCTATTGTGTATATTATAATGGAGAAATCAAGTAACAAACTCAGTACAATACTCCTCACAAGTACTCAGTACTTTCTCATACAGTTACCCACAATCTAGCTCAGTTTTGAACAGGTTACTGGTTCAAAACTCACCGCCAATTGCCTTGCCTCTATTGCGTGTTTCAATGCTATGGGATGGCCTCTTTATATAGATAAACAACCAGCCTGAACTACGCAATCCTCATGGGCTTGCTCCACCTATCCGTGTGTTGCAAATAGCAACAGTATAGTCACAACTGATAGCTAACTCCACCCTTTCATCTACCTCTTTCACTGGTCTCCACTGAACTGATCATGCACTGTAGTGAACTGATGTGCTCTTGAGTTGAATAATGAGTTACTAATTAATGAATTAAATAATATTTAATTCACTCCACTCATAACTAATTGATTAGCTAGTTAAACTAATCTCAACTAGTTCAACTAAAATAAACAGAACACAACTCCACTATCTGTCTCATTAACTCCTCCAAACTTCTGCCGCTGAAGTCTAACTGAAGTCAACCATGCATGAGCCATCAAACCCTTGGGAACCACGTGATTCCTCTGTCAAATGCATGAGCCACTTCTGTAGCTCGAACCGAAGTGCTCCAAGAGATTAAACTGCTGTTTATAGTCTAAATATTATTAAGGGTAAATAATATTTGACTTCCCTGTTTTAAGGAGAGGCAGTCTAAAAATAGACTTCGACCTCTTTGACCTCAAAAATATAGTCTCATCTATTTTTACCAACATGACACATACTTCAAGAATCTCAAACTGGAATCCCCGAACCATGCTCCATATGTCTAAAAATAGACATAGTCTAAAAAATAGATTTTGCGCCAGAATTTACCTGCGGGCCCACTTAGTGAAGGCGACTTCATTTCACTAAGCTCCATCATCTTGCTGCATTTTCAACACTCCCTCTCAGCAAGATATGGATTATCTGCAACCCCTATCCTGCCTCTGTGGAATTCGAACTTGCTCCTGGTGAGCGCCTTCGTCAGGATGTCGGCACCCTGATCCTCCATGGGAACATATGAAAGCATCATGATTCTCCGCTAAACACAATCTCTGATATGATGATACATGATGTCGATGGGTTTGGACCTATCATGAAATACTGGATTGGCCAAGAGTTTAATGCAACTCTGGTTATCACAGTAGATCACTATAGGCTCCAAATGCAACTTGAACAAACCTGCGAGGATCTTCCTCATCCAAATAGCCTCGCATGCAGCCAAGCTAGCTGCCATGTACTCGGCCTCTGCTGAACTGAGTGCCAAAGATCTCTGCTTCCTACTATACCAGGAAACTGCTGTCGACCCAATGCTGAAAACTCCTCCAGATGTGCTCTTCCGGTCCGTTGGACTCCCTGCCCAATCTGCATCAGTGAAGCCAGAAAGCTTCGCTCCATCCTCTTGTCTGTACCATAGACCATATCCTGATGTGCCTCTAATATAGCACAATACATGCTTGCCTGCCTTCCAAAAGAGCTTGGTAGGCTTAACCATAGCTTGCGAAAGCTGGTTAACTGCATAGCATATATCGGGTCGTGTATTAACCAGATACATAAGCGACCCCACCAACTGTCGATAGACAGTGGCATCCACTACCTTCGCTGAAGTAGCATCCTCCTTCCTCCAACCACCAGGAAGAGGAGTGTCAACAGGCTTGCAGCCTTGCATGTTGAACCTCTCCAAAATCTCCCGGGCATACTTGCCCTGAGAAACAAACAGTCCTCCACTGCGCTGCCAAATCTCCAATCCTAGGAAATAATGAAGGATGCCCAAGTCCTTCATCTCAAACTCTCGTGCAAGATCCTCCTTGCATGACAGTATCAACTACTCATCGCCAGTCAAAATCAGATCATCTACATACAGTACGATGATCAACAGCTTCCCCTCCACCACAATCTGGTACAGGTTTGGATCTACCTCACTCTTGGAGAATCCAAGCCCGGTGAAGTAGCTGTCTATCCGAGTGTACCAAGCACGAGGTGCTTGCTTCAGCCTGTACAGTGCTCTCTTGAGTCGGCACACATGCGACTCACTGCTGAAGATCTCAAAACCTTCAGGCTGCTCTATGTACACCTCTTCCTCAATAACTCTATTGAGGAATGCAGTCTTCACATCCATCTGATGAATGTGCCACCCCATCTGCGCTGAGAGAGCAAGGATCGTCCGTATGGAAGAGTACCTTGCGACAAGTGCAAAAGTCTCCTCATAGTCAATCCCCTCGATCTGTGAAAAGCCACGGGCGACAAATCTCGCCTTGTACTTCTCCACACTCCCGTCAGCCGCCTGCTTCACCTTGTAGATCCATCGCGAACCCACCACTGATTTCCCCACCGATCTTGGGACAATCTCCCATGCACTGTTCCTGATGATCGAATCATATTCTTCGATCATGGCATCAACCCATGCGGGTTCCTCCACAGCTTCCTCAAAAGAGGATGGCTCCGTCACAACACATTGAATCACAAGAGCCATGTATCCAGTGTACCTATCCAATGACTGTCTCTGTCTGCGCTGTGCTGTAGGTGGTCCTACAACCTTCTCTGCATCCCGAGCCAGTCGCTCAACTTCTGTAGTGCGCATGCGCCCTCTGATGGTTGGCACTGCCTGGGTAGTTTCTTCCACCTCTTGAACCTCTTCTTGTGGCTGATCCACATCCAGAAGCTCCTCCTTAGGAACTAACAGCTCCTCATCTGCATGCAAGTGTAGCTCCCTCTCAAGCAAACAATGCATGGCTTTCTCCTCCTGAAATTTTATATCCCGTCGCACAACAGTCTTGTGACTGTCTGACAAATACACCCGATATTTGTGAGGTGTATCAGTGTACCCCACAAATATTCCAACCTCAGCAGTTGGATCCATCTTCCTTCTCGCATCCTTCGTCACATGCATGTAGATAGGAGAACCAAAAATCCGCAAATGGGAAATATCAGGCCTCTTGCCAGAATAAGCCTCCTCCGGTGTACTCATGCCAAGAACCTTGTGAGGACAACGGTTCTGCACATACACTGTTGTATTGCATGCCTCAGCCCACAAGTGAAGGGGTAGGCCCCGATCATGCAACATCGCCCGTGCAGCACCCACGATCGTTCTGTTCTTCCGCTCAGCCACCCCGTTCTGCTGTGGGTTATGGGGTGCGATGAGCTCTCTCCGAATCCCTTCTGCGCTGCAGAACTCCTTGAATTCAGCCGAGATGAATTCACCACCGTTATCACTCCTTAGAGCAATCACCTTCTTTCCCGACTCCTTCTCGACCAGTGCTTTAAACTCACAGAACTTCGCGAATGTATCGCTCTTCTTCGACATGAAGAAGATCCAGCACTTTCGAGAGAAATCATCAACAAAGATCACATAATACTTGTGCTTTGCTGTTGAAGCAACTAAGAAAGGACCACACACGTCTGTGTGAACTCTCTCAAGGATCGTCGTGGCGCGACTATCCTTCTCGTGAAAGGTGGCTTTCACATACTTCCCTAAAGTACACCCCTTGCACTGATCTGACTGCGCAAGGGTGCCCTTAGGAAGTCCCGTAGAAATCTGCTGCAGAATCTTCAAAGCTCCATGGTGAAGATGGCCCAATCTCCTGTGCCATAGTTCGCCCTCATCATCCCGGCTCACCACATCTCCAGCCTTGCATGCCATAGCTGCGCAGTCATCTACCTGCAACTGATAAAGGTTCTGAGTTCGAACCCCCTATCTTCCGGGCTCCGCAGCCCATCACAGAAGGCTTTTCCTTCACCGCACTCATCAAGGCCTCTATCCTCCAAATATCGCTATCTAAATCGTGTTCTTCTTCAATCCAGGTACATGCATGACATCCTTCAGTACAAAGGGTTTACCAGACTCCCTCTGAAAGGATATGGTACCGATACCAGTCGTACTATATCTACCATCATCGCCCATCTCGATGTGCACACCCAAATCTTTGTCCTCTAGATCTGAGAACAAATCCCGATCTCCCGTCATATGAAATGACGCACCGCTGTCCAAGAACCATACCGATCCCATCACACTTGAAACCAAGCATGCGATCAGTGAAAATTCAAGCTCGAACTGTGAAGCCAAAGCTTCTCCATCTGCATATCTTCCCACTTGCTTGTTCTTCTTCTTCTTTGGACAATTGGTAGCATAATGTTCGTGATCATGGCAGTGAAAACACTTCACTTTCGCCATATCCTGCTTCTTGCCCTTTGCACCAGAATGAGAGGTTTTCTTACCCTTCCCTTTCTTTTCTTTGGCCACCAAAGCGCAGTTTTCTTCATCAGCTCCCTTTGATGAAGATCCATCTCGAGTAGTCCTCCTTATCTCCTCCTGCATGAGATCCGCCCAAAGGCACTCCCATCCCGGCAGCTTCTCCCGACCATTGACACTATCTTGATATGAGTGCTAAGCCTTCGGAAGACCAAGGAGAGCCAGGTCGACCATGTCCTCATCTTCGACAGTCACCCCCACACTTCCCAGCTCATCTCTGCATTGAGTGAACTTCGTGAGGTATTTGGCGATACTGTCGCCTTTCTCCATCTTGATGTTCCTGAGCTTATCTTTGAGTGCCAGCTTCCTTTGGTCGCTCTTACTCTGGAATAGATCCGTCAAGCTTTCCACATTAAATATGGAGAAGCCTTTCCATGCAGGCTAGATACAATATGATCCTTGACGCCCTCCAACAGGATCCTTCGACATTTCACCATCTTCTTTTGCCATGCATCGACTTCAGCAGGATCAGTGGGCTTTTGGACATCCGTATCTACGAACTCCTTCAGACCATTATCTTCTAATACTGCCTCCATGCGATCCTTCCATGCAACATAATTCGAACTGCCTTCAAGAGCATATTCGAGTCGCAAACCGTTGAAAGACATTTTCAACACCGGTACCAAGAAAACAAAATCATTGTACCTGAATTCCAGGAATTCCACCTCAAGTTCAACTGCTTCAGATTGTGAGAAACAAATTATTAGAAGGCTTTTATATTCAATTCAGAGGGTATTACTAGAGCTTTCATTCTCTCAAGAAGATAATCCATATCTACCCGTGATGCACTGCTCACCGAAATAAGTTTCAGGACCAATGCATTGTAGATCAATCCACCTCATTAAGCTCATACCATGTAGAAATTTATTAAAAATACCCACTATCTGATCAGCAAGTTATTCCATCATATACAATTCTAATTATATACACATAATCTCTTCCACTCAGATCATCAAACATGCGGAAATAAAATCAAGCGATAACACATCAAATCATCATACACATGAACACAGTATGTATGGGGAAAGCTTATAGCTGAAAACCCCGCAGCTATTGTGTATATTATAATGAGGAAACTAAGTAACAACCTTATTACTGAAACAAGTACTGTGTATTTCTCCACTCATATGTTGTCTAAAAATTAGCTCTCTTGGGCTTGGAACAAAAACATCGGTTCAAAACTCACCGCCAATTTCCTTGCCTCTATTGCGTGTTTCAATGCTATGGGATGGCCTCTTTATATAGATAAACCACCACCCTGAACTGCGCAATCCTCATGGGCTTACTCCACCTATCTGTGTGTTGCAAATAGCAACAGTATAGTCACAACTGATAGCTAACTCCACCCTTTCATCTACCTCTTTCACTGGTCTCCACTGAACTGATCATGCACTGTAGTGAACCGATGTGTTCTTGAGTTGAATAATGAGTTACTAATTAATGAATTAAATAATATTTAATTCACTCCACTCATAACTAATTGATTAGCTAGTTAAACTAATCTCAATCAATTCAACTAAAATAAACAGAACACAACTCCACTATCTGTCTCATTAACTCCTCCAAACTTCTGTCACTGAAGTCCAACTGAAGTCAACCATGCATGATGCCATCAAACCCTTGGGAACTACGTGATTCCTCTGTCAGATGCATGAGCCACTTCTGTAGCTCGAACTGAAGTGCTCCAAGAGAGTAAACTGCTGTTTATAGTCTAAATATTATTAAGGGTAAATAATATTTGACTTCCCCGTTTTAAGGAGAGGCAGTCTAAAAATAGACTTCGACCTCTTTGACCTCAAAAATAGAGTCTCATCTATTTTTACCAACATGACACATACTTCAAGAATCTCAAACTGGAATCCCCGAACCATGCTCCATATGTCTAAAAATAGACATAGTCTAAAAATAGATTTTGCGCCAGAATTTGCCTGCGGGCCCACTTAGTGAAGGTGACTTCATTTCACTAAGCTCCATCATCTTGCTGCATTTTCAACAAAAAGGACCAGGGACAAACTAGATAGGGAGTCAAAGTGGAATGGGACTTTTCCCTCTATAATCAACGCGTCAAGACAGAGCCGTCATATTGTATTCCTAAATTATCTTTTGAGTTTTTATGTTTTGAACAAATATCTTTTGAGGTTTTCATCACGTTAGAACTTCTAGTGGTCACGGCCCAACCTCTGAGGGTTTCTGCGCCAATTTTGTGCTATGCGTTAGTTACAGAATCCATGTTCAGTTATTTGATGCGGTTGTAACATACTTTTCTACTCAATAAAGTTACACTTGTTCTTCCTTCACAATAGTTTAGCATTTGCATTTCTTGATTCAAAATCATCGCATTTCGTATTTTCTGGTTTATAACAATATTTCATCACCAGTAGATGTTTCCAGTTCCTTCCAATACCTTTGCAATCGATTTACAAATGTTAAGATAGTTATTGCTTGATGTTACTGATCTTTATGGATTACATTGTTATGTCATCATGGTAAAGCATCCAATTATTGATTAATGTCAATAAGTTAGTTTATAAAGAGAATTCCATTGCAAAATTTAATAAGTGATTATTGTTCAATTTGTTTAAGATTGTTTTTCAATTCCTTTAAGATTGTTGTTCAATTTGTTTAATATTGTTGTTCAATTAATTTAGATTGTTATTCAATTCACTTAGATTGCTATTCAATTGATTCAGATTGTTGTTAAATTCATTTAGATAAATTCATTTAGATTGTTATTCAACTCATTAACTTGTTGTTCAAATCATCATCCCATTGTTCAATCATAGGCTTGACAGAATAACTAGCCATAATCTACCAAACCATTCCTCGTTAAGTTGATTGAATTCAGAAGGCTAGATAATCCTTTCTCATACACAACATAGAGTATCTATCAATTGGTCTCACTTGCATATATTGTGTCGACACTCTTGAAATAATAATACTTACCTTGGGTTGATAATTAAATGAAAAGCACTAGGGTTGCCTATAATAAGCCGCCTTTGTGAAACCAACAGAAGCCACGGGCAACGAACCTTGCCTTGAACTTTTTAGCACTTCCATCAGATCCATTCTTGATCTTGTAGAGACATTTTGAGGTGACAACTGTATTTTCCTTCGGTCTTGGAACCACATCCCAGACATCATTCTTCATTATGGACTCATACTCTTCATGCATATCATCCTTCTAGACTTGATGCTTTATAGCTTCCTCAAAAGATCCAGGCTCAGATTGTACAATAGTACTCATGGCTGCTAGATACCCTTGGTATCTACTCAGCTTCTTGATTTCATGGAATGTCCCCCTCTGGGGCCGCATGTCCCTCAGCATCCTCGAGAGTGTCCTTGAGCCATGATGGTATCTTCCCCAATGAAGGAGGTGGATCAATCAAGTACAACGGTCCTTCAACATTGGGCATCATCTCATCCTTTGGCTCTTCTTGATTTCCAAGCCTTGCTTCATGATCTTCCTCAGATCTTGGTAGATTGACTACTTTCCTCAAGGAAGAATCTTCGTCAAAAGTGACATCGTGGCATATTTCCACTTCCCTTCGACTAGGCACATATACTCTATAGGCCTTTGAAGTTTCATTGTAACCCACAAATATTTCTTTCTTCCCAGAAGCATCCAAATTCCTCCTTTTCTCTTTTGGCACATGAAAATAAACAGGACATCAAAAAACTCTAAAATGTGAGACATCAGGTTTCTTATGAGAGAAAACCTCTTCGGGATTTTGGAGTCCAAAGTGGAATGTGGCATCGGTTTTGTATGTACACGACATTGTTCATAGCTTCTCCCCACAGAAGCTTCGGTAGACACTGGTCACATAGCATTGCATGGGCAGCTTCCACAATGGTCCTATTCTTTCATTCAGCAACACCATTCTACGCAGGAGTATACTCAGTGGTGGTCTCCCTCTTAATGCCAGCTTCTTTGAAAAAGTTCTTGAACTCGTCTGTCTCATATTCAGTGCCATTATCGGTCTATCGGATAGCATCTTATGTCATTTATCCTAGTGGACTTCCTGCAACCTGGTAGAGTGTATCAATTCTAGACCCAAATGTGATAGCTTCCTTGAAGATCTTCTTCCACATGTGCACCTTTCCATCCATGAATTCCACATTGGAACATTTGACTTCCATGGCTGATATAGACACAAGGTTCTTCTTCAAATTTGGTACATAGAGTACATCCTGCAAGTGGAGGACTTGACCTTGAGACAAGTGGAGGGTCACAGTCCCCGTCCCTTTCATGGGATATGTGGCATTATCTCCAAGGAAAATTTTTAGATTAGTGTCCTTCTAAACCATATCAGAGAGTGCTTCTTTGAACACAGTGATGTGCCTCGAGGCACCAGTATCTATCAACCAGACATCCATAGTGTCGGTTGGAGATGCAATGGAGAGGGTAGATACAAGAATGTATTCATTTATTTTATCAACAACATTTGATTCCTCATACCTCTGGTTGTTGTTTTTTTCATTACCATCATGAGAATCCTTCTTGAAAGGACATTCTCTAGCATAGGGACAAGTCCTATGACAAGTGAAACACTTGCCCTTCTTTCCTTGGGCCCCTGCTTTTCCTTTGTTCTTTGAACCTCCAAATTTATTCTTCCTAGAATAAGAAGCGTAGGCAACATTTCCTTCATTTCCATACTCCATTCTAGTCTCTTCTTGAACACATCTCGATAGTACTTCATCAAAGTCAGGTATCACATTATTATTTACAATGGTAGTGTTGAACACATGCCATTCGGATGGGAGCCCTCCAAGTGCGGTGAGTACCATCTCTCGATCGCCAGTAGATTATTCCTGATCTCGGTCAGCTTCAGAAAGTATGATTGGACAAACTCATCCATGCCTTTCTTTAGATTCTTCAATTTATTATTGAATAATAGTACTTGATTTACATTGTTGGCCTTGAACATGAGGACCAACTTATCATACATCTCTTTGGATGTGCCAGCCTTAGAGATGTAGGCCACCAGACTCTTATGAATGCTTTCCCTGATCATTAGCTTTGCTTTGATCTCACCCTTCCTGTACTTTGTTTTAGCAACAATAGTAGCAGTGGATGGAGGTTCTTGGATTTTACCTTTCACATAGTCCATGACATCTTTGTCTTCCAATTTAAGATCCAATATCATCTTCCAAGCATGGAAGTCATCTTTCCCAGTCAATTTGTCATCCTCCTTGAAGCCATAGTTTTTGGAACCCATTTCCTTATTCGATGATTGCTACAACTAGGGCTTGTCTTCACCTCAGCTCTGATACCATGTAAAATTGTGTATATTTTCTATGCTTGATTCAAATTTACTTTTCACTACAAAAATCACATAAACGATCAACTAAAATGCTGATAGAACATACCAGTGGATCTATAGAAGAAAAACTAAAAAAAGAAAAATGTGGTGGTGCATTACAGCGGTCAATAGGATGCTTCAGCCAACAAGGTATCCTTGGTCAACAAACCCAACATGTTTCACAAAAACCCTAAAAAAAACCACACGGTCAAATCAAAGTCAACCGTAAAAAAGTCAATGCTTTTGAGAAAATTCAATGCAAAACAACAACAAGCAGCAACAACAGCAACAGCACTAGCAGCAATAGCAGCAGCACCAACAGCAAAAGCAACAATAGCAACAACAACAACAACAACATCAGCAATAGCAGCAGCAGCAGCAGCAACAACAACAACAATAGCAGTAAGAGCAGCAACAGTAGCAATAACAACAAAATTCTCTTCATCCTTCTTTCCCACGTGTGAACCAAAAAATGCCTCCAGGGAGATCGAACCAATTAGAAGAGGAGAGATGGTGTGTGACGATGAGATGAATGAAATGTCCTCCAACATTGAATCTATTTACATCAATCACTGAGGGTGTGTGACACCTTTTCTGGAGGTGTAGAACATTAAGGCCGACCTACACATATTTTGAAAGTATTAAAAATAAATTCAAAATAAATGTTCTGCTCATTGGATCAAGATGATATTTAGATCAATCTTGCACCTCTCCGAAAGAGGAACCCAATAAAAATATTGGTGTCTTCATTTGAGCATCACAACATGGATCTTGGACCTAGTTGTCCAATTTTAACAATATTGCACTAGGATAGATATTTTCCTGTCATAGTGATAATTCTTAGAGGATCAGATCCATTTAAGGATCACAGAGAAACACGACCTGTTGAAGATTTGAATTTTCCAAAAAATTACTTTAACCCTTCAAGAAGGGAACCATAGCGGCAAGACCTTAGTGATCAAGGGATATTATTCATGCTACACTATTGCTCAAAGGAGTTTATTCCTTTCTTGCCTTACTATAGCATGTGCAAAATGAGGGTGCTACCTGAAATCATTGATCAAGTGAAATGACCTTAAAACTTCACCAATAGAATTTTTTCTTTCCCTATGCTTAGTTCTCATGCAAAATAATGAAACATTAAAACTCCGACATTCATAGGCTGGGTTTTCTATCGCTGATGGCTTGAACAAGAATTTGGGTACATGCAAATCAACGATACCTTCAAAGTTCAAACACATGTAAGTGTTGACATAAGCTGCTACAGGATCTGTCCATCCTAGATTTCATAGGACTGTAATAATTATTTCTCATTAACTTTGAATATTATCCTTTGCTACCACTTGGGAGTACATAATGTTGTTATGTTCTATTCCTCATGAAATATTGCCTCCATGGGATAATATAGCATGTTGTTTTGGTAACTCTGTATCAGGGAACGTGAGTGATAGACACATATCAACCATTGTGGGATTAGATCCTGCTGTCTTGGGCACATAATTTCTTTTGAAAATTTGCATCCATGCCTCTATCAATCCATGCTTTGTCATTATCTATTTAATTAATTATATAACATCTAGTGGAAAATTTCCAACCCAATAGTTGTTGAGGCTATGTATTCACTGTTTTTACAGAGCTAGAAGCATTTTGAAAGAATTTTTCATGAATAGTAATTTTCCCAAGTAACACCTACACACCAAGGCTATTGCTTCTAGTAGATAATTTTGTCCTTGTATTGACGAATTTAGAACCAATTTCCTTCACATTTAAAAAATTATTCCAATCTAAGTCTATTAAGCACACACATTTCACTAGACAAGATCATGAAAATGGCATCCAATATGTCAATGGTGGATATTCAAAACTTCCAAACTATTGTTTCACTAGGATACTAACATTTTTTTAGATTGTGTGAAACTAAAATTCCTTGAATGCAACAGAATTGGTAGCACCTGCCTCTTGCAATCTTCAAGACATAAATTCAAGATGGAATCAAATCTCATGATCTTTTCCATACACAGATTCTTATGATTAAGGTTGAGAAAAGACGTAATGATTAGTAAACTTTCAAGAATCAAATGTCGATCCCTTAGATTCAAAGAAATTCTCATAAAAATATGCTAGTATCACTTGTAGTGGTTTTATATTAAACCCAACCTCTAGGTCTATAGTGTCACCATTTTTATCCTTTATAGATGCAGAGACAAACAACCATTCCAATGTTTTCTTCAAAGGATGTCATGCCTCCATTATATTTTTAGTGTCAATTTGGCAAGGTCTCCTATGCATATGTGGAAGTCACAGTGCTTGCAAAAGGAGGTGAACTAGAATGCATTACTTACAAGCTTGGCATGAACCCTATATTGCTTCCTAGACGCCAAGAGTAATATAGATAGGGTATATATTAAAGGATGTATATAAATCGTTATAAAAGTTTGTTATACTAGTCTACCTTATTCTACTATGTTGAATATTATAATTTTTTCTTTATTTAACTATCGAGGCTAATTATTATTGTTTACATATGTTTTCCCTTTGCCAATAAAATTCTATTGAGAATTTGAACTCCAATTTATGTGGTTGCATAGTCATTGAAAATGGGTACCATAATGCATGCATATTGTAGTATAGGAATGAAATTAATGTGAAATAGCAACAATAGATCACAACATAGCAAGAAATGAATGACTTCAATACAATGTGTCCTTTAACTATGAAGAGAAGTCATTGGCATTGATTTCTTTGGTGTAATTGTACTACAAATGGGAATCTCTTGTCAATATAATATAGTGGTTGGACAATGAATAAAATACCTCGTACTACCGGGGATTATATTCTTTAGAAACCAGTAAAATTGGTGTCTAAGATGAACTCTTCAGTTGTTGGCATTGTCATGCAACCCTCAGGTAAGCATGTTTCCACTGCATCCACTAGGAATTTTCATTCTTCAGGTGGCATGTCTTTATAAATAAAAACCTACATCCAGATTATGATTGGAGAATACTATGATGGTGCCTTCCCTGAGGGAAAACTTATAGATCAAGGTGCTTTTAAAGACAACTTGGCTCCACTCATCCTCCACTCTATTCCATGTGATGGTTTGGTGGTCCAATACACAAAGTTATAATTAATGAGGGGCATAGTTGTTGTAGCTCACTAATCAAATTGCATGAATACTAAAAGCAACACCGAAGGCTCTAGCACTTTGAAATCCTATACTTTACTTTCCCAAGCATACAACTAGGAAAAAGAATTCCTCTAAGCATACTAGTAACTTTTTGATGGCAAAAATAAAATTCCACATGTAGGTTGCAACCACATGAAAAGAGATTTACCAATCAAATGGCCAACATCAGCCCCCAACCTCTAATTATTAGTCTATTGAACATGTTGACAACATTACAAGGTTATGTTATATTTAACCATGCTTTATATACACCACCTTTCTCATCACATAATGTAGCCAATACAACCAATCAGTTCAATGACATACAACATGTCCTCGCAATCAAGGAGTTTGAAACAATTAACTTGTATTAATATTATTAATTTCCCTACACTTGAGCTTCATCAAGTTAGAACAATAAGAAACCTGCACCCTCCCTAAAGCTCTTGACCAAACTTTGCATCACTACTTTGAAGTGAAAGGATATTGATATTAAGTTTACACCATTGCTAACTTAATGTTACAAAAATTCCCCTTGTTACATCAATCATTGAAGGGGTTTTTTCTGGCATTAACTCAGACTCAATCGATTGTTACCAAATTTTGCCTTACAGGTAGTTCCTAATAGAACTTCAGACAAATACAACCATATCTCTTTTCTGATATAATTACGATATGGACCAAAAAGGCCTCTAGATCTATCTTCAACAATAAATACGAAATTGTATCTGTTTTAATGGAAGGAGACAAAAATAAATAGTCTATGTGAAAATTTTTGTCTTCTTTTAATAGTGGATTCAGTTCACTATTGATGTCTGAATCAAACCTGTTATCAATGGAATCATTAGCTAATTGACTACACCCTGGAGACAGTCATTCCCAAAAATTAATAAGCAGTAGCACTCTTGCATCTCAAAAAATGTACAATGAAAGCCATCATTCTAGCCACACAACTGTCTGTGCAAAATGAAATAATGGCATAGCTATAAGAAAAAAAAATTGATGATATTAAACCATTACCAAAAGTCAGGGTTTTAGAAGAGAGTTAAAGAAATAAATGCAGATTTTTTGCCCCATTTCCCTATACTTGTGCAGCATGCTAGAGTATCTAGAGTCTCTCGACACCCACATGTCACTGTCTCATAATTTTTTTTTCAGAATCTCTCTGATTGGTATTTATCTTGTGCATCATTCCCTATATGCCACAAATTTATCTGATCTCCATTTCACTAGATTTCTATTGAAATTGCTCTTCCTTCTTGATATTGTCCTTAGCAAAAAAATTCCAAAGTTGCTTCACCAGCACCTTTAAGCACACAACATGAAAAAATAGTGTTTAAGGTCAGAAAACCATGCATTTCCATTTCATAAAACACTTACATTCAATACCCAAGCTCCCACCAATTGATTTTTGTTGTGGGTTGATGGGGATGAAAACCCACATTTATTCTTGCTTACAACACCCATAAATTTTTTTGTACCAGGACACCAATTTCATAGATGAACACTCACATGTTTTGCTATTAATCTTGTGTATAAGAGATTTTTTCCCTTTCCTACGCATTGGCATACACGAAAATATTATTATACAACCCACTTTGAAGAGCTATTAACTGATGCAAATATGAAGAACCTTTCAATATTTTGGCTTCTTGATTTCTCAAAGAACCTAAATTTATGAAGGATTAAATTATCAAACTTTAGTTTTAAGGATGCTTTCAAAGGGCTATGGTTTATTATAAATCTATGCGGGGAATTCAAGTGAAATATTCTAAACACTAAAATTCCTAGATGACTACTTCTATAGAACTATGCACCAGAGAACACACAACATACATTCTTATTTCCTTTAAATTGAGGTAGCAGGTTTCAATTTTCTAAATCTATGTCCCAAACATGGTTTTTCAGTAGTGCAAAAGTGAAATGTTAATTTGGAAACCAATAAATCCTTTAAAAGGTTCTCTTAAACTGTCTAGTTTCCATAAATAGAAACCAATGAGAAGTCATTCGTTAATCTGATAGTGGGTAAGATACTTGATCGTGGACCGTAGTTATCCAGAGATAATTACAATTCCAACCCACAAGGGGTATGTGTGACATATAATATCCTGGATTCAAGTAAAATGAATACAAAAAAACCTACACCATGGCTCAAAGAAACTTATCAGTATGTCTCAAATAAACTAATCAGTATGTGTGGATGGATAAAGAGAATATGAGCTCAATCATCTTGATGCCAAAAATCAATTAAGACTTAGGTGCATAGTCTTAGAGTCACCCTAGTAACTGAAGTACAACCACCAATATTCACATCTCTACTAAGGTAAGGAGACAAGTTGCGACTACTAGCTTAGTGAGTAAGAATTACAATGGTCTTAGTCATCTTGGTCAGATGGCAACTATCTTGGATGTACAACAATTTGTGATTAAGAAAAAATTTCAACAAACATATTAATTTAGTAGATCATACATTGTACAAAATAATCTATAGTATTTAAAATGACCAACTATTATTCAACATGCTAATGGAGTGAACCACCTCTTAACATGAGTTTTTTTATCTAAGCAGCACTGGAAATAAGCAATAAGTAGCACCAGTTCAATTTTTTGGAAAATTTGCAGAGACCTTCACAATAATGATACTTGAATTCACATAAACAAAGGCCCACTTACCAGCTCATATGAGCCTTAATGAACACATTAATATTTGGTTTCTTTTCCATCTACCATAGTAACCAAGAAGTTGCAGTAACCATAGACTCCAAAATTCTACAACTCAAAAATGTCAATTATTTATTACTGGCAGTTTGGTGATTTAGCAAAATGCATTAATGCTATAACATTTTTTTGTCATTTCCTTGAATAGTGGTCTCATTTGGCTGGAGTTTTAGTTCCTGGCGGAAGCTAATACAGCTAATGCGTACTTGAGATCCACAATCCCTAGTTTTTGATACTTCATTTTCATATCTACATGCATTGTTTTTGCAAGCCATTGAATTATTGAGACTAATCATCTGATATATTATCTAGATAGGTGTGTAACTCTTCCAATCATTTCTACAAAGCCTTTAGAAGGTATTATTATCTACTACAATATAATGAACATGCCCAACTTGTGCTATCATTTAATTACTTCGTATGCCTTTAGCTGTGGTACCTATTTCGACAACAACAATTTAAGTTTCACAAAAGTTTCCTTCAATACATCAACTCAGCAAATAAAACATCTTCCACAGTTTGTTGTAGTACTAAAAACTATGAATTTAGCACAAGATACCCCAAAGCTATGAACTTCTAGTGGTTGCCATAGTAATGGAATAGATCACCTATTTCTACCAGATTCTATTTAAGACACACGAAATGGAAAAGAATCAACAATGGTGGTGCAAAGTTTCCAACCATCATGAGGTTGATATTAAAAAACAATGAACAAAGATATTTTAAGAAGGGAAATGAGGTATTATGAGCCTTTACTACATGCATTTTGGAATTCTACACCATCTTCGTTAGACACAAAAATTCACAACATGATTATGTGATTTGTTACGATACTAAAGTGAAGTAGTAGTTACAAAATCCTAGAACTTCAAAGTGCATGTATTTTACCAAAATTTTTCTTTCATTAACCTTAATATAGCTCCTTAGTTTTCTTAGGCTGGAGTCATCACTTGGGGTCCAAAGTCCAGTAGCGTTTTTTATTAGAATTCATTTATGCGTTGTTAGTTTAAAGCAGGTTAACTTAGTGACCTTGACCAAGTTCTCCCTCTTTATGGAGTATCTGATAGGTTTTATCATTACATGAACCAATCCCCAAGCCTTTTGAAGGCACTCTTCTCTAATGCAATATATTGAATATGCCAACCTGTCCTAGAATTGGTTACCCTGATGAAGTTACCATTCTTTCTAGAGTATGTGACATGTTTTCTCAGTTTGTTAATTGATCCCCAATACTTTTGAAGACACTTGTCTCTAATGCAATATATTGAATATGCCAACATAAACTCTGCACTGTCTATTGTTTTGTATGCCTCAACTGTGGCTCATGTTCGCAGGACATTGATTGCTTCATTTTGGACTATATGAAATCTCAACATGGTTAGGCCAATTCTCAGCGTAGTTATATAATTCTCCAATCCTGATGGCATGCATATTTATCTAGTGGCTTTCATTCTTTTCTACTCCAACACAATTAAAGAATGCAAGAAAATCAAAAAATTTTAGTGTAGGTCATCCATTATTTTTGTTGTTCTTGTTGTCAAAACATCTCTTATATTTACGGAAAAGTATTTACAAACAGTAAATCAAAAGGTGGAAGTGTATATACAATGGATCTTATATTATTATCCTCTTCTGTAAGACTAGAAAAGCAGAAATAAAGTCTGTATAGGTTACCATATATAAATATTGAGCATCTATTATCAATAATTCACCCTCAGTTAATAGTTATTCGTGTACCTCATTACACGACATGGAACAAAAAGTAGACAGATAAATGGAACAGAAAGTAGACATATTACTAATTTTTTTCTTAAAAAAAAACTTACACTTAATATTCCTAGGGAAAACAGAGCAGAGACTATCAATCACTACCAAATTACAATGAAGGAAGAGTGGACTAGATAGCTACAATTGCCAAACAAGGCAGCACACTAGTGAGCCTAACATTGAAGGAGAACTAAATAGTTTCCCTGATTATCTTTCCAAATAGATTAGAAATGGTGTAATTTGTGTGCTCACTTGTCTTCTACATCAACCAACACCCCATCTTGCACTGAGAGTTGGAGTTAATAGATTTTTCTAAAGTAACAAAGGTTAAAGCCTTTGTTGTTGATACTACTGTAACAACTAACCAAAGATCCACCCCGCTTCCTTGCAAAATAGACTCCATGTCGCAATGTTATTTTTCAACATGTTGGGCAAGGGATGAACCCCCCCATCCTTGTGGAATATTTTTCTTGCCACCATACTTTGACCAGAGGAATAATTGCATGATCTACTCTAGATGTTGAAATTGAGCCTTACTAGGCAGCCAACAATTGCTAGTTTAAATTTTAATTATTTAAAGGGTGATAGCTCAATGGAAGAGCATCTGCTTTACAAGCAGGAGGTTGGTGGTTCAATTCCATCATGCCTTGATATTATTAGGGAATGAAAACGATCATTTTTTGGTGACAGATGCTCTTTTGACCATCACCAATGAGCTTATGGTGACATTTTTTGACCCTCACCAAAATATGAAATGGTGACGGTTAACGAACACCACCATATATACGCATCAATAGTGATGACCATGAAAGGTACGTCACCATAAATCGTTGTTGTTGATATGAAATGGTGAGGGTAACTTTTTGTCATTATAGCCATTATTTTTTACAGACCTTGATGTCACCAATGAGCTTATCATGACATTTTTTTACCCTCACCAAATATGAAATGGTGACGGTTAATGAACATCGCCATATATATGCACCAATAGTGACGGTCATGAAAGGTCCATAAAAAAAAATAGTTGTTGTTCATGTGAAATGGTGATGGTCGTTATCCGTCATTATAATCAATATTCATGACGGACATTGAATGTCACCAAAACACATACTTTCAGCGACGCCACCTTTGGTGACGTTCAGTTTTTTGGTGACGGAGGCTATTGTTTGTCACCATTGCTCATATGAAATGGTGATGGTCACTATCCATCATTATAAATCATTATTGGTGACGGAACTTGATTGTCACCACAACACCTATACTTTAAATGATGCCACCTTTGGTGACGTTTAGTTTTTGGTGATGAAGGCTCTTTTGACCCTCAACAATGAGCTTATGGTGACATTTTTCACCCCTCACCAATGTCCTTTTTTCTTGTAGTGATTTTTCTATCACATCAGCTATTGTTCCTTTGTTCGTGCTGTTTTGAGAAGGTCTCTATTGACTTCTTGCCAGTGGGTTTGTCTCTTATCAACTTCAACATATTTCTCTGAGATTAAATCTAGAGCCACACCATGGCCCTATTTACATCATCAATGGGTGAGCTTATGCTCAGCATTTGATCAACATCATAGGTATTTGACTAAGTGGTTTCCATTGTGTTCAACTTCAACTTACATTATCACACCTAGGATTCATGCAGTATCTTGATTTCCATTTGACCCTATCATTGGATATCTCACCTCTTTGTCTGCTTTCATTATTGGTCGGTTTAGAGGGTTTCTGTCATGCACTAGCTCCATTTTTTGCATGCCAGAAACGTACTTTGGGTTGGTTACTTCAATTTGATTCATCTGATTCCTTCCAAATCTTGGCCTGTAGGTTACACTCATGTTGGACTGATGTGGGATGCCTTAATGCATTCCTTCCAGCAGATTTTTTACCATCAACTCCAACTCATTTCTCTAGGAATAAGTTCTGGACTCCTTTTTTCAGTACCTTAGGGTTTGTAGTCATCAGTGGCAGGCTCCTTCGCTATCAATGGTGAGAATACATCAATTTCTCTTGATTGATATATTCTCTCAAGTGTTCAAGTTCAACTCATTTATTCACACTTGATAGATTGTACTAGGGAACCTTGACACTCATTATCATTATCGGTGGGTTGTCTTGCGTTTGTTAACAGTATACATCAATGACTGGTAATCAGATAATTTCTCACATGGTCGACCTCAGCTCATTTATTCCCATTGTGTAGAATTGTGACATGGTGATCGGTGAAGACCTCGGGTTTGCATCAACATGTTTTAATTCACTTTGACAACTTCTTCATTTTTCTTCTAGTGAAACCATCCACCCTTATATGTTACAATTTAATCACAACAACATCTTATATGTTGGTTCCCAAGTTGCGAGTTGTACTATTTGTTCCACCACTTCTGATTTGGTACTTGGAGATTCAATTGTGACTTCAGTGATTAGATATCTATGTGATACTTGGACATGATTTTGACTTATACTTATGGGCAGTGATCAGATGATTCATTATGTACTTTATATTTCCGTTATACTTGTATACATATTGGATCTGCTCCATACTACATATGTGGACATGCTTTTCTTTCACTGAGCATGGGTATGCCCACCTATGACATGAGATATATTTCTGATTTCTATCACTGGTTTTTCACAGGCCAAAATCTAGTGAAGTCCTCTGTAGTCCTCGCAAGGTTCTTTATATGCACATAATATATTTCGGCCGTCATGTACCCCTTTTGACCTCATATATTAGGGGGCATATTTTATGGCATCATTTATCACCTCTATATACTTGATGACTTATGCATTGGGCTTGGGAAACTGTTCCATTTATACTTGGTCACATTTCCCAAAAAACAGTTTTTTAAAATCCATACATGACTTTGCCCAGTTTTTTCCACATGCACACGCGGGTCCATCGATAGATGACCCGTGTATGCTATTTAAAGTATTAAAAAATATAAAATTTCCTAATTATTGAGGTGGGGTTTATGGTTTTTCCTATAACTTAACTACCCCAGCCCATGGCCTAACTATTCCCCAAGTAAAAAAACTAATTTGAGGAAGTATAAATACCCTCAAGGGAATGGCCTAAGGGAGGAGAGAGAGAATTATTGATATTATAGCATGTTATAGCCCTGATCAAGTTTGATATTTCCCCTGTGCCTCTTGTAGTTCCCATATTTCCAGGAAACCATGTTTCCTTGTGATGATCACCCTCATTCTATGTGACATCCTTTGTGTGCTATTCATGGAAGAAGCTTTGTGAGGCTAGGGTTCGACAAATCTGGAGGATGGTTTTGCTCAAGGCTGTGGAATATCTCAAGTGATTTCTCCATTATTATTTTCTGTACATGTAATCAATAAAAGAAGTACCATCCTGTTCTCGATTTTCATGTGTTATATGTCTCTTATACATGCCTAATAATCTTGAATAGTTTATTTCTTCTTATCTTTATGAGATCATAAATGATATTTTTCTAACATCTAGGACATATATTATGTACAACTAGGTTTTTGTGCATGTTATTGGCTTATTTGTAGGGGGTTTGAACCCTACGGGATCTACTACCAATGAATGATAAACGAGTAAGATCTGTAATCCTCACTTTCTAGATTAAAGCATAGAATTTGGTAATTTTAGTCCCTCTTATGATGACATGCCCCCGCTCTATGAGATTTATCAACCCAAGACCTTAGGGTAATATTGCCCGTAACATTGACCCTTGGCTCCTTACATTGTATTGATTATACTATGGCTAGGTTGCAGGGTCACTCAGAGTTTGTTTCTCGGTTGTGCTCTTTTGGGATGCAAGTGCGTAGCTGAACATTTTTACTTCATGCCCAACACTTAGGGTCTTGTCGGGTGTAGCATATTTTTCCTTTTATTCTTCCAGCTTTTTATTCTCCTCAAAAATTACCATGTTGTATAAGTGCATAGAAATAGAGCTCGTGGCGTGATTCCACTATGGGAATTTTTTCTCAGAATGGTAATCCTGATGATATCAACAGTATTTCGTCTTTTCCAACTTGTCACGATTCAATGCTATGTCTGAACTATGCGTTGATTTTGTCGATTGATTCAATATTTCTACCCATATTCACAATTATTTAAAATGGGTTGAACCTCTAAGTCTTGCTACTGATAGTGGTCTCGCTTGGCCTTTGTTTAAGTTCTACTAACTCATTTGACATATTTTTAAACATGTGGGTCAAGTTCTGAAGATCAGACCATTCCTTTTCTTTGGCCTTGTTTACAGAGGCCTGAGACCTTTTACTTATATCTTTAGAGTCCTCTGTTGGTTCATATTTTATGATAACTCTGATTTCACGCAAGTCTTTCTCAACCGTGATTTCTTCTTCAAAATTTTTTGAAAGTGATGTCTTCGCAGTCCACTTGAAAAACTGCACAATGCTTACTGGGAAGGCAGAAGTGTAGTAGTCCTTTGTAATGGAGTCATGAGGTTTTGTGTCTTTCAAAAATATGTTCAAGACATGATTAAACCTCTGAATGAAATCTTTCACTTTTTATTTTAGCTCCATTATTAGGCTACCTAACTCTTTCAATAACATGGAAGGGGTATTTTCATTAGAAAAAGAAACATTTTCTTAAATCCCCTCCAATTCTAGATGGAGTTTGGGGGAAGATTGTGCTACCATACAATTTCTCTAACATCCAAGTTACATGGAAAAATTTTGCATGCAACATCATCATAGAGTACCTCAAGTGTTTGTAGAGGTAGGTAGAAGTTGTCCAAGTGGTATTTCACTTTAACCATTATGTCAGGGTCATATTTTGTTAAAATATTCTCTGGGTGCCTTGACATTTTATGTAGCACACCCAAAAGTGTGAGTGGGCCCTGATACATCCAATCCATATCTTGGTCTGCCACGTCTTTTTATTTTTCCTCCTCCCCTTCTTTGTTAAAATATGATAACTCTTTTTATTCTTCATCACTACCTATCCCGTGGAAGGTTATGCGATAAAGTAGTGGGTTATCTCCTTCACCACCACAGAAAAATGAAGGTTATTCTGCGTTATCCATAGAAACTTATAACTCTTAAAACGTGAAAAGAACCATGTATTCCAAGGTGGATACCTCTACTCATGTAGAGGTGGTATTTTTCTTATTTGGAGAATATGTAAGACTGGATACTCTCGGGATCAATTCAACTACTTTTGCGAACCGATGGGCTATGGGATGGATAACCCGTATCTAATTATATGATATTTCACAAATTCATGTGGGTTTTATTTTAGAAAATTCACCAAATTTAGGAGCATAAGCAGGGGAGGTGGAGTGTATTTTTTTTTCCCTGATCAGAATATGTGATGTAGGGTTCGATGGGTTTACCATCCTTAAAAAACTAGATGCCCCACTTCTAGTGCCAGAAATGTTGACTGTGTTGAACCCACCAACATTCAGGAGATCCACCCAATATGAATCATAATTAGACCTCACATGTTTGATGTAGGAATCCCATCCGAAAAAAAAATTGCCCAATTTCCTTGTTCTTAAAGATATCCCTTGGCTCTTGATGTCAACATGAGAGTGATGCAAATGTACTTTCTCAAAGAAAGGGTAGTGTTCCTGTTCAGTGTCTGATTGCAACTATGTCAAGGTTCTCCTACTGAAATGTGGGGAAGAGAAAGAAAGTGATCCTCTAAGATATAGATAATAGTACCACTCGGGAAGAGACACGTGTGAACCTAATTATTTGGTATAACATCCAATAGAATAGTCCACAATGGATGCGACAGTCATTACACACAATAGCTTAAGAAAGTTATGTATAATATCATGCGGAATAGTACACAAGGATGGGACAAAAATTACACACAATAATATGAGAAAGATATGTCTAATATCTCGTGGAATGGTCCACAAGGGTGGGACAACATTTACACCCATTACAACACATTATCAACAAGATAAGCACTAAAATAACCAAAATAGTTCAACTATATTAATACATTTTAAAGGAAAAAATGAAGTACAAACATCCAGAGAATATCCGTACAAACATTCATAAGTCATGCATAAAAACATTCATAAGTCACACATTAAGAACGTACTTACCTTGAAAGGCTTATATTATTAAGTAAGAGTTTTTAGAAACATATATTGGCAATGAACATCACTAGCTCCAATTGTGGAGTGTTGGAGCCACTCCTTGCTCCACAAAAGAACTAGATATTGTCTCTATTGCTTTGTTGGTTGAGCCAAGATGAAAAAAATCATTTTCTCATACAATGAGGGAATATATATAACCAAGTGTGACTCTTTGACTACCCTCATGATTGTTTGACTTCTCATGAATTTTCAACTTACATGACCCTATACATTCATGTGTTTCCTTTGGACTCCCACTTTGCAATACATTTGATTACAATGTACATGATATACAATAGTGATTTGGCAGCATGAACACTCATGAAACAACAAGACATGACACTGCTGACATGGATTGCTTGATGAAATGGAAATTCAGAGCCATTGCTACTAATGATAGTTAAGTGTCTTCATGAAATATCTCTCCTTTACTTCTCTACATGCCTTGTTCGTAGTGAGTCTTCAATGATCTCAAGTCTTGGATAGTGGTCGCAAACTAGTGTCCTTTCACTTTTTCTTGATCAATCATCTCGTAATTTCAGCTACAAGGGTTCATTTGAGTATGCTTTCCTCCTTCTCCTCCTCCTTTATCATCTCATTGTGACTTAATATAGTACATGTTCCTGCAATTCACTCATGATGGGATGACATCAATCCAAAAAACCCTAGCCTAATATGATGCATTCTAATCCATGAACTGAGCCCATGACAAGTGAAAAGCTAGGTAGGGAGGCTAATTGACTGCACAACTATGAATTTCAGGTATGAATAGGGCCACATTAAGCCTTGAGACTACACAGTGCGCAGTTCAGGCTGGTTTGAGGGACATGACTGCAGAGTTTCTAGAGTAACTGGGGACATACATTAGGGATGAGACTTAGAAAAGCCAACTATGCAGTTTAGGAGGTTAACGAGGCCTGGGTGACTACACAATGCACAATTATAAGGCTTAGAGGATGATCTTGTGTCTCAAAGTTGTAAAGTACCCAGTTCAAGCTGAGTTGGAGGCATTAATTGTGCAATTATGGAGGTTAAGGTCAGGTCTTGGTCACAGAAACTGCGCAATGGAGTAGTCTTGGGAAGCTAGCACTACACATTTTTCATTTCCAAGTAGCAAGGTCATAGGCAGAGGATTGAGACTATGTAGTGCATAACTCAGGGAAGGCCTGGAGAAGTTGACTTGCTTGATAGGGAATTTCTCTCAAAAATTATGAACTTTAGAACCAATGAGATTGATGTGAATATTGATGGAATTTGAATATAATCACACACTTAGCATACTTTAAAGCTAAAAAAAAATAGATCATTCGAGACATACATACAAAGAATTATTCTCTGTGTAACAGTTTTATGACCAGTTTCTACAAGTGTGACACCAAAGATACACTTTATGACGATTGTTACAACACTTATGCAACGGTGCTCAAAAATTTGGAAATGAGTGAAATAGATACTTACATGGTAATAACAACTCATTATGCAAATATGAACTCTTAAAATCACTGGAAAAAGCTCATACATTTATTGCGATAACTAACATGCCAAAAGGAGACACTTTTCCTATCTTGTTAAAGGTGTTACACTTTTTTTTGGTCACCTAACCCATTGGTATTAGATGGACAAAAGTACACCATGTAAGACCAATTTTACCCTAAGTATAATTGCATTCACTATGAAAATAATTAGTAAAACCAGCTTTATTAAGTTGTTTATGGTTTAAACTGGAAACCCCATGGGGAAACATTAAATAAATTGATATTTGTTTATTTTTCCTCAAGGAATAATTAGTTAAACAATAGCTTAATTAATATTTCTGGTTATATTTAACCCAAAACAAGGAAATTAATTAGATAAATCATTATTTATCTTATTTTTTTCTAAGAATAATTATTTAAACATTACTTAAATAACATTCTTTGTTAAATATGACCAAATCTCCCTTAGATAATTAAATAAATCATTATTTATTTGATTATTACTCAACCATATCCTTAAAATGATAAATAAATCATTTATTTATTTATTATTACTTAACCACATCCTTAAAATGATAAATAAATCATTTATTTATTTATTATTTCTTAATCACATCCTTAAAATAATAAATAAATAATTTATTTATTTGTTATTTACAAATAAGGGGATTTGACTCAAGTCAAATTCCTTTTCCCTCCAACAAATATAATAAAATATTTCATAAAAGTTGGATCTTGATTTGGTTAATAATATTTTAATTATGCACCAATATCTAGACTAACTCAATATTTTGTTATAAATAGAAAGGTTTTCCCATTCATTTGTCACCTTTTGTTGCCTAAAGATCACTCTAGATCTCAACTCTCGGTCTAGCTATTGATCCACCATCACAGCCATATTTTTCCATTTTTGGATGGGTTTTCTACACCATCAAGAGAGAATAATTATATATTAGAAGTGTTGAGGACTTAAAATAACCCACCCCATTGAGGAGAACAGGGAACACCCTATTGTGTTTTCTTCCCAGGTGCCATCAATACAAAATTTATTTGATATATTCTTGTCTTGTCTATTGGATGCATGGAGTAAATCTTATCTTTTCTACTGTTTAATTCCTTCTAATGCATAGATCTAGATCTTTGCGACATTTATCTTGATCACCTAACTGCAGATCTGAAGATATTAGCAGTCATTTCTGCTATTAGGGTTGTTTGTTATGCACAGCTAAAGTGGTCTTTTTTCGTATGCTTGGAATTAAGATTCATCCTAACAACTAGTGGCTCCACACGGGTTTACGATTACAACCGTTGTCATTTTTCTGATCCTTTCATATCCAGCTGCTTCAAACCCTATGATTTCTCTTCAACCCCTTTTTTTTTCTTTTCTTGATGTTTTTTTTAACCTATAAAACCCTAAAACGATAAAAATTCTGACTTCTGTGTGTTTTTGGACCTATTGCGCAGGTGACAAAAATCAACCGCAGCTAAGATAGTAATGTTTTTTGAAATCTGTCGTCGAGAGTGATAGAAGTGTAGGTCACACTTTTAAGCCCAAAACCTATGACCTAGACCTTTAGGGTGTACTTTACAGCCCAAAAAGTGTGACCTCTGCTGAAAACAGGTTGGAAATTGCGACCTGGACTTTTTGCAGGGATTTTTCTGAAATTTTCCTGGGTTTGTTTGAGCCTCTGTTCATGGTTTTTTTACCTCCGTCTCTACCTATTTTGGACCTATACTTGTTCTTTTTCACTCAAATAAGTGGGAACCTAGCCCCCTAGGGCTTCAGTACCCTCCACTTTTTGTGGAAGAGTTTTTGCTGCTACAGGTTGTCTAAAATTTCAGAGTCTTCAGCCATTTTTTTTCAGATCTGATACCTCACCTTCAGATCCACTTTAGATTTTCTTGTTATCCATAAAAATATCCTCATTTATCTTTGTTTGGATTTTCCTTTAGGGTGCACTCTACTTCCCTCCTGGAGATAGCCTTTCGCCACCTCTTTTTACAACAATTTTCCTCTGATTTGTTGTTGTTTTCTGCACCACTTTTCAACATATTTTTGTCTTTTAGATCTCTGTATCTCTTGAACTTAGATATATTAGCATTTTTTAGTGTGTTTTGATTAGTTTTTTACTCACCTGTAGACTACTTGTTGAGAGACCCGCCTCCTTAGGTTTAGATTATTGCATTTTTAGCTGTTTATTTTCTGTTTCTACAGGCCTATATACTGTAATTTGCAGGTTATTTACAGCTATACAACAACACTTTTTATTTTTTCTCTACAAATGTATGGGTTTAAAAATTAAAATTTACACACTTTTACACACACACCCTAAGCAAAAAAGGGCTTGGTTAACACCGCCAAGAAAATACTCTAAAACATTGAAATCAATTGATCCTGCACCTCTCTGCCTTTGTTTCGACATTATAATCAGTTGATCCTGCACCTCCCTGCCCTTGTCGGTCTCTTTTTCCTTTGTACCATGTTTGTGTCGTCACCATTGCGCCACCAAGGTGTTCATCTCAGAGACTTCTTGGCCTTCATCCTTAGTTTCTGATAGGGGGACTTACTCCTCCGCATAGGATTCGAGTTAGTCCTCAACCGAGTCTACACTCCGACTCTTCTTCTGGTCCTTTGGGTTATCCTTCTTGTTCTACCTTCGATCTCCCCCTATCAACTTCACCATGTCTCTTGCAGGACCTAATACTAGTGGTAACCCCGGCCCTCCCACCAGGAATACCACTAGTGGGAATGCAACAAACAATACACCGGCTGCACCCTTGTTCCCTTTCATGGCAGGCCTCAGCCTCTCCGAATTTGACCAGTTGATAAATGACCCTATACATCATGATTCTAGTTGGCCTGCTATGCCAACAAAGCTCCCTTTAGACATTCAAAAGTTTGAAGGTCTTGCTGGACAAGACCCCTCAAATCATGTTAGATCTTTCCACATGTGGTGTTCATCTAATTCCATTACCGATGACTCTGTCCATCTTCAGTTGTTCTAACAAATGCTTACTAGTGAAGCTTCTAAGTGGTATGTTGATCAGGCCCTTCCTCTCATACCACCTTTACGACTCTTTCCTGAGCCCTTTTTTCTTATTTCCAGCTTCCTGTTCATTATGACACTAGTACTGAGCTCTTGACCTCTTTCCGTCAATCATCTATGACCCGCCTATCCGACCATGTTCAGGAATGGTGGAGAAGAAGCCTATACCGAGCCCCTACCTTTGAAGACTGTGTCTAAATGGATGGGTTCCTTAGGACTCTCTTTCTGCCTATCGAGAAAGATGTCATGTTGCACTTTCCTGAAACTAAAGAAGCTACTCTCCGTATTGCGTTAAAATATGACCTCATCTACACTCAGTCGGGTTATGTTTATACCGTTCTACCTGATATTCCGAGACCCAGTGGTGCCAACGCATCGAGGGCATCTCACGCCACCGACGGTATCATTGGAGCTCTCTTTAATCCATATGCTCAACCTTCCATGGGCTATGGTTTTCCTCAAGAAGGGGCCAGCACCTCCCGTAATTTTCCCCCTCCCGGTAGCACGTATCTAGGATACGACATGCCTCCTCTTTTTGCCCAACCTCCTATTTACCACACTACTAATCAACCTCCTTTTTATCTGTATCCACAGCCTGGTGCTCTAGCTCCTCTAGCATTGGCACCTCCTCCTCCCTTGCCTTCTCAACCCCCGCAATAGCAACCACCACCCCCTTAGGGACAGGTGTATGCACAACAAGGCGCGACTAATCCTCCTCCCTCAAAAAGGAAGAGGAAAGGCACTCAAAACCCAGCTGCCCCTGGTAATCCTAGACCTAATCAAGGTAATGCTCCTAACACTACAAACCAGCAACAAGGCACTCAGCCTAAGTAGGACAGGCCTATTCCTACGAACACACCCTATTCTTGTTGTGGTGTTTATGGTAGTATACGCATGATTGTCCTCTTCTACCACAGATGTGAAATCTATAGGAGTCTCAAGAAACATTAAGAGGATAGCAAGCCATTCCTTCTATTCCTCCCAATCCTGCACCTATTCAACTGGTTGTGCTTACTAATCCTTTCCCTCAACAAGGATTTTTGGCTACCCAACCACCTGAAGGTCAGGTGGCCACTCAACCTCTCCCATCTAGTTCCCCCGATTACGAGATTTTCATGATTTCCTCTAATCAGCCTCCTAAACCTCCTTCTCCTGGCCCTTTACCTTCAGATGGAACTCATGACCCCGTTGATCCTCCAGCTGCTACCCCCAAACCTTGTCTTTCTTTGACCCTAGTTCAACCGGTCTCTCTGACTCCTCCCATTGCAATAGTGCCTCAGTCACCTCAAATGGATCATTTTTTCGTTGCGACTGTTTTGGGTAAGTAGGGCAAAGCTCACAAGGGGGCACCAAAGGAAAAGTACCCCCTTTCCTTGTTCACACATTCTGCTTTAGATCTGCCTACTCCCATTGGCATCCCTCATCCTAATGCCAACATGATAGAGCCTTCGGCCACCTTTTTCTACCTATCATTATCCATAAGACCCCCAGTGGAAGCCCCCATGGAGACTTCCCTTGATGATCCGCAAAGCCCCCCCCCAACAATCACCTCAGGCTTAGCATCGGTGGATCCTCTATCTTCTTATTCTTCGGTCATTCCCGATGATGTTGCGCATGTGCACCTTTCTTCACATGATGATGAGTCAGGTAGCACTGTCATGGCAAGTGGCCTCCCTTCCTTTAGTAAACCCATATTTCACTTTGATGAAGACATTATGGAAGCACTGACCGATCTCGAATTTCCGTGGAATGATATGCACCACCGTGCGTACTTCCTCCCACAGTAGTCCCATGACCAATATGTTGTGGAAACTAAAGACTTCATTCCTAACGAATTCAATTGGTTTAAAAATCCCATCCCTGCACCTTATGCTTTTGAAGAATGAAATATGGCCAATATCTCTCCTACCATTAAAATTGACATTTCTGACAAACCAGGGGTTGAAGAAAATATCACTTTAGGTGCCCATTGCACCACGGAAGAGGTTGAAGCTTATACCAAGCTACTCAAAGAATTCTGCGATATTTTCTCCTAGTCCTATTTCAAAATGCCCAAACTTAATCCTACCATTGTCGAACACCATATTGATACATGGCCTGATGCCAATCTTGTCTGTCAAAAGATGAGACCCATTAATCCTTCCAGACGAGAAGCTATCAAAGCTGAAATCGATAAGCTCAAGCAGGCTGGTTTTATATATCCCATTGAATACACCACCTGGGTGTCCAACTCGATTCCCATTCTCAAGAAACAAGGCACCATCTGTGTCTACACTGACTTTCACGATCTGAACAAAGCTTGTCCCAAAGGCAACTTCCCTACACCATTCATTGACCAAATCATTAATGAGTGTGCGGGGCACGAGGTTCTATATTTTATGGATGGTTTCTCTGGATAAAACCAAATTGTTATATGTGATGCTGATCAACTCAAAACCATGTTCATTAGTCCATGGGGAACCTTTTCCTATCGAGTCATGACATTTGGCCTTAAAAACGTAGGAGCCACTTTTCAGCGGGCTATGTATTACTGTTTCCATGACCTGGCTCATATTATCCTTGCTTATTTAGACGACCTTACCGCATGTTCTAAACATCGGGTGCAACACCTTCACAATCTGCAGACTGTCTTTCTTTGATGTCGCAAGTATAATATCCGCCTTAACCTATTGAAGTGTGTCTTTTGTGTGCTCGCTGGCCATCTTTTAGGCTTCATTATGTCTAAAGATGGTATCACTCTTGACCCATTCAAATTCAAGCCATCCTTGAGCTTCCTATCCCCCATAATTTACTCCAGTTACAAAGCCTCCAAGGAAAAGCTAATTTCCTTCGTTGGTTCGTACCTGACTATGCCACCACCACACATGGGTTCCTTAGACTCCTCTGCTCCAATATCCCTTTTGTATGGGATGCCTATGCTCAAAAATCTTTTGATGCCATGAAGCATGCTCTCATATTTACTCCCTTGATTCATCCCCCTAACATTGATAGGGCTTTCATCCTGTATATCTCCACTTCCACCCACTCAGTCACTAGAGTCCTTATTCAGGAATATGACAATGGAATTGAGCATGTTATCTATTATGTCAGTTAGAACCTAGTAGGACCTCCTGTATCCTACTAACACAAAGAGAAATTAGCACTAGATGTCGTGTTCTCGATCCAAAAACTTTGTCATTACATCCTCATGCGTTCCACCAAGGTTGTGACTAATTCCAATCCCATGGCCTTCCTCTTGAGTCGTCAAATCATCAGTCAGAAGTACACCCGTTGGATCGTGATCCTACAAGAATTCAATCTTGAATTTGTCACACCAAAAAGTAAGAAAGGTTTAGCCCTCGTTGAACTCATTTTCAAACTACTTATAGGTACGTAGGATACTCCAATTAATGACAATTTCCCTGGTGAACGCTTATTTTCCATTACCATCGATGACCCTTGGTATGGGGACATCCTCACTTATTTGCGAACTCAAAATTTCACCCTCCATATTGAGCATGATTCTTGATGACGTATCTGACATGAGGCCCCGCACTACCTTCTTATCGGTGACGACCTTTATCGTCATAGTGTAGATTTTGTCCTTCGTTGTTGTCTCACGCATTTTGAAGCAGAAAAAGTCCTCAATGCCTATCATAGCGGTGCTTGCAGTGGAAACCTCTCCGATTTGGCCACTAAACAGAAAATTATGCGCGCTAGGTACTTTTGGCCTTCTCTCTTTGGTGATTTCATTGAGGCTGTCAAACACTGCCCCAACTGCCAACATTTTTCCCCCAAGGCATGAGCCCCTCCAGCTCCCCTCCATCCTGTCATCTCTGCTGGCCCCTTCTGCAAGTGGGCCATAGACTTTATGGAGTGTCGACCATCATCAGTTGGTAACCATAAGTATATCATCGCGGCGGTTGACTATTTCACTAAATGGGATGAGGCCATGCTAATGTTTAACAACACGACAGCTACCACAGCCCTCTTTTTCTTTAACCATGTGATCGCTCAATTCGAAGTTATGAAAAACTTGGTCTCCGATCATGGCCGAAATTTTGAAGAAAAGATATGGCGTGAGATATCCTCACTGTTGGGCTTTGAGCACCAATATTCGTCCTCTTATTACCCCCAAGGTAATGGCCAAGTTGAAGTAGTCAATAAGATTCTTAAAACCATACTTCAACAGACGGTGGATAAGAACAAAATCAACTGGCACCTTATGATCTTCCCTTCTTTGTGGGCCTATAGAACTTATGTTAAAAATACCACTAGGTTCACTCCTTTCCACTTTTCTTTTGGAGAGGAGGAAGTCTTACTGATCAAGTGTGAAATCCCTTCCCTTCATCTAGCCGTCAAAATTCTCCCTGACACCCAACCTTTAGAACAAATAATTATCATGCTTTAACATGCTTCCGAAGACCTCTGTGTTGCATTGCAAACCATTGAGGCGGCTAAGAAACACACCAAAGCTCAATATGACCGAAAATTCCAACCTCGTACTTTTCACGAAGGTGATCTTGTTCTAGTATATGACTAGGTCCATGATGTCCTTGGTCATGGGAATCTTGACTCATTATGGCTAGGACCTTACATTATTAGTAAGGATTTAGGTAAGGGAGCATATCTATTAGAGGACTTCGAAGGCCATCCCATTCCCAATCCTCGCAATGCACTCTATCTGAAGAGATATTACGCTTAACATTTCCTTCCAGCAACGCATGTTTTATTTTCTTTAGGTAGCTAACCCACGCTTTTTAGTGATTTGATACTTCACTAGGACACATTTTTTCCAAGAAGTTCCACTTCACCCTTCCTCAAAATCGAATTTCTTCACTTGCAACACTTGTACCGGGGGCACCATGTTTCCTCCATACTTGTCCATGCTCGTGTCGACTTTCATCGTGAGTTTCCATCTTGTACTCATGATTTTATGGTCCGCATTGGACCCTTCTCCTGTGTGGCAGCACCATCGAGTCACCCTTGTTTAGAGCATCCGAGTTGAGTCATCATTACTTTCATGGAGTCTATCCCGAGTCCCTTTGCATTCCGTCATAGTCCTCCATCCTTCATTGCTTGGTCCCTCTCTCGTGTTGCACATTATGGCCTTCAGTTCCATTGTCCCCTATCCCTCATGATATTGTGTCAGTCATTTCCAGGTCATCCATGCCATTTATGCTCTAACAAGGGAAGTCATCCGTTCACTACTCAGTCCTCCCCATTTCATCATCATCATTGGTGTCAATCTGTTAGTCACTCTACTATTTTCTCTCGTGCCTTAGTTGAGGATACCTTATTGCCTCACCTATGGCAGACCTCCTTTTGTCAACATTAGATCATTCATTCTAGAAGATAGGTTTAGAGGACAGTGTACCTTTGTTCCAGCTTCCACTCTTGTTCGGTGCCTCAGATTAGGCAAAGGGACTCCTTATTGCCCTTTGACTTGATTTTTTCTTAGCTCCAGCTCCTTTTAGCACGATCAGGATCTGTATACTCGATGGTTCAGTGATGTAGCAGCTGACATCAGTGATTCCCACGTGTGTGTGAGATGTCTCAACCCTCATGAGGGGGTGGCCCTACAAGTAGCCCCCCACTCACTTGGATGACTTCTTCATTACAGCCTTCAATCAAGCTCCATACACTTGATGATGTCGGCCTCAGCCGCTTGCAGTGCCTTTTTGATTGCATGTATCAGTCAGATTTTCAGAGCCCTTTCCTGTATTGAGGGGCATCTGGGTTGCATTTATATCTCATTTAATCAGGTATTATTGTACAAGTCTTAGCTTTTATCCCAGGCACAATATGTATGTGGGATTCATTATCATGTTATTTATTTGGCTCATGTTTATGCCATCATATCCTATATTATTTCATCTCGTGCTTTTCTGGACGTCGTATTGTTTGTACTATTGCCTCGGTGAGCATAGGTATGCCTCCCCCACCACCTATAGCAAGTACTCACTCATCAAAAAGACCTGTCGCACTTGCAAGTTTCTTCCTCAGGGTCTAGTTCTTTCAGCAGTTTGGTCTATCTTACATTCCTCTCTCTTTGACTTCCCCTTTGACGTCTAGTGATTGAGTTCTTACAATGTACTTTGGTCATACGATTAGCTCCTAACGCTCGCACACTGGGGGGGCAATCTGTTACACCCTTTTTTGGTCATCTAACCCATTAGTATTAGATGGACCCAAGTACACCATGTAAGACCAATTTTACCCTAAGTATAATTGCATTCACTATGAAAATTTCTTAGTAAAACCACCTTTATTAATTTTTTTATGGTTTAAACAGGAAACCCCATGGGGAAACATTAAATAAATTGATATTTTTTTAGTTTTCCTCAAGGAATAATTAGTTAAACAACAGTTTAATTAATATTCCTAGTTATATTTAACCCAAAACAAGGAAATTAATTAGATAAATCATTATTTATCTTATTATTTTCTAAGAATAATTATTTAAACGTTACTAATATGACTAAATCTCCCTTAGATAATTAAATAAATCATTATTTATTTGATTATTACTCAACCATATCCTTAAAATGATAAATAAATTATTTATTTATTTATTATTACTTAACCACATCCTTAAAATGATAAATAAATCATTTATTTATTTATTATTTCTTAATCACATCCTTAAAATAATAATTCAATCATTTATTTATTTATTTATTTATTATTTATTAATAAGGGGATTTGAATAAAGTCAAATTCCTTTTCCCGCCAAAAAATATAATAAAATATTCCATGAAATTTGGATCTTGATTTGGTTAATAATATTTTAATTATGCACCAATATCTAGACTAACTCAATATTTTGTTATAAATAGAAGGGCTTTCCCATTCATTTGTCACCTTTTGTTGCCTAAATATCACTATGGATCTCAACTCTCGGTCTGGATATTGATCCACCATCATAGCCATATTTTTCCATTTTTGTTTTGGTTTTCTACACCATCAAGAGAGAGAAATTATATATCTGAAGTGCCGAGGACTTACAAGAACCCATCCCATTGAGGAGAACAGGGAACACCCTCTTGTGTTTTCCTCCCACGTGCCATCAATACAAAATTTATTTGATATATTCTTGTCTTGTCTATTGGATGCATGGAGTAAATCTTATATTTTCTACTGTTTAATGACTTCTAGTGCATAGATCTAGATTTTTGCAGCATTTATCTTGATCACCTAACTGTAGATGTAAAGATATTAGCAGTCATTTCTGCTTTTAGGGCTGTTTTTTATGCATAGCTAAAGTGGTATTTTTTCGTACGCTTGGAATTAAGATTCATACAAACAAAAGGGATCACAACACTTTGATAAAGTAATAAAATGAACTTCAAAGTTTGTGATAGTAATAAACAAGACGAAGGAAAGCGTTGAAATTTTCTATAGGCTAAAATTTTGGAGGGGTTTGTAGTGGCTACAACAGGTTATAGTAGATGCCTAATAAAGTGTGAAATGAGAAGAGAAACTAATGGATGAAAAAAATTACAATATGGTGAATCTTGAGAAGTGGTGCAAGGAAGGAGTCAAGGACCAAGGAAATAGTTAGGACCTATGAGACATTTGGTACTCAATCATATATATTATCCCCAAGGTAGGAATACCCATGCTTAGTGCATGAGACAAATAAGTAGGTTTCCAACACAATATATTATAGATCCATGAAATGAAATTCTAATACATGGATTCCAAGGGATAAAATATTTATCCATCCCATCAATAAAGTGATCATAGTCACAAGTGAGACATTCGACACAAATGAGAATGCCCCTAAGTGGTATTTAAAGTACATAATATAGTGAATACTCTAGCATAACTTAGGAGGAACATAATCTATGAGTGAGAATCCCCCAAGTTACCTCTCAGAATTTTTGAATGATAATAAATGATCTAATGTGTAACACTCACAGATTCAATTGGTCAATGCTAAGTGATGGGGCCATGAAGTAATTTTTATTTATTTAGTTTATTTTTATTTATTTATTTGTTTGTTTTCTGAAGTATAAGGAAATAATGTGCAATAGAAGAAGACAACACGCTATATGGCATAGGGATAAACTATATAGGATGAATACCAAGTGCATTGTTTAGAGTGATAGTTCCATAAGAACACTTGCAGAATCAAATCAAGGAGGTTAGGATATGAAGGTGATATGTAGAAGTGGAAATAATTTCCATTATGAGGAATCATTGGAAAATATTTATTTAAAGAGGAAATTCAGCAGAAAAAGAAGAAACATTAGCAAACATTATGAATGTGGACCAACTATTAACTAGGGTATATGGGGCAACTAGATGATCCTGCTAGTAATCGTCATGGAAGTTAGGTCGATGTGGGATATTAGTAAAGTTGAATATAATATAGATGAATGAGGATGAGGATGATGGTGTTGATCTATAAATGGATATATAAGTGTACAAGAGTTCATTAAGCCTCTCTTCTGCTATTCGAGAGCTTGTTGTCATGGAATGAGTCCCTACGATAGTTTTTATCTAAATTTTAATAGTAAAGTATCTAACTTGTTATTGTGTCTTAATTTTTTTTTCACATAGAGCTAATTTTTACTCTATTGTGTTGAACTATGTAATTTTTTTCACTATCATGGATGTTAAGATAGTGAGTCACATTATTTAGTATCTTTTTGTAGTGCACTATGCATCCCTTTCAAGAAGTAAAGGAAGTTGTGGCTAAATTGATCTTTATATTTATTTATGGTTTTATTGGATCTTAATATATGAGTAATGCACAATATTTTTTCTTGTGGTTCTTTATAATTAATGTTGTTAGATTCATGCTTTAATATAGTGTTTCACAACATAGGAACTAAGTGCACTTTCAGGAACCCTATCATGTGTATGTTAGGAGTCTAGCAAAATAACTTATAAATCTAATAATGTATGCATAATGATCTCATACAAATGAATAAACCTGCTTATAGCAGTCCCCCATAGGCACCTTGGGTGAGTATTCATCCACTTCATGGGTGATGCCAAAAGGGATGGTGTTAGAGAGGGTTTTGTTGGCTAATATTATGAGCCAACTCAGGTATAACTAAATTTGCACCAATAAATGGTTCAATTGTCGAGACTAGGATTGTTTCATGATAGGATTTTTTCACAATAAGGATGTGGAATGAATGGAATCTGATGAAGGACGAAACACTTGGTGTTCTAAGAAAAAGTAGCACAAGTTTTAGCACAAGTTTTTGGCAAGCAAGATCAGGGACCAATGAATCAACACTAAATATTGGTTGCAAAATTACATGCTCATTGAGTTACACGAGATATTATTTTTAGAATTACTGATAATATTGATAGAGTTAATTTAGTTGTTAGTGGACAAGAATCCAACATATTGATAAGTTGGGCTAAGATAATTGACTCTGTAATGGGCACGTAGTTGAAAAATTAAGAAATGGGATTTCTCGTGTTCTGGATTTTTGGATTGAAAGTGTTCTAGAAGGAGACATTGTTGATTTTGCAATAGAGTCCATAGTATGAAATAGTGCAACAGAAATAAAATTATTACAATACCATGAGGAATATTTATTTGGTTGATGCCTCTATCCATTAAAATTTTGTTTTGTGATCAAAAAAATTTCCTATGGAATTTGATGCCATGGATGATTAAGTCATTTTTGTGTTATGGGGAAGTTGGGGGAGAAATAGGAGGTGGTACGAGGTGAGGATAATTTCGATGCAAATGTAGATAGGGGAAAGGATTGGGAAAAAGTTGAAAGATTTTAGTTGAAGCATAAGGTGTGTGGAGGAGTTGTAGATGTGAAGGAATCATATAGATAGAATGGAGATATATGTAATGGAGAGTAGTGCATTGAGAATTGAATGAACGTTTCTACAGAGTGGTGTAGAAGGAATCCATTTAGTGTCGATGTTTTCCACAAGGAGAAGCTTAGGGAGAGGGGCGAGAAAAGGCCACTAGTGGAAGAGAACTAGCAGAAGTGACTAGAGCCTTTTAGAGACATAGTTCAGGACACCATGCACTGAAGCACTAGAGGAAGAAAACCAATATCTTAGCCCAAGGAGTACAAAATTTATGCACCATAGTCATCCTAGTTAGACCATGCCTAGTGTGTTGTAATTTGTAGGGTAAGTTCCTTCGATCAAACACCAAATTTCACCACTCACAAACATATCACGAATCAGTTCACCATTATTTAACGTGGTTAAAACCCTGAAAGAGTAAAATAGTCTGTAGCCTAAGCCAGTGTGGCCACTTTAGTAAATTTATTAATATTAAGAAATAAAATTACATAAAATTCACTCATAAACTGTTACCAGAAAAATGAACCTCCGTGCTCTTTAAATAGAGATCACAGACCAATCGGTTGCTAAGCAACAGATCAAGTGTCAGTAATACTAAGGAGAGAGTGAATCGTCAGATCACTACATATCGTGACCGTCAGATTATAGGTTACAAATGTACATAGTAAAGAAACACACTTTACCTAACTCTATGGTAGACCAAGTTATAATTAACTATTTCCTATGTGTTGGAATATCCAAACATCCCCCCTTAAGAACAACTTGGGATAGGATTGACGGATTTACAAAGGTGATACAAAAGGAGACTATTTCCTATGTGTTGAAATATCGTAACATCCCCCCTTAAGAGCAACTTGGGATAGGATTGAAGGATTTACAAAGGTGACACAATAGGAAAAGGAAGGAAGCATTAGAGCCTATCCCCCCTTAATGATAACTTTCATGGACTCCAAGCATAGATCAAATTTTGGTAAACTTTTCTTCTGTGAGAGACTTTGTAAATATATTAAGAACTTGATCATTGGTTGAAAAATACTGCACTTCAATAACATGATCATGAATTAGATTTCTCATGAAGTGTATGTGAATCTCAATATGTTTCATATGCTGATGTTGAACTAGATCATTGCATGGATGAATGGCACTCTAATTATCACACCAAAGTGTAGTTGGATATTGTTGATGAAGACCAAATTAGGTCAAGATCTGACGAAGCCACAGGGATTCCTTGATGGCTTCAACTACACCATGATACTATGCTTCTACCAAATAATGAGATATGGAACTTTTTTTCTTAAAAGACTAAGTAATAGGTCTTGAACCAATATTGAATACATAACTTGTAGTAGACTTTCGATCATCAGGGTCACCAACCCAATCAGAATCAGTGAAACCAATCAACAATAGAGATTCTCCTGCACTATAATGAATAACCAAATAAAATTCACCTTGAATATATCAAAGTGTTATTTTAGCTACTTTCCGGTGACTTTCATGAGGTTGGTGCATAAAAAAAGCAACAAAACCAATGGCAAAGGAAAGGTCAGGATGGGTATGGGTTAGATACAAAATTTTACCAACAAGTTGACGGTATAAGGTAGAATCAACTTCAAGGGTAGTACAAGTGACTGGATCCTTGACTCCATACTGAAAGGGAGAAGGGGCCATGGAAAATTTTAGGGGCTAATATTCGTAGGTGGGCTAATTTTCAATGGTTTTTCCAAAAAAAAGATTTGCCAATTTCCATTTTGTTATAAAAATGATTCGCCCAAATTTTACAATATAAAATTATTTTACGTTAAAAATCGCCAAAATTATATAGACAATATATATAATATCATTATAAATTTGAATAATTTTACAAATAGATCAATAAACATTTTATAGTTTTCATATTAGGGACTAGTGCGATTCGCCACTTTTTTAAACTTCAAGATAATTTTCCATCCTTAAAATTATCCCTGGAAGGGGCTGGCTAAGAGTCTTCCATGTGAAATTGGCGTAGAATATCGCAGGCATAAATTGACTGAGAAAGGGAAACACCTTCTTTGGATTGCAAGGCTTGCAGACCAAAGAAATAATGCAAGTGTCATAAGTCTATCATTTCAAACTTATATTTGACGTTATAATTCACATGGTTTATATGGTTGGGATCACTAATAGTAAGGATAATATCATCAACATAAAGAACAAGGATGATGAAGGCCTTACCCAATTTCTTGGTGTAGACAGTGTTGTCAGAATGACAGCTAGAAAAGCCATTATCTAAGTGAAAGCTATCCATTTTGGCATACCAAGCCCGAGGATCTTATTTGAGACCATAGAGATACTTCCTAATGCAAAAGGCTAGAGTTGTTTTGGATAAAGCTAGGGGGTTATTCCATGTAGATTTTTTCATGAAAATATCCATGTAAGTAGGTAGATTGAACATCCATCTAATGGACTTCCCATTTAAAGAAGGCAACATGGGAAAGAAAAAGGCAGATACAATTCATTTTGGCAACAGAGGAGAAGGTTTTAGTATAGTCAATGCATTCAAATTTTGAAAATCATTTAGCAACAATATAATCCACTTATGTTTATCCACTTTTTCATCTTTTCCAAAATTTCTTTTGTAAAACCATTTGCATATAAAAAAATTTCTTCCCTTTGGAAGAGGAAAAAGATCCCAATTATCGTTCGCAAATAACGAACGATATTATTAATTCATATATTAATCCCAATATGGATGACCTGAAGCTTCTTCAAAGGTGTTTGGATCAGAATTTTCTAGAACTTGAGCTAATAAGGAAGAGGCTCTTTCGAATTGAGAACGTGTACAACATTGATCTGCAGTATCACCTCCAAGAGAACCTGCAACATCCTGAGTAGAGCGGAGCCATCTTGGAAGATGTGGAGCTGAAGGAATATCTTCATGAGGTGGACGAGGATTTTCATCCTCGCTATCATCATCTGAACTAGAAGGAATTTTATAAAAAATAGGAGAGATATAGATTGGTGGCACATATGTCGAATCAAGCTCGCAGGCTAAAGGTGTTGCACCCGCCGAACTAGGCTCGTAGGCTAAAGGTGTCACACCCGCCGAAACAGGCTCGTATGCTAAAGGTGGAACACCTGCTGAACTAGGATCTCATGTCGATATATTTTCGTCAAAGTTTACATCTCTTCTAATGATTATATTTTTTCATTTTTCTTGAAGAAGTCTATATCCTTTGAGATCTTCAGAATATCCAAAAAAAATGAATTTTTCACTCTTACGTTCTAAGGCTTTATATTTCCCATCTGGAATATGAGCCCAAGATTCACTTCCAGAAACATGAAAGTGACTTACATCTGGTTTGATTGAGCTTTAGGATTCTTCTGGAGTTATATTCTTTAAAACCTTAATAGGAGTATGATTTACTATTTAATTTTCACAGTCAATTGCTTCTGCCCAAAAATTAAGACTAAGTCCTTTAGATTGAAGCATACAATTAACAATTTATTTGAAGGTGTGATTCTTCCTTTCAGCTACACCATTTTTTTGTGGAGTGGATGGAACAATATGCTGGAATTGAATGCCATGCTCAGTGAAAAAGTTGATAAAATTGTTGTTAACATATTCTCCTCCATTGTTTGATCTTAACTTAAGAATTTTATGTTAATATTGTTTCTCAACAAAGGCCTTAAAGGCAAAGAACATGTTAAAAGCTTCACTCTTGAGTTTTAGGAAGTATACCCAAGTGCATCTGAAAAAATCATCAATGAAATTTAAGAAGTATTTGCACCCAAAGAAAGAAACAACTGGAAGTGGAATACATAAATCACTCTGCAGAAGCTGTAAAGGGGCAGAAGGAGCCAAGAGGCTCTTTTTTCAAAATTTTTGTAATGATTTTTTCCGAGTACAAGATCGAACAAACACCATATCGGCAAGATACCATAGAAAGACATGTCACCATATTTTCTTTACATAGAGTTTGAAGAGAGCGATACTTTAAGTGAACAAATACTTCATGCCAAATTTTGCTCATTTCATCATTATGAGCAACAGAAACAGAGGGAAGACATGATGACCCAAAGTTGTTAAACTTATACAACCTTGTTGAATCATCAGTAATGCCAGTAGCTAAAATATGTTTACGATATTTTAGGTCCTTAATTACAACATCATGAGGTGAGAATTCTATTGTTTTCCATTCACCTGAATGAGTTATATGATAAAAAAATAGAAGGTTTCAGGATAAGGTAGGAACACATAATACATCATTAAACTGACCATTATCTAGATGAATGGTTCTAGAGCCTACAACACTAAAATATCTATCATCACCAACATAAATGTTTTTGGTGTTACAATCATTTAAAGAAGAAAACATGGCTTTAGTTTTGGCCATGTGGTAAGAGGCTCCATAATCAATCAGCCACTCATGAGAATGAGAAGAAGAGGATACATTTAATGCATAACCATATCTTGATGCTTGAAAATCACAAGCAGAAAGTTCCATTCCTAAAGCTGAAGTTGAAGAGTTCTCCAAATTGATGTGGTACTTCTTCATTGTTGTTTCCAAGCCTTCCATCTTCTTAAAACATTTGGACTCTACATGGCCATCACTATTACAAAAGTTGCAATGTCTATTTGTTTTCTTCCCTTTATTTTTGTTTGCCTTATCAATTTTTTGAGTTTCTTTTTCAATTTGTGGTTGAAATTTCTTAAGACCCTTGTTTGGTTTACGACCATTCTTTTTAGGATGCTGCTTCCTAGGATTATTTTGATATGGTTGCTGCTAGGATGCTAAGGATTTCTTAGAATTTTTTCCAATATTAATAAGACTAAGGTGTAATATTTTTTCTTGTTCTCTTATCAAAGAATTGCAAATGGCATCAAAAGAGGGGGAATTGGAGGTTGTTCCTTGATAAATGAGGGCTTATCTAGTGGAATGGAAGGTGGAAACAATATATAGTATGTATGGCCAAGCTTAGAAATAATGGAATAGATATGGCTACCATATTAATTTTTCACCTTACAAACTTCTAAAATAATTCCAAGGGTCTTCAATTTGGAAAAAAAATCTTTAATAGGGGAAAAATTATTCGGGTCCAAAGTAAGAAACTCATTTTTAATCTGGTGGGCCTTGATTTCATTTTCAATGCCAAAAACAATATTTAGCTTTTTCGTAGCTGCATCAGGGGTGTCAATTTCTTGGATATTGAATATATTCAGCAATGGACATTCCTATCAAACCTCTTGTTTATTTTCCCATTCAGAGGCTTTATCTCCATTGGTAGGTTTCGTTTCTTGTCTTGTGGCTATTCTAAAAATCCCTTTACATCTTAGTAAGTCTATCATGTAGGATAGCCATTGGAAATAATTGGTGCTATTAAGAATAATCGGGCATGCACTTTCCATTTAAAAAAAAATAATCTAAAAAGGTTAAAAATAACTACTCCAAAGGAAATATCTCGAAAAATTAGGCAGGTTAAAAAAAAACAGCTCGGAAAATGGCTTCCAGATGAAGAATTTATGCCTTTTTGAAAAACATGTGTTGTAGATGCCAAATAGTTACATGAAAGGTTGAAAGTTGATGATGAAGTTCTACATTTTAAAAAAATCCCCCCCTTCTCCAAACTTTTTTTTTTAACTGAAATGATTATGATTTATTAATAGGTCAAAATTGGCTAGGTCAGGGCCAAATCGACCATCATTACAAAGATTCAAGCCAATTTTCCATGACAGGAGAAACTTCACTAAAAAATTCAGGGAATAGAGATTTGAGAAGGTGTTTCATCATTTTTTCTAAAATTTCCTTGCGAAAGAAGGTAACATTTGTTTGCATTCGTGTCCACTTCCTTGTTCGAACCTCAGAGAATGTGGAAAAATTGGTATGAGGAAAAGTCTAGCAACATAAACTTTGGCTTTCGAAAGATCTTATTTAGGATTGGATCATTGAACTAGTCCTCTGAATTTAATGTATTTATAAAAAAAATTGAGCCGTGGAAAGATTGGAATTATCTAATACCTTTCTCATGAGCAATTTCCCAGGATTTTAGCAGACCAATTATTTTTTCCTAATTATTATTTCTCTACCCAAGGCCCCAGCTGAAGTTGTCTCTTCTTAGACCATCTGAGGAGTAGAGCACTGTACTAGCACCCACAGGCCCAGAATTTTCTTTGGAGGCATTGCCATATATAATAGTTGCTTTACCCTGCTTCCTCCACCACACTTGAAAGGTTTCATCCGAGTACCATAAACACTATCCTGGATTGGTGAAGGGACAAGATGAGATTTGTTTTCTATCATGATAAACAAAGGTTCCCATCCAATTATTTTCTTCAGGAAGGAGAGAGTTTCCAGGTTTATGGGAATGCTGAGTCACTATTTCAAGAAGGAGAGATTGGGCTTTGGCTATAGCCGTTGAGGGAGATGAAGAAGTGCTATTGAAAATATTCTCGTTTCTTGCAAGCCAAATTTTACAGTAGGCATATTTGGGGATGGTATGCCAAACACGAAACCAAAGAGACTTACTAGAAATTTCATGTGGATAGCACCTTCCAAGTGGAAAATAAATAAACCACAAAGATCTCGGTTGGGATTGTAACATTGAGACCTTGAAGGATAAACTTCCACACATCTTTGGTGAAGGTGCAGTCCACGAACATGTGATCCATAGTTTCGAGAGAATTTCTGCAAAGTGTGCATCTGTGAGGACAGATGATGCTTATTTTTATTAGATTTCACCCCCTTTTCCAAACTTAATACAATAATCTCACTTTCAAAAAAACTACTTTATGTGACCCACTTTTATAAATAAGTGAGAGTCACTTTTACATGTGATTTTTAAGTAAAACCCTCTTTTTAAAATGAGAAACCTGCCAAAGGGATTTATAAGAAAATGTAACTTAACAAAAAATTTTTTAGAAAAAGAATCTTGAGAAAGAGACTTGAACCCAAGACCTCTATTCTCATAAATTAACTTTACACCCAGTGAGCTGGTAAAATGATTTTGTAATTGTTTGAAACGAGGAAGTTTTTTTTTTTTTTTCTCTTCAATATGTGTGCTTTTTCCTGCAAAAAAAACACAAGATACGTGCAAAGAAAAAAACAAACCGTATTGCAAAATGTTATATTTCCGGTTAGTCTTATCGGCAATTAGCTATTTTTCACTATTTTTTATTTCCCGAAGAAGCAGGGAAAGAGCATACGTAGAAAAAAATCTCGTCTTCCTAATTCTGATTTTCTGAGATGGCACATAGTGCAAAGAAAAGAGCATACACAGAGAAGAGGGTATATATCGGGAAATAAAAAAAATATAAACTGAAATAAATAGAGGGAACTGGAATAAACAGAAGGATTAATAAGTATAAGTGAAGAAAATATAATTTATACCTCCAGATCTAAAATGACATAACTAGGGCAACTAGAAACCTTTTCACATAAAATGAAAGGGGATTATCACTGTAACAGATGTTCTAGACACAATAAAGCAGTTCTCCCAGCCCAAAAGTGGTCAGAAATAGTAGATCTGGAAATGGTAGTCACATGCAATGAAACCGGCTTCCGATTTGGATAAAAAATGAATGTGACCCTCAAAATGGCTTTGATACCGTGTAGGAATTTGCAGGGTAGGTTCCTTAGATCAAACACCAAAGGTCACCACTCACAAACAGATCACAAATTAGTACACCAGTACTTGACATGGTTAAAACCCTCGAAGAGGGAAGCAGTCCACGACCTAAGCCAATGCGACTACTTCAAGAAATTTATTAATATAAAGAAATAAAATTTACATAAGCTTCTCTAATAAATGGTTACTAGAAAAAAGACCCTCCATGTTATTTAAATAGAGATCATGGACCAATTAGGTGTTAAGCCATGGATCAAGTGTCGGTAATACTGAGGAGAGAGTGAACTTTCAGATCACTACATGTCGTGACCATCGGATTATAAGTTATAAATGTACATAGTAAAGAAACACACTTTACCTAACCCTATGCTAGACCAAGTTATACTTAACTATTTCCTATGTTCCAGAATATCCAAACATAGTGCCTATTCCATGACCGAGTGTGCTTCTACCAATATTGAGGTAATTACTCAACATATTGTGACAAATAATGTAATAGGTATTTAGAGTCAAGAGAGAGGAGGTAATAACATTAGTGGAGTTGTAAAAACATTAGGAGGTGTGTCACAGAGTATTATAGTTCAATATGTTATGCAGAGTAGCATGCACTTGTCTGGAAGTGCAACTAGTTCATTAGGAAATTATTTATCAAGAATAATTGTGTAAATCATAATGGAAGAAGTTAAGATAATGATGCTTATGTTCCACAATGCTAAGAAAAAATATCTAAAGCAACATTTGTTTATCTACAAAGCCATATAGATGCTAAAGTAGGTCCAATAGCAGGAAACTAAGATCATGCAGCTAAAGATTATGTTTAGGGACTGCATGTTAACCTAGTTTATAGAGTATAAAAGTACGACTCCATCTAAAAAAACCAAGTCATTAGATGACATAAAGCATACTCTAATAAATGAATTTTAGAAATTGAAATCACAATATCAATGAATTACATAGCTGAAAGAGGTTAAGTAGGGTTTGAACGAGTCTATATGGGATTTCAACTAGAGATTGACAATTTTGAAGGAAAGAATAGCCTTTAAAATCCCATATGCACAACACAAGGAGCAGTTCATGGTTGGACTACTCCCACACATTATAATTCCCCTGACCTAACATGAAATTATTTCACAATCATAGACATTATATATTTCATTGAAGATGGAGGCCTCTCTAGAAAAAACTGGGGATAGTAGTGGAATGGCACAAGTTGAAACTTAGCTTTCTACACTAACTCTTCAACTACAAGGTTTGAATAAGTGGGAGGAGAAACAGAAGGAAGTGTGTGTACCATATGTCGAATGGAAGGCCACCATATAAATTAGTGTAAGCTACTAACAAATCAGATGGAACTGGATGTAGTTAACACAATTGTGTATGAAAAGGATTGTGGTGCAAGGTCCGTCAAGTTTGGGGTCACACCATACAGAGTTGTCCTATGATGCAGAAGTATGACACTTCCATGAAGAATTTATTTTGTATTTTTGAAAATATATTGGACATAATGTCCATATTTTATACACACTAGAGTTAATGCATTATTGTACTTTTTATTCATTTCGGGTGTTATGACTGGAGGGAAATAAAGAAATGAATTCATATTTTGACTAGTAGGGATACAATTAGTCTAATCAGTGTAGTTAACAAGTTGATGATCAGGAATCATCCGTAGAGTACTAGAGGACTAGTGAGAGGGAGAGGAGGATTCAAAAGGGGTATATGACCCATTGTTTATTACAATGATAGATAACAGAGTTATCTTGCATGAGACTTCCCTAACCCCTACTTCACATGCACCTATTGTATGGTACTAGACCATGTAATAGAAGACTACACCTAATTGATTTCAAAATGATAGGAAAATAAAGGGTTATATGTTGAAAGGATCACCATTGAACCACATAGAAATCAACCATGGGTTGGAGTAGTAACATGAGGAAGCACAAGGATAGGGGCCAACACTACAAAGAAGGGGACAAAACAAGCACAATAGATAATTGTTACACAACATTTTGTCATTGTCCCAGCAATCCCCATCCCGCACATTGGAGGATCATTTCTATGACTAAATTTTTTTTAATTCCTTGCAAATACCATCGTTGCATCCATTTCCATGAGGAAAACATTCCTTCCGTTGACAATTTCCTAAGTAGACCATCAGAAACACATGTTTTTGCCTTGGAGCTAGTAGACCGTTATGCCCTCGTGCCAATGATGAAAATTAACACTGGGCCCCGTGACCATTGGCACTTTTTCCTAGTGAGCTACTTGCGCCAAACTGTTTATGGAATGTTTTCTAAATATAGAGGTGAAGTTTCTATCCTAACAACTTCGTGGGAGAACTCATCTGGAGTGGTTTGACTGAATAACCATGGCCCTCCTCCTTTGGCCTCGTGTTTCCACTTTTTGGCGAAACCTCTCAAGTTATAAGGCCTCCCTTCCACCATTGTAGGGATCCAAACCTCCTCCTCTCCCTCTATAAATAAAGCCATCTTCCATTGATGAGCTAGCTAAACAAATTATTGTTGAAAGGATAAAGAGAATTACTAAACTTTTTGCTAGGAAGATAGAATGGAAAGGGACCTTTGTCAAGACAGCTTAGGCTTGTGTCCTCACCTCGTCCGAATCCCCCAACGATCCTTCAAAACACGCTTCATTTGAACCCCGCTGTAGGAGGCTGCGACGTCAAGGCTCTGGTTGTAACTCTTTATTCTATTTATATATATATATACATGAATATTGTCTGGTTCACATCTTGCATTAATTTGTTTTATTTGATGTAATATTCTTAACCTTCCTTGACTGGTTAGTTGGTTATGAATGAAATCATTGTTTTGTATGATTCTCTTATTTTTTGATCTTCATGTAGGTATCTGAGAACTGTTGCAGAAGGATTGTGACCCATCAAGTCAGAGATCAAGAGGCCACCACCACTACATCAATGACAATGTTGGAATCCAGGTAGGATGATCTACCCTATCCTTTTCATTCATTAATTAGGAACCTACATTTTAGCTTGTCCCTTTATTGCTAGACCCACTCTAGGGCTAGAGGGATCATCTCTATCCGCCGATAGGATTTACCTTCCCAAAAAATTTGTGACTCCGTTGGGGATCAGTGTGAGTTTGTCATTTCTTTGCCTTTTAGGAATTTTCCTTGACAGGTCGAATTCGGTCGTTTTCTTGCTTGTCTGTCCTTTTTGGCTTGTTTGATTGTCTGAAATCCTCTTGTTCATCTCTAGAGTGTCAAGATTTAACTCTGCTCACTAGTTCTTTCCTCCTCCCATAGTTATCTGGCTTGGCGCGAGTTTCACTTGGATATTCATGCCAATTGACACAGGTTTCTTTTGTTGCAGTAACACCAACCCCTGTTTGGAACGGATTATTGCCTCACAGTCACACTAGATCCTGTAAGATTTGGTTTGACCCTTTTGCTGAGTTTTTGGTTAGTCATGCTTGACTCTGGCTTGTTCTTTGATTTGAAATTGGTCTTTTTGGAGCTGTTTTGACTGCTTTAGGCTTGCTCTTCTTAGATGATTGTCTATTTTATTATTGATGCAGTTCATAGCCATAGGGTTCTAGGTGTCTCTCGCTCATTCAGCCTTCTGATTGAGGTTTGAGTCTTTTTTTTTCTTGTCATCTTGATTCCCTAATCAGTTGCTGGATCATTTCTTGATCCTTTAAGTTTTTGGTTTGTTGAACGATTACTTTTGTGTTTTTTTTACTCTCCATCTCTTTGTTTTCGAGCATAGATTACATTTCTCATTTGGGTCATTTTGAAAGCTTTCTTTGATTGAAATAATCCATCATTTTTTTGAGCATGTTTTTATGTCTGAATTGCTTTTGGATTGTTTGTTTTTAGATCTCTACATTCATAGTACTATAAAATAGTGTTTGATTTGATTTTTGATGTAATTAGTGCATCGTGCACTTTATTCATTCAAAAAACAAAAAAAATTCACCCTTTGGCGTGCATCCAGCCTGAAAAGTTCTTTTACGTAACTAGTGCTTGCATCTAGGAAAGAGTTTTTCATTTCTTGTTTTTATTGTATCAGATGCATTAGGAGACTTCTTCATATGTTTTCATTGTTTGCTTCTTTCTAAAATATCTCTATCCTTCTCTTCGTTAGCATTCATCAAATGGAAAATGGTTTTCTATTGCATGTAGCTTTCATTTAGGAAATTTTAGATCAAATTTGGTAGGGCCTTGAAATTGAAACGTTAATTCAAGATCAACTGTAAAATTTATTCAATTAACATAAAGAAGCATTGGAACCTAACATAAACATTTTTAGAGGTCTAGGCTAGTAACGTGTTCCGGTGTCGTTAAACCTAGTAGCTGTCATTCGCCATCTGGCGTTAAACAACACTAGTACGGAATTGTGCTCCCTATACCGTCGCGTATATAAAGGGAGACCCTCATAGATTCAAATCCTTTATCCATAGGAAGCCAATTTTGCCACCTTGTAACCATGATACACCGAACAGAAAATTCGGGGAGACTACCTACATGTACTTTAAGTCCTTGGCCGTTTCTCTTTCATTTTGATCACCAAGGTGTATATGACAGTTCACGGAAACTTGGTACACCCTCTTGCTTAGATTACCTGAGTAGTAATTTCGATCTTTTCATGACTACTTAAAAAAAGAAGAGATCACCGAGCACTTTTCCTTTCATGCTTCTTTAAAATTTAAAGTGATTAGAGTCATCTTTTGTCTATTTCTCGACTCTTAAAATACGAAACATCGAAGTTTTGTTCCACTGTCATAAAATTAATTACCCACGATCACATGCCTGTTAAAAGTTATTTACTTGGCTTGTTCTTTGTCATTCCTTAGAGTTTGTTCTTAAAGCCTTGAATTTTCTATCTCATTTTCCTTCCCGTGTTGAAATATTTTCATAGTGGCAAAAACACCAATTTCATCATCTTCTTCACTGCCTCATAGTGGTAGTTATTTTCCTGACGTTTCTTTTGAAACCCCTCAGTCCACTAGGTCTATCGAGCTTACACAGCCTATTATTCTGAGTGTTCAACATCTTGCTACTCAATCTCCTCATGAAGATTCAGTTGAGTTCAATTGGCCTCCTCAGGGTGCTTGGTCTAGTTTTGGAGTGAGGAAGAATTCCCTCCTCTTACTTCGGGATCACATTTTATAGTTGCTGCTATAACTCCTAGTCCTCATCGTCTTTTCTAAGATCTTACAGCTTCATTAGACATGGATTCTTCAAGTCCTATCAGCAGTGAAGAAATGTGTCCATAGGGGAATATCAGCTTTTCCCTGAAGATCTCCCGCATGTCTCTAATAAATCTTCCCCTCCATCAGTGTCACTTCCACCCAGTTATTAGACTTTGAGTCAGATTATCTCTGGTGTTGCATCCATAGCATCCTCTAGTACATCGACTCCTCCAAGGAGATCGATCCTTCCTTCATTAGGACTATTACCTTCGATGCCTACTTCGTCGATCGTTGTTACATCTGTCCCAGTCCAACCTATCGTTTGTGTGGCTTCATCTACACCAGTTGTTACACATCAGTCATCAGGATCTTTTCACACTCATAGGTCTATCTTTCTTAATCCCACGTTTCCTGTTAATCCCAGCTGAGTAAATCACAACCTCGCGCTTCGTAGGCTGCGCCTGCTTCTAGTGTGGCTATGACTTCCTCTTCCATTCCCTGTAGCCTTACTTTTGAAGAGTATCTATTGGATGTTCACCAGTAGAACTCTCAAGGTTCTCAGTAGCCACAGGCTCCTGTTAATCCTCTGCATCACTATGATATCTACAGTTAACCCGTATAATTGCCTCCTCTTGATCCAAAACAGGCTTTTTATCTGCTTATGGCTGATCCTTATCAGACCATCCCTCATCGAGGGCTGGTAATACAAGGAAAACCCTCTGGTATACAAGGACAACCCCCATAGGAACAACCTTCTTGTCTGTAAGGACAACCCTTACAGGTTCAACCTTTTGTCCAGCAACCGTACGGTCCTTATGGTCAACCTCAATATCAGTATCAATATCAACTAGGAGTGTCTCACGTTCCTGGGGGGCAAATGTATCCACCATAAGGACAAACTTTTGTGCAACAGCAATAGCCTTATGTTCAGCAAGGCCAGAACTTTGTGAAACAAGGACAACCCTACAATCCTCTTCTGGGTCAACCTGGTTATCAGGGAAAACCTAGTCCATCAAAACCATCGGGTCGGCCCCTTCCACAAGGGAAACCTAGTGGCCCTCAGTATCCAAGCCAACCTGCTCAACAGGGACAGCCTGCTCAGCCTCAGCAGCCAATTCAACCTGCTCAACCCGTTTAGTAGTCAGTTCAACCTGTTCAACTAGCTGAACAGTTAGTTCAACCCGTTCAACCAGCTTAGCGGCCCATTCAACCTGCTCAGCAGGGTCCACCTGCTCAACCTCAAGGTGTTGTTTACCCTTGTCAAGGTCAATATCAGGTGGTATATAGTGAGCCCCAAGGTTTCACTCATTACCCTCAAAATCAATCCCAAATGGTGTATAACACACCTCAAGGAAATGCTTACATTCTGCAACAGAATCCATAGGTTTCTTAGCAATAACCTCAATGGTATGCTCAGAATAAATATCCCAGTCCTCAACCCTAGTATGGGCAGAACTATTAGGCTTATAACCCCTATGGTCAGAATCCTCCAAGACAAAATATATGGGGGCAGAATTTCTCCCAGACTGGGTGGAATGCTAACATGGGTCCTTATCAAAGGTCTCTGATGCCTTTTAATCCTCAATTACGATTTCTTGCTATGTTGGAGCTTCTAGATGTGTTAAAGTTAACGAACGATCTGATTCTTCATACGCGTATTAGCCTCCAATTACAACTAAGATCCCTAGATATTATCCTAAGTTTGAGGGGAAGTCTGGAGAAGACCCCCAAGCACATTTTATGACCTACAACTTGTGGTGTTCCTCTAACTCTTGGGTTGACGATTCCATCTGACTCCATCTTTTCCAGCGGACTCTTACTGGTGACACTGTAAAGTGGTACATCAAATTGTCTCATGGCATTTTTCAAGATTTCAACTCTTTAGCCATAGTGTTTCTTACAAATTTTTAGTTATCGATTCGTTATGAGACCGGGATGCACCTCCTTACATCCTTGAAATAGGACCAAGCTACTCATATCTCAGATCATACTCATGAATGGAGGCATCATCGTCGCTTGATCAAGTTTGATATTCCTGATCAGCTTCTAACTGATTGGTTCACTACCTCGTTTTTCAATTAGATCACTAAAGACATAGGTATGGGGGCATGTGTAACCGAAGAAAAAGCCATTTCTCATGCCTGGTAACTTGATCTTGTATACTCTCAATCTGGCACATTGTATGATATGTTTCCTGATGCTCCTCGACCTGGAACTTCCAAAGCACTGGCGACACCATCCATCGACGGTATTATCAGTTCCATGTCTCAGACTTCTCAGAAGTCTTATCCTTCAAACCCTAGGGAGAAAAAGTGTAATCCTTCCAATTATGTTGCCTCTCAATCTACCCCAAATCCTAGTAAAACCGTGGAAGTCAATGCCGTTCAGGACAATCCGATGGATAAGACTTCCAAGGGAAAAAATAAGGGTAAAGGTAAGACAAAAGTTGATACCCTGAAACTGGATTCATATAAACCTCATGTTGATGATGGTTCACAGTGTAAGCTGAGGTGCCCTTGTTTGATTTGTGACGAAGAGCACTACACCAAGGACTATCCTCGACGGGCCGAAGTAAGTAGATTTCTCAAAGGCACCCAAGGAACTACGTTTGTTCTCAAATAACCTTTCCTATCATAGCAGACCTAGATGGTAGAGAAACCTCAGCCCTCTGCCCCATTTGGCTCTTAGGTTTTCATGATGAATGGTTCTGCATCCGTTCCCATCACTACTCAGTTGAAATATTAAACCAAATCGAGTTAGGCAGCGGGGAAAGAGATTGCTGATGGTCCTCCTCCTTCTCCTCCTTCTGGCCCTCTTCAGATTGAAAGGCCAAGTACTCAGCTCGTTGTACAACCACCTTCTAAAGGTGTACTTCGTAAGCCTTCTTACAATCCCAACGCCCGTGTTGCTCAACATTACAGTATTGTTGAGGATTTGGCTCAGGCGCCATTTGCAATGTTTACATTAGAAGTACTTCAAAGCTGTCCATCTCAATGGAAGGATTTTTTATCTTAAATCAACGGGGTTGATGCTACTGATTCTAGCCTTCTCACTTTCGACTTAGAGAATTTCATCCCACGACTCCCGCACCAGATTGTACTCACCATACAAGTTGGTATTAATGGTCTAAATATCCATCGGGCAGTTGTGGACGAGGGTACATCTATGTGTGTCATCTCATCTACTTGCTGGAAAGCCATTGGTTCATCGGATTTGAATTCATCACCAAATTCCATTGAAGCATTTGATGGAAGAGAATATAAACCTCTTGGTGTTCTGAATAGTTTATTGATTACATGAGAAGCAAAGACAATTAATGTCGAGGTTGAAGTAGTTGATTCCAAGCTCAATTACAATCTTCTCCTCAGTTGCAGTTGGACTCACACCATGTTGTTCGTTCCATCCACTCTCTTTCATTTTCTAAACTTCCCGCACGAAGGAAATATTGTTACTGTTGATCAGTTGTCGTTGTTCACTTCTTCTCAGAACAACATTATGTATGTGGGTCAAATTCCTACTCCGTACGAGAGCATAGGGCCGGGTCTCTTCAAATATCTTACCCTCATGGATATTTTTCCTCTTCCTCCACCCAAAAATGTTCAAATTAATATGATCTCTCAATCTGACGACCCATGGATCATCCCTTCACCTGAGAAGATCGATTCTTTCAGAGATTCAATGTCATTAATTCCAATCGAGATAGACTATTGTGAACTTGTTTCGGCTTCGAAACCTCCACCTTCTGATCATGCTCCTTTGAGCATGTCCCTCAACACTTATTCTCAATCCCCTTGGCTTGGTGAATCAGATTCACTCGATCCCTTGAAAGAGATATTTCTCTCTGATGAAGCGATCATGAAAACCATTTCTCTTGAGGATCTTCTGTGGGATGATAGTCATCATCATTCCTTGTTCATGCCTGGCCTCGGGGCCATGTCTACATGTCTTGAGAGGTTTTCATCTCAGGTTCCTTCTCCTCCACTTCAAATGCCTATTATAACACCTGAAGAATTTACGGAGGGTAACTTGAGCAACATCACACAAACGATGCCTATTGACATTTCCGTGAAATCGGGGATCATAGAGAATCGGGGTCACTTGCTCTTACGATGAAGTTTAGGTTTATACTATCCTTTTCCACAAGTTCCGCGATGTCTTTGCATGGTCCTACAAAGAGATGCCCAACATAAATCCTAGTATAGTGGTGCATCAGATTCCTACCTACCTTAGTTCAAAGCCCGTTCATCAGCGCCTTCGTCCTATGCACCCTAGAAAGGCTACCACCATTAAGAGTGAGGTTGAAAAAATTTTCAATGTTGGTTTCATCTATCTGATTGCCTTAACAAAATGGGTGTCCAAAATTGTCCCTGTAGATAAGAAACATGGTACCATTCGGGTCTATGTTGATTATCATGACATAGACAGGGCCTGTCCTAAGGATAAACATCCTACTCCCTTTATTGTTCAGATCATTGATGACTGCAATGGGAGTGATATATTTTCCCTCATGGATGGCTTTTTTGGCTATAATCATATTAACATTCACCCAAACACTAACCACAAGACAACCTTCATCTGTCCTTGGGGTACTTTCACTTATAAGAAGCTCCCTTTTGGCTTGAAGAATGTTGGGCCCAAGTTTCAGTGAGCGATGTCATATGCTTTTCACGATATTAAGAACATCATTTATTCTTATCTAGATGAACTTATAGCTCATTCAGCCAAGCATAAGGACCACCTTAACCATCTTCATCAGATATTTCTTCATTGTCAATGCTACAACATCTGGTTAAATCCACATAAGTGCGTATTCTGCGTTGATTCCGATAGAATCTTGGGGTTTATCATTTCTAAAGACGGGATTCACCTTGAGCCACTCAAAGTTTAGGCTATCATTAATCTCCCCTCTCCATCCTCATTACATCAGCTGCAGAACCTACAGGGGAAGGCTATTTTTTTGTGCCGATTGATACCTAACTATGCTGAAGTGGATAAATGATTCACGCGATTACTAAAGTAGGGTGTCCCGTTCCTTTGGGATGAGATTGCCCAGAAGTCTTTTGATGCTCTCAATAAGTTTCTTGTAAATGCCCCTCTATTTCCTCCACTGAACTATCATCGCGATCTTTCCCTTTATTTAGCCACCACTTTCAGCACGATTGCCATGGTTTTGGTCCAAAATGATGATGATGGTGAAGAGCGTGTTGTTTAATACCTCTCTTGTAACCTTCTCAATACTGAAACGTGCTATGCCCATGTCGAGAAGTTAGCGTTGGCTTGGGTTCAAGAAGTTCAGTATTTTCATCATTACATTCTGCTGCGTACTGTGACTGTGATTTGGGACTGCAACCCTATGACCTATATATTGTCTCGAAAATTGCTAAGGGGCAAGTACTTGAAGTGGATTTTCATCCTCTAAGAGTTTGATTTGGAATTTACTATGGCCAAGTCGAAGAAATCACTAGTCTTTGCCAATTTTATATGCTCCCTCCACTCTGACTCTGCTCCATCTGGTTCTGAGGAATGCATTATGGACTATTTGATTTTTATGATTAGCACCCTTAATCCTTGATATGGTGATATCATCGTATATCTCCAGAATTATACTTTTAGATCTGAGTTGATGAAGGATGCTCGCCGACACATCCGTCATCAATCGCAACGTTATCGTATAGTCGAAGATACACTCTACCACATCAGAGTAGATTCCATTCTCTATGGGTGTTTGACTCTCAAGGAGGCTGAGAAAGCCCTGAGTTATTGTCACAGTGGCATCTGTGGTGGTCACATGTCTGGTTATGCCACTACACAGAATATTCTTCGTGTTGGGTATTTTTGGCCCTCTATGTTCAAGGTCTACATTGTTGCTTTTCAAAAATTTGATGATTGCTAGATCTATCAGCGCAAGATGCATGTGCCACCTGTAAATCTCCACCCTCTCATTACCGTTGGTGCCTTTGCAAAGTTGGGAATCTATTTTATGACGTGTAACCCTCACTCAGCTGGGGGTATGCTTATATCATCGCAGCTGTTGACTACTTCACTAAATGGGCCGAAGAAATGCCTACACTTGCTGCTGACGGTAAGAGAGCAGCTCAGTTCATATTCAATCACACCATTTCTAGGTTTAGTGTGCGTCAAGCCATCATTACTGATCATGGTTCCCATTTTTGGCATTATATGGTAGCGGAGATGACTTCCAAGTTGGGTCTTCATCACGATAGCTCAACGTCGTACTATCATCAGGCTAATGGCCAAGTTGAAGCCATGAATAAATTTCTTGTCACCATGCTTCAACGTACGATTGGGATGCACAAATCCGATTGGCATATGATGTTATTTTTGGCTCTTTGAGCATACCAAAACTCAGTTAAGAATGCGACCAGATTCACTCCATTTTAGCTTGTTTACAGTCTAGAATCTACCCTTCTAATTGAGAGTGAAATACCTTCACCCAAGTTGGATGTTGAATTTTTCTGAACACTTCACTAGAAGAAGAGCATCTTCTCTACTTAGAAAGGCTAGATGAAACTCTCCGCTTTGCTGCTTTGGTCATCGAGGCACAGAAGAAGCGGATCAAAGATCATTTTGACCAATCGGTTTCCCCTTGTTCCTTCATAGAAGAAGACCTTGTCCTCCTGTACGACCAAGCTCATGATAAGCCTGGGGCAGGAAAATTTCAACCAATGTGGCATGGGCCCTACATTGTTAAACCTGTCTTGTGGAATGGGGCCTATGAGCTCATTTATTACGAAGTTCATCCTCTAGATCAGCCTAGAAATGGGTTGTATCTCAAAAAATATTATACATGATTCATTCGTGCATGATTTGTGTACATAGGTGTTCTTTTCATTTTTGTACAATTTTTTCTTGGTGTGCTTTGCGAGCATTTTCTTGATTATTGGGTCGTTTCTTATTGTGCATATGTCTATTACCCCTTATGTTAGTTTCGCGAATGATGCTTCCAGTAGTACCCAGAACCTGTCTTCGGTAGCCTCAGTGATTTATGATCCTGCTAGTGAGTTGATAGATCTACAAGGTATTTTTCTATGATGAACTACAAACAATGTCATTGAGTATAGTGTTGTCATTGAACTATTAACCGAGGTGATTACCCTTGGCATTCATGCATTGGTTGTAAACCTGGACTCAAAACTTTTTGTTCTTTGAATTAATGGACATTATTCAGTCAGAAACCCTCAGATTTTAAGGTTGTTTTTACGTGTTCATTTGCTGGAAAGAAATTTTGATTATATTGCATATCAACATATTCCTAGGTGAATGAATGCATTGACTGATATAGTGGCTAACATTGTATGGATATCACATGAAAGATATCCATATAGGAAAATAGAAGTATATATATATATATATATATATATATATATATATATATATATATATATATATATATATATATATCGAATGTTTGCATCAGTGTGCATCATAAGTTCAAAAAATATGTGTTTTTGTTACATCCTGAGACATCATGTCTCTCCAAAATATGTAGAAATAAATCATAGGTGTCTAATCGACGTGATTCTCATGATAGCATATCACTGCTCATACAAGCCTCCTTAGCAAGTGGTGAACTTGTTTTGACACCCCTACAGTGTGTCTCTGGTATGCACGAGGAACATCGTCAAATCGTGCATAGTCCAGGACACCGCGAGAGATTCCCTCCAGGTTGCGCATGATTTCATCATCCTCACCTCCCTCACCATGAGGGGAAATATAAAATTCGTGATGGATTTGCCTTGCTATCGGGGACATGCCAGCAATTCTTTCTGTTCCAACATCTGCATAACACATGGATTTAATGTCAGAACATATATAACAAAAGAAATCATAATACTCATGAAAATAAAAAATTATTCTTACCAAGTGCTTCATCCCAATCCTCTCCTTCCAGGAGTGGGAGGTCTGGATCACCAGTGAAATCTGTGCCAGAGTAGGTCGAGTCCTCCATGACAATCAGCTGTTGGTGGAGCCAATCGAAGAACTCCAGTCTCCAAGACATCTGTTGGTCGCCCCCTATCCTTGGAATCAACGCTGCCCAATGGGCCATCCGTGGCTCTTGTGTTGGTGGTGTTGGAACTATCACTTCCTATCGTTGGAAGATTGGTAATCGTTTCAAGAATAACGATACCAGGATGGATCCATATCCAAACTACTTTAGTTTGGTATTCTTGCATTTCGTCAATTTTCATTTCATATCGATCGTCATTGCCTCTACCCAGTTGTAGAGGATCGATGTCAGACAGTCTACTGCAAAAAGAAGTTATGTTTTTGTTGCTTCGTACAGTGCCTATGATCCCGCAGCTCGTGTGATGGTATGTAGCACTACCTTTAGTGCCAAGTCTGGGATAGTTTGGATATCCACTTTCCCGCTTCCTGATCCTTTCCATGCCCCTCAACATACCCTATCGATCACCATGCTCATGTTCTCCATGGTGGTTCGGGTGCCGACCAGGATTGGTGTTTCCCCTCTCCGCGATAGTCCTATTATGAAATAAATGTCTGAGACATCAATCTCGAGTTCCCAATCACGAATAATGAATTTTTTCTGATCCTCATCCCAGATACTCATCAAATATTGCGGCAACTCTCGTTGAGCTCTAAGGCATGGTGTCTTGAAGAAAATTTTCAGTCCATAGTCTCTAAGAGCTTCCATGCATCTTTCATTTTCCGTGGCAAGCTCATCTTCTTCACTTTGTTCTCGTTCTTTCCATTCGATCACCATTTTGCAGCTTCACACCTACAAACATGTTCATATGAATCTCATTAGCCAAATTAAAAGCTTTGAATTTGTGAAAATTGGGCCTGCTTGCTTGCATTGTAAGCTTAAAAAGATTTGCATGGTTGGCGTGACTGTTTAGGAAACAGTTGTGCTAATGGGCACGCCCCAATTCAAGAATTTGGGCGATTGGCGTGAGTCCATGCCCGATACTCACGCCAACCGCTATGCCCTATTTTTTACAAATTCGCCCACATAATCAAAATTTTGGGTTGCGGGTAATGAAAGAGGAATTAAAATGCATGGAAGGATGCCAGCTCTTACCTGGAACTGAAGGATTCGAGATTGATCTGTCGGATTAGCCACTATCATCGCAAAAAAATCATAGTCTAAAATGGGTAACTATTTCTCCACAAGAGGTAAAAGTGAAAAGTAATTATTTTTTACCATTTTTGGCATTTTATAACTTTTAGGAAACCCTAATTAGGTTTGAAGACATGTTTTTCGATTATTACATTATGTTATTTCAAGAAATGAGTTTTAAATTTGTCTCTTGTACAACAACAGGTTTTTAAATGAGATAACGATGAAGTAACGAGTTGTATTTTATACTTTTTCGGACTCGGTAAAAACACGTAAAATTCAATGATGGAGTCATCTTTCAGCTCTTTTATGACTCTCTAAAATTTAAAAGATTTCCAAGACTATTTTCATTTTGCACTCGTTAAATTGTTGCGAAACGATATCTACCCAGTATACGTTTACCCCTTTTTCAAGCTGGGATAGATTATTTACAAAAAAGCAATACCTTATCCTATCGCAACTAAGAGGTTGTTTCAGATATTGTTTTCTACCTTTTTGGATCTGAAGGGATATTTAAGAAAAGGGAATGCTGGATTTTTCTTTTCCGCTTCTTTTCAAACTCTCTAAACATGAAAATATGTCGAGTTCTTCCTTTGTCAGACTCGTTAAACCTTGATGACATTAGAGATCATCACCATGACGTTCGCCGAGTTCCTCCTTCCTAGGGCTCGTAAAATGTACTAGGATGGATTTTTCTAAAGGAAAAACTTACATTGCAAGCATATGCTATCCCCTTAAAGCTTGTTTTCCAAAAATAATTGGGGTACTCGCCAGAAATGGTGGGGGAAAATGGAACCATTTTTTAGTCGTTTCGGCACTATGTCGCTCTTGAACATGACACTCGCCTGAATTCGTGTCAGGTTGGGGACATCTCATTTCGTAATTTTTTCCTCCTTGGGTTTGGGTAATCTATTTTGGCCTCTCATCTACTCTTTGCCACTTCATCATGACCTCAGATCCCTTGATTTCAAATACTGCCAAATACAGAGTCATGTTGCTGATATGTTCAAGAGAAATTTTCCTCTGCAGTTTTCCACCTTCGTTTGATCCTCTTTTAAGTCTTGATTCACTATCATCATGTTCCTCTTTCTTTTGTCGATAATGTGGGAAACATTATGGCCCTCATTCAACTTGGCCACTTCCTGTCGACTTCAACTCATTATCCAGGAAGTTGATCTACAGACTCCCTCCTAGTACCTTGGAGCCTGCATGCCTTAATGGCAGGGTCTTCGCATTCGACGATAGGTCTACATTATTGGCCTTTGATTGAGTGATTCTACGAGTGTTCGACACCATCTCACTGTTCAAATTCTATGGATTGTGCTTGTTGTACCTTGAGAGCCATTGTCATTATTGGTATTTTCTCTCCTGCCTATTAACAGATTTCATCATTGGATGGTAATTAGGTGATTTTCTTGCATGTTCAACTTCAGCTCACATATTCACATGCTTGAATATGTACTTGTTCAGGTCGAGATGGAGCGCAAGACCCTAGTTTTTTTCTAATAATATCCAGGCTGTAGGATATTGTAGTTTATCATGAATTTATTGCATGATTCTTTTGATTGGATGATATACCTGAGTCTATTTGTTGATCCTTACTAATGGATGGCTCCGACCATACCTCAGATTTGAATTTTTATGTACTTTATTAAGGATGGTTGTGCCCATGCCACATGTTCATGTATTAGAGATATTAGTTCTATTTGTAATTTCAGGTCTTCCGACAGTGGTGTTTGGTTTGAACGCGTTCTCGTAAATCATTTCTCCCCTCCCTCTCTCTCGGACCTCATGCTTTAGGGGGCATCTGTTACACAACATTTTTTCACCGTCCCTGCAATCCCAATCCCACACATTGGAGGATCATTTCTGTGACTATAACAAAGTGTCATGCCTTGCAAAGAAAATCATTGCATCCCTTTCCATGAGGACAAAGTTCCTTCTGTTAACAATTTCCTGAGCACACCATCAGAAACACATGATTTTGCCTTGGCGCTAGTAGACCATTATGCCCTCACGCAAATGAGGAAGATTAACACTAGGCCCCACTCCCATTGGCGCTCTGTCCTAGTGAGCTACCCACGCCAAACTATTTATGGAATGTTTTTTAAATATAGAGGCTATTAGAAAATTAAATATTATTGAGCAATGAAACACATAAAATATGCATAAAACACAAGCACACAAAACACATAAAACCAGAGAGACACAGATATACGTATCTCACCTAGTTTGGGCTACATCCACCCCGAACAGCCAATATTTCCCTTCTATTATCCAACAAAATGAAGAGACACAACGTACAGTAGATCCACTGTAATATCCTTTGTTCTTTATCATAGTATCGCTATCCATTTCTCGCTCCAAGAATACACATACCATACACAGCCACAATACAATACCCTCATACAAAGAGAGTGGTTTTCCTTCTACAGCAAAAAACCCTAAACTAAACATAACTTATTCTGTTAGATCATCCGCCTATTGAACAACCCAGATTGACTAGAAATTATTATACTTTTACAAGGCAATTTTACATCTGTTTTTAGCTTCGGGGGCGCTGCCCCCGAAACCCCCCGTTGGGGGGGGGGGGTTCATAAAGTCGTAACTGCCCCCCCTGGACCCCCTAGGCAACATTTAATTTCGGGCAGCATTGCTGCCCCCACTAAGGTACATGGGTTCAACACTGTGATACAAAATAAACAAGATAATCAGGCTCCACACCCAACAATCTCCCACTTGGATACTGATTGTAGCAACTCCACCGTAGCTTCATTTGCTGGACAATGAATCCTCTTTGGACCTGGTTGTTTCATCTTCATTTTTCATCCTTGAAGACCAATAGAAACTGAGCATATTATTAGTTTCTCCCTAGTTACAACTTTTGTTAGAATATCTATAGGATTCTGGCTAGTGTGTATCTTTTCTAGCTTCAACTGTCCATATTCCAATACTGACCATATGAAATGGTACTTGAGCTGTATGTGTTTAGTCTTGGAATGAAATGCTGAGTTCTATTCAAGATGGATGGCACTTTGGCTATCACTGTATAACGTGCCTATGTCATGCTTCTTACCCAATTCATCCATAAACCTTTGTAACCAAATCATTTCTTTACTAGCCTCTGTAGTGGCAACATACTCTGCTTCTGTTGTTGAAAGTGCAACAACACTTTGGATTTTTGAAACCCAATTGACAGTTGTTCCGCCTACAGTAAATACATATCCTGTAGTGCTTCTCCTATTATCTCTGTCACCTACCATATTTTCATAACATATCCCTGTAGAGAAATGTTTGAACCACTAAATCATAATGCTTGATTTGTGGTACCTCTCAAATATCTAAGAATCCATTTTATTGCCATCCAATGTTCTTTTCCTGGATTGTTCATGTGTCTGCTTACAACTCGCACTGCATGTGCCTGGATTGTTCATGTGCCTGCTTACAAATCCCACTGCATGTGCAATATCAGGCCTTGTGTAGGCCATTACATATATTAAGCTTCCAACTGATGATGCATACGGAACTTTAGACATATAGTCCATTTCTTCTTGGGTCTTGGGGCACATCTCCTTACTAAGTTTGAAATGGCTAGAAAAAGGTGTACTAACTGGTTTTGCATTATGCATATTAAATCTTTTCAACACCTTTTGTATGTACTCATTCTGAGACAGTGTTAATTTGCGATTTTTCCTGTCTCTAGTTATCCTCATACCAAGGATTTGTTTTGAAGCTCCCAAATCCTTCATTGCGAATGAATTTTCCAATTTTGTTTTGAGCACATTTATTTCCTGCATGTTAGACCCTCCAAAAAGCATGCCATCTACATAAAATAACAATATAATATATCTGCCATCATTTTTCTTTTTCATATAAACACAATGATCAGAGTGTAATATTCCTACTTAGCCTAAGCTAAGAGGAATATTCAAAAAAAAATTATTTTCTGTTGCATGAATAAATGAATAAATGAGGACATGTAAAATTCCTAAGAAGACTAAATAAATCAATGCCCATGTGAACACAGTTAAATCAGGGCCATGTAAATAATCACTTGCAGGTGTGAAAAGGGTTTGAGCTGTGAGACTGGGTCAACCTTGACCAAATCTATACCATTGTCTAGGTTCAATGCATCTCCTAAAGGGACAACACAGTTTTAGAGGGAGGCCCCTGATGTGAAAAGAGCTAACTCATCAAGGTGATTTAGGGTTTTCAAATGCTCTCATCTTATAAAAGGAGAGGGAAGGCAGCAAGAGAAGGTTGTTGATTGATCATATTTCTGAGTATTTTGTCTGCTTAGACAAATACTATTCTCTACTGTTTAGTGGAGGATTGTACTTGGAATTCCTATGCAGGTATTTCACCTCTTCGTTTGAGTATTCTTGGAGGATTATTTGCTGAATTGATCCTCTATTAGGCTTGAGGCCAAGCTCTACTTACAGTTGCAGTGCTGATCCATTAAGGGTTTTGCTGCTCTTGCAACCTGCAACAAGTGGGAGACTAGATCTGCAGAGATCTAGTTTGTTTTGGGAGCCTCTTCTCATGGAGTGTGTCTTTTATCCTCCTGGAAGAGCGCCTCTCCTATTTATACTTCAGATCTGCAACTTGGCAGTGGCCATCTATGTAATTTTGAGCTACAACGCTATTACCATTGATGGACTGCGTTATTTTGATATGAGATTCATTGTGGTGTTTTGAATCTAGTTTTGATCAGAGATCTTTGGTGCTGGGATTTTACTTTCACTTTGGTGATCCATGGATTAGCTTGCTGATACATGTTCTATTCATAGATGATATTTTTTAATGTAATGTTATATGTAGAAATTACTTCAGTATTTTACAGATATGCAACTTGTATCTCAGATCTACTCTTATTTATGCATCATTTGGTTAAAACGCCAAGGGGATCTTGTAAAGAAAACTATCTAGGTTCAAGATCTGATATAGATCTGATGTTTTGTCCACAGATCTATTCTAGATCTAAGTTGTAATATGCAGCTACTAAAACTCCTAAAAATAATTCTATTGAGCCATTTCTGCTAATATATATATGTTGCAGCTCTCTTTTCTGAAGATATCTTGCTCTCTTGTCTCATGTAAACTACTGTATATTGAAAGAGCTTCACTTCACTTCTAATTTTCTGTTGTACACTCATTTATTAATCATATTTGATGGCCTCCTACTCATATGTTCCAAGACTGTGTTATTCCTGAAGCTTCTTGTTGTGCATAGCTTCAGCCCCTCTTGTAGGGTGTTTTCCAGCTAGACTAGGTTGTGGGAGACCTATTTACCACACCTATTTGATTTGTTTTTGCTCCCCTCTTGGATTTAGACTCTAGATATGATGATACAAGGGATCCAAGGTCTGAAAAATCATTTCTTTACATCAATATCCCAAGGAGTGCATTATTTTTCCAAGCCCGCTGTGCAATCCCAATTTGGGAATATTACATTGGTATCAGAGCTCCTTTCCTGGCACAACCTGTGCTTGTATTGGAGCACCAGTCATGATGCATTCATAATAATATGATCCTCTTACTGAGAGGGAGAGGAGGTACCAGAACAGGATTCATAAGAAGTATGACTACACTACTGATGATCCTGACAAGGGGAAAGCCCCTGATGCTGTGAATGATAAATAAGCAGAGGAGTTTGCAAAAACTATTTTGGAGACCATGCAATATCTTGCCAAGGAGATCAAAGAGATGAGGGTAGACAGAATGAGGGAATCTCCTGGGATATTTCAGTTGGGAGAGAGCTCATATATGTCTTGCCATGGGACAGGTTAAGCAGTGAATCCACCACTAGCTCCACAAGCTTCACAACACTCCACTATGCCTACCTTCTTGGCTGTGGAGAATGAAGGACCACATGAGCAAGCTTCCCTTGAATATTACTTTGTGGAGTTTGATTATCAGAGTTAGAGATTCAAGGATCACTTGAGTTTCCAAGACTTTTGTCACCTCAGGGACAGAAGGAGACTAGGGCAGCAGTATAGAGATGGTGTTTTATTTAATAGTAGACACCACACTATCGGCATATTATTTTTGCCCAAGTTTGATGGATCCTCCTATAGTTCTACCAAGTCATGGGTAGAGAAGCTGGATATCTACTTCCAGTTGAACAAGTTCCCTGAAATTGAAGCCATCAAGATTGCAGCGCTGCACTTTGAGGGAGAAGCACATAATTGGTGGTTCCATGGGCTATCTACATTGGTACATATCAATGTGACTTCCTACTCTGAGTTTACTAGAATACTGGTGGAGAGGTTTGATAGAATGGATCTTGAAGCACCCTTCATAAGCCCTACAAAGCTAAAGCAGTCAGGAGATGCAGAGATTTATATCTCTGATTTTTTGAGATTATTAGTCATCGTCCCTGATCTATTGGTAGCCAGGAGGGTCTACATGTTCATTGATGTCCTGGAGGAACCTTTGCATGGGTTGGTTAAATCTACCAAGCCCATCACTTTGCGTGATGCCATCAAGAGAGCTAGAGATCTCCAAGATGCCTTGCCAAAAGCAAAGGCAAATTTCCAAAGCAAGGCCTCTGACTACTTTAAGGGGAAGGAAGGAAAAGCTGCTCCTCCCAGGGAGAGCTCTTCTAAGAAGCCTCTTGATGTTGATCTCAGGAGGGAATTAACGAAGAAGAAGCTATGATTCACTTGCCAAGAGTCATGGGTACCAGTACATAGGTGTGTGTTACACCATTTTTTTGGTCATCTAACATATTATCATTAGATGGACCCAAGTACACCATGTAAGACCAATTTTACCTTAAGTAAAATTTCTTTCACTATGTAAAATAACTAAATAAAACACATTTATTAGGTTGTTTATGGTATAAACAAGAAACCCCAAGGGGAAATATTAAGCAAATCTACGTTTGTGTGGTTTTCCTCATGGAATAATTCATTAAACAATAATTTAATTATTATTCCTGCTCATATTTAACCCAAAACAAGGAAATTAATTAGATAAATCCTTATTTATCTTATTATTTTCTAGGAATAACTATTCAAACCTTATATAAATAATACTCCTGGTTAAATTTGACTAAATCATTTATAAATAATTGAATAAATCATTATTTCTTTAATTATCATTCAACCACTTCCTTAAAATGATGAATAAATCATTTATTTATTTATTATTTACAAAGAAAGGGATTTGACCCAAGTCAAATTCCTTTCCCCTCCAACAAATATAATAAAATATTCCATAAAAGGTGGATCTAGATTTGGCTGATATTATTTTAATCATGCACCAAGATCTAGAATGACCTAATATTTTGTTATAAATAGAATGGTTTTTCCTACCATTCATCACCTTTTGTTGCCTTTTAGGTCACTCTGGATCTATACTCTTGGTATGAATTTGAGCCATTATCATTGTAATATTTTCTATTATTTTCTTTGTGAGCTCCCTTTGAGTTCTATGTTTGTGTGGGTTTTCTACACCAACAAGAGAGAGAAATTCTAGATCTGAAGTGCTGAGGACTTCCAAGAACCCATCCCATTGAGGATAATTGGAAACACCTTTCTTGTATTCCTCGTAGGTGCCATTAATATAAAATTCTTCAAAAAATATTGTTCTTGTCTTGTCTATTGGATGCATGGACCAAAACGTCATTTTTACTTCTTAATGTCTTTTTATGCATAGATCTAGATTTTTGCAGCATTTGTCTTGATTAACTAATTGCAGATCTGAAGATATTAGCAACCATATTTTGCTGTTAGGTTTTTTTTTTTATGCACAGCTAAAAGGGTATTTTTTCATACACTTACACTAAGGATTTATCCTAATAGTGTGCTGCTGGAAGAGCACACTACATAGAAGTGTTCTCTGATTTTGAGGAGGAAGATGATGATGAGGAACCTAGGAGGGGTCACAGCACTGATGATGATGAGGAAGAACAAACACCCACCAGAGATGGGAAGGGAGGCTGTGCTCCAACCGGTGGTACTCTTACCTATTTGAGAGGAGTGCCTAAGTACTTGACCCTAAGAGTATAAGGTTCAGTTATGAATCAGAGAGTATCTGTACTGATTGACAGTGGCGCAACCCACAACTTTATTTATGCTCACCTTGTGCAAAAGAGACGAATCCCCACTGATACTTTTGAGGGGTTTTCTATCTTGGTTCCGGGAGATAGGACCATGTAGTGCATGTGATATGTTCCATCACTCTCTGTCACTATGGGATCCTACACCTTGGTGGATCACTTTTTTGTAGTTGACATACCAGACACCAACATCATATTGGGTGTCCAATGGTTGATTACCTTGGGGAAGGTTATCAATGATTGGAAAGCTTTGCAAATGGAGTGGATGGAATTGAATAGTGGTAAACCACAAATGATTCAAGGCATGCACACTTATCCTTCACCTAATGTTTCCGCACAAACAACAAAGATGGATTTTCATAGTGGAAGTAGGGATATCACAGTTCCTTCTCTCATGTTCATGAGGATGTTGCAAGGGACATTGTTATCTCATGGCAAGCCACCTGTAATGCCATCAGATTCAGATCTTGTGGGAAAGGTTCCACAAATTACTGCTCCAAGCCTAGATCCAGGAAGCATTGGAGCAATGAGAGACCAAGTTACAACATTGGGAGGCTTGGGACAGCCCAAGAATGAGGTAGATCTTCTTCCTGCTTCACTACCTCCCTCTCACTTTTCTGAATCTGTGTTGTGGGAGGAGAAGAATGGGAGGATCAGCCTTCCAAAAAACCATTTTGGCATGTTTAATGTCAAAGGAGAAATCAACAACATGACAAGCACTTCCATGGATGTATCAATAGTGCTGCAGTGCTATCATTATTGAGCAGTGTGGATTTTTATTGGAAATATCAAATGCTTGTAGAGTATTCCAAAGATCTCCACACAGGTATGATACTAGATGGCATGCATCAAGAAGAGGGTTACTTGGTCCAAGGAGGGGTCACCTATTATCATGGTAAGGTATTTTTTGCTAGACCTTGCAAGCTCAAGAAAAATATCCTACAAGGAGCATATGAAGAATTCTTTCTCAGCCATATGTATTCAATGAAGATATATTCCCTGATCATGAAGAGCTTTGGTTGGGAAGGCACGAGACAGGACTTACATCAGCACTTTCAAGAGTGAAATAGCTATGGAGGATTGGGGTAGCCAATATACTCTTTTCAAGAGTCATCTCAGTCAGCTCTTCCTTTGCTTGAGAGGAAGGGAATGATCATGCACAACTCCATGTGTGTGAAGGGCTATGATGGTAAAGAATTTGATCATGATAAACAAGTTGTATTTTCTGATCTATTACATTCCTTTGCCTTGTTTTTGCAGGATATGACTCCTAGAGGGAGTGAGAGGTCATATGGATCTCATACTTTGTTAGGGGCCAATGAAAATTATGAACTTGGCCACTCCCTTGATGTGCAAAGGGAGATTCCTTTTCATGATGGGTGCTTCCCAAAGGCACAAAACTTATGTAACACCTTCAGCCATGTTAAGGTGACTTATGCAGCAAAAGTGTGGTGGTAATGCCACTTATCACACCAGGATCTAATGAAGATAAGAGGTGCACTACGCTAGCAACACATGTGGGATTTTGACCCACCTCCTCAAGTTCAGATTTCAGTTTGCATCTATGTAGTATTTCTTCCATACATTGATGATATAGTTGTATTGTTTATGGGATTGTATGGACAAAGGATGGGCAGTGTGTATGTACCACATGGTTTGGAACTTCAAATTGTACTTCATGATACATGTTTTAAATGTAACATTGCTCCACCCATGTTTATTTCTGTTGAGTTTTTCACTCCTGAAGGGATGGACTATGCACATATTATGTTGGCCTTGGAGGAACAATTCATGATGCTTTGGCTTGCTGAGAACTTGGGTTATGATGAAGATTTGATCCTTGATGATGCCAACAATGAAGGAGGACAAGTACTACAGCTCTTACCCTATCATTTTATTGAGGACAAGCAACATTTTGGAGGGGAGGATTGTAATATTCCTACTTAGCATAAGCTAAGAGGAATATTCAATTTTGTTTTATTTTCTGTTGCATGAATAAATGAATAAAGGAGGACATGTAAAACTCCTAAGAAGACTAAATAAAGCAATGCCCATGTGAACAAAGTTAAATCAAGGCCATGTAAATAATCACTTACAGGTGTGAAAGGGGTTTGAGCTGTGAGACTGGGTCAACCTTGACCAAATCTATGGCGCTATCTAGGTTCAATGCATCTCCTAAAGGGACAGTGTAGTTTTAGAAGGAGGCCCCTCATGTGAAAAGAGCTAACTCATGAAGGTGGCTTAGGTTTGGAAAGGCTCTCATATTATAAAAGGAGAGGAAAGGCAGCAAGAGAAGGTTTTTTATTGATCATATTTTTGAGTATTTTGTCTGCTTAGACAAATACTACTCTCTGTTGTTTAGTGGAGGATTGTCCTTGGAATTTCAATGTAGGGATTTCACCTCTTCCTTTGAGGATTCTTGGAGGAGTATTTTCTGAATTGATCCACTATCTGCCTTATGGCCAAACTCTACTTACAATTTCAGTGCTGATCCATTGAGGGTTTTGCTGCTCTTGCAAGCTACAGCAAGTGGGATACTAGATCTGCAGAGATCTAGTTTATTTTGGGAGCCTCTTCTCATGGAGTGTGTCTTTTAACCTCCTGGAAGAGTGCCTCTCCTGTTTACATTTCAGATCTACAACTTGGTACTGGCCATCTATGTAATTTTGAGCGACAACGCTATTACCATTGATGGACTACGTTATTTTGATATGAGGTTCATTTTGGTGTTTTGAATCTAGTTTTGATCAGAGATCTTTGGTGTTGGGATTTGCCTTTCACTTTGGTGATCCATGGATTAGCTTGCTGATACATGTTCTGTTCATAGATGATATTTTGTAATTTAATTTTATATTTATAAATTACTGTATTATTTTACAAACATGCAACTTGTATCTCAGATCTACTCTTATTTATGCATCATTTGGTTAAAAAGCCAAGGGGATCTTGTAAAGAAAACTATCTAGTTTCAAGATCTGATATAGATCTGATGTTTTGTCCACAGATCTTTCCTAGATCTAAGTTGTAATATGAACTACTACAGCTCCTGAAAATAATGTTGTTGAGCCATTTCTTCTAATATATATATGTTGCAGCTCTCTTTTCTGAAGATATCTTGCTCTCTGGTCTCATGTAAACTACTGTATATTGAAAGAGATTCACATTACTTTTGATTTGCTGTTGTACACTCATTTATTAATCATATTTGATGGCCTCCTACTCATATGGTCCAATACTATGTTATTCTTGAAGCTGCTTTTTGTGCATAGCTGCAGCCCCTCTTGTAGGGTGTTTTCCAGCTAGACTAGGTTGTGGGAGACCTATTTACCACACCTAGTTTGATTTGTTTTTTCTCCCCTCTTGTATTTAGAATCCAGATATAATGATATAAGGGATCCAAGGGCTGAAAAATAATTTCTTTACATCAATATCCCAAGGAGTGCATTATTTTTCCAAGCCCGCTGTGCAATCCCAATTTGGGAATATTACACTAGTATTAGAGCTCCTTTCCTGGCACAACCTGTGCTTTCCTTGGAGAACCAGTCATGCTACATTCAGAAGAATATGATCCTCTTATTGAGAGGGATAAGAGGTACCAGAACAGGAGTCATAAGAAGTATGACTACACTACTGATGATCCTGACAAGGGTCAAGACAAAGGGAAAGCCCCTGAAGCTGTGAATGATAAAGAAGCAGAGGATTTTGAAAAACTCTTTCAGAGACCATGGAAGATATTTCCAAGGAGATCAAAGAGATGAGGGTAGAAATAATGAGGGAATCTCTTGGGAGATTTCAGTTGGGAGAGAGCTCATATATGTCTCGCCATGGGACAGGTCAACTAGTGAATCCACCACTAGCTCCACAAGCTTCACAACACTCCACTATGCCTACCTTATTGGCTGTGGAGAATGAAGGACCACATGAGCAAGCTTCCCTTGAAGATTACTTTATGGAGTATGATTCTCAGAGTTAGAGATTCAAGGATCACTTGAGTTTCCATGACTTTTGTCACCTCAAGGACAGAAGGAGACTAGGGAAACAGTATAGAGATGGTGATTTATTTAATAGTAGACACCACACTATGGGAAGATTATTTTTGCCCAAGTTTGATGGATACTCCTCCAGTTCTACCAATGCATGGGTAGAGAACCTGGATATATACTTCCAATTGAACAAGTTCCCTGAAATTGAAGCCATCAAGATTGCAGCGCTGCACTTTGAGGGAGATGCACAGAATTGGTGGTTCCATGGGCTGCCTACATTGGTACATATCAATGTGACTTCCTACTCTAAGTTTACTAGAAGACTGGTGGAGAGGTTTGACAAAATGGATCCTGAAGAACCCTTCATAAGCCTTACAAAGCTAAAGCAGTCGAGAGATTCAAAGATCTATATCTCTGAGTTTTTGAGATTATTAGTCATGGTCCCTGATCTATTGGTAGCCAAGAGGGTCTACATGTTCATCTATGTCCTGGAGGAACCTTTGAATGGGTTGGTTAAATCTACCAAGCCCATCACTTTGCATGATGCCATCGAGAGAGCTAGAGATATCCAAGATGCCTTGCCAAAAGCAAAGGCAACTTTCTAAAGCAAGGCCTCTAACTGCTTTAAGGAGAAGGAAGGAAAAGTTGTTCCTCCCAAGGAGAGCTCTTCAAAGAAGCCTCTTGATGTTCATCTCAGGAGGAAATTGACGAAGAAGAAGCTATGATTCACTTGCCAAGAGTCATGGGTACCAGTACATAGATGTGTGTTACACCATTTTTTTGGTCATCTAACCTATTATCATTAGATGGACCCAAGTACACCATGTAAGACCAATTTTACCTTAAGTAAAATTGTTTTCACTATGTAAAATAACTTAATAAAACACATTTATTAGGTTGTTTATGGTCTAAACAAGAAACCCCAAGGGGAAATATTAAACAAATCTAGATTTGTGTGGTTTTCCTCATGGAATAATTAATTAAACAGTAATTTAGTTATTATTCCTGGTCATATTTAACCCAAAACAAGGAAATTAATTAGAAAATCCTTATTTATCGTATTATTTTCTAGGAATAACTATTTAAACCTTATTTATATAATATTCCTGGTTAAATTTGACTAAATAATTGAATAAATCATTATTTATTTAATTATCATTCAACCACTTCCTTAAAATGATGAATAAATCATTTGTTTATTTATTATTTACAAAGAAAGGGATTTGACCCAAGTCAAATTCCTTTCCCCTCCAACAAATATAATAAAATATTCCATAAAAGGTGGATCTAGATTTGGTCGATATTATTTTAATCATGCACCAAGATCTAGAATGGCCTAATATTTTGTTATAAATAGAAGGGCTTTTCCTACCATTCATCACCTTTTGTTGCCTCTTAGATCACTCTAGATCTATACTCTTGGTCTGAATTTGAGCCATTATCATTGTCATATTTTCTATTATTTTCTTTGTGAGCTCCCTTTGAGTTCTATGTTTGTGTGGGTTTTCTACACCAACAAGAGAGAAAAATTCTAGATCTGAAGTGCTGAGGACTTCCAAGAACCCATCCCATTGAGGAGAATTGGAAACACCTTTCTTGTTTTCCTCCCAGGTGCCATTAATATAAAATTATTCAAAAAATATTGCTCTTGTCTTGTCTATTGGATGCATGGACTAAAACCTCATTTTTACTTCTTAATGTCTTTTTATGCATAGATCTAGATTTTTGCAACATTTGTCTTGATTAACTAATTGCAGATTTGAAGATATTAGCAGCCATCTTTTGCTGTTAGGGTTGTTTGTTATGCACAGCTAAAAGGGTATTTTTTCATACACTTACACTAAGGATTCATCCTAATAGTGTGCTACTAGAAGAGCACACTACATAGAAGTGTTCTCTGATTTTGAGGAGGAAGATGATGATGAGGAACCTAGGAGGGGTCACGGTGCTGATGATGATAAGGAAGAACAAACACCCACCAGAGATGGGAAGGGAGCCTGTGCTCCAACCAGTGGTACTATTTCCTATTTGAGAGGAGTTCCTAAGTACTTGACCCTAAGAGTATAAGGTTCAGTTATGAATCAGAGAGTATCTGTACTGATTGACAGTGGGGCAACCCACAACTTTATTGATGCTCACCTTGTGAAAAAGAGAGGAATCCCCACTGATACTTTTGAGGGGTTTTCTATCTTGGTTCCGGGAGATAGGACCATGTAGTGCAAGAAATATGTTCAATCACTCTCTATCACTATGGGATTCTACACCTTGGTGGATCACTTCTTTGTAGTTGACATACCAGACACCAACATCATCTTAGGTGTCCAATGGTTGATTACCTTGGGAAAGGTTACCACTGATTGGAAAACTTTGCAAATGGAGTGGGTGGAATTGAAGAGTGGGAAACCACAAATTATTCAAGGCATGCACACTTATCCTTCACCTAATGTTTCCGCACAAAAAACAGAGATGGATTTGCATAGTGGAAGTAGGGATCTCACAGTTCCTTCTCTCATGTTCATGAGGATGCTGCAAGGGAAATTGTTATCTCATGGAAAGCCACCTGTAATGGCATCATATTCAGATCTTGTGGGAAAGGTTCCACAAATTACTACTCCAAGCCTAGATCCAGGAATCATTGCAGCAATGAGAGATCAAGTTACAACATTGGGAGGCTTGGGACAACCCAAGAATGAGGCAGATCTTCTTCCTGCTTCACTACCTCCCTCTCACTTTTCTGAATTTGTGTTGTGGGAGGAGAAGAATGGGAGGATCAGCCTTCCAACAAACCATTTTGGCATGTGTAATGTCAAAGGAGAAATCAACAACATGACAAGAACTTCCATGGATGTATCAGTAGTGCTGCAGTGCTATCATTATTGAGCAGTGTGGATTTTTATTGGAAATCTCAACTGCTTGTAGAGTATTCCAAAGATCTCCACACAGGTATGATACTAGATGGCATGCATGAAGAAGAGGGTTACCTGGTCCAAGGAGGGGTCACCTATTATCATGGTAAGGTCTTTTTGGCTAGACCTTGCAAGCTCAAGCAGAAGATCCTACAAGGAGCATATGAATAATTCTTCCTCAATCATTTGTATTCAATGAATATCTATTCCCTGATCATGAAGAGCTTTGATTGGGAAGGCATTAGACAGGACTTACATCAACACTTTCAAGAGTGCAATAGCTATGGAGGATTGGGGTGACCAATGGACTATTTTCAAGAGTCATCTTAGCCAGCTCTTCCTTTGCTTGAGAGGAAGGGAATGATCATGCACAACTCCATGTGTGTGAAGGGTTATGATGGTAAATAATTTGATCATGATAAACAAGTTGTATTTTCTGATCTATTACATTCCTTTGCCATTTTTTTGCAAGATATGACCCCTAGAGGGAGTGAGAGGTCATATGGATCTCATACTTTGTTGAGGGCCAATGAAAATTATGAACTTGGGCACTCCCTTGATGTGTAAAGGGAGATTCCTTTTCATGATGGGTGCTTCCCAAAGGCACAAAAATTATGTAACACCTTCAGCCATGTTAAGGTGACTTATGCAGAAAAAGTGTGGTGGGAATGCAACTTAACACACCAGGATCTAATGAAGACAATAGGTGCACTATGCTAGCATCACATGTGGGATTTTGACCCACCTCCTCAAGTTCAAATTTCAGTTTGCATCTATGTAGTCTTGCTTCCATACATTGATGATATAGTTGTATTGTTTATGGGATTGTATGGAGAAAGGATGGGCAGTGTGTATGTACCACATGGTTTGGAACTTCAACTTGTACTTCATGATACATGTTTTAGATGTAGCATTTCTCCACCCATGTTTATTTCTGTTGAGTTTTTCACTCTTGAAGGGATGGACTATGCACATATTATGTTGGCCTTGGAGGAAGAATTCATGATGCTTCTGCTTGCTGAGAAATTGGGTTATGATGAATATTTGATCCTTGATGATGCCAACAATGAAGGAGGAGAAGTACTACAGATCTTACCCTATCATTTGCTTGAGGATAAGAAACATTTTGGAGGGGAGGACTGTAATATTCCTACTTAGCCTAAGCTAAGAGGAATATTCAATTTTGTTTTATTTTCTGTTGCATGAATAAATGAATAAAGGAGGACATGTAAAACTCCTAATAAGACTAAATAAATCAATGCCCATGTGAACACAGTTAAATCAAGGCCATGTAAATAATCACTTGCAGGTGTGAAAGGGGTTTGAGCTGTGAGACTGGGTAAACCTTGACCAAATCTACAACGCTATCTAGGTTCAATGCATCTCCTAAAGGGACATCGTAGTTTTAGGAGGCCCCTCATGTGAAAAGAGATAACTTATGAAGGTGGTTTAGGGTTTGGAAAGGCTCTCATCTTATAAAAGGAGAGGAAAGGAAACAAGAGAAGGTTGTTGATCGATCATATTTCTGAGTATTTTGTCTGCTTAGACAAATACTATTCTCTGTTGTTTAGTGGAGGATTGTACTTGGAATTTCTATGCATGGATTTCACCTCTTCCTTTCAGGATTGTTGGAGGAGTATTTGCTGAATTGATCCACTATCCGCCTTTTTTCCAAGCTCTACTTAAAATTGCAACGCTGATCCATTGAGGGTTTTGCTACTCTTGCAAGCTACAACAAGTGGGATACTAGATCTGCAGAGATCTAGTTTATTTTGGGATCCTCTTCTCATGGAGTGTGTCTTTTAACCTCCTGGAAGAGTGCCTCTCCTTTTTATAATTTAGATCTACAACTTGGAAGTGGCCATATATGTCATGTTGAGCTACAGTGCTATTACCATTGATGGACTGCGTTATTTTGATATGAGGTTCATTGTGGTGTTTTGATTCTAGTTTTGATCAGAGATCTCTAGTACTGGGCTTTGCCTTTCAATTTGGTGATCCATGGATTAGCTTTCTGATCCATGTTCTATTTAGATATGATGTTTTGTAATGTAATGTTATATTTAGAAATTACAACATTATTTTACAAATCTGCAACTTGTATCTCAGATCTACTCTTATTTATGCATGATTTGGTTAAAACCCCATAGGGATCCTGTAAACAAAACTATATAGTTTATAGATCCAATATAGATCTGATGTTTTGTCCACAAATGTATCCTAGATCTGAGTTATAATATGCAACTACTACAGCTCCTGAAAATAATGTTTTTGAGCCATTTCTGCTGATATATATATGTTGCAGCTCTCTTTTCTGAAGATATCTTGATCTCTTGTCTCATGTAAACTACTGTATATTTAAAGAGCTTCATTTTACTTCTGATTTGATGCTTTAAATTCATTTATTAATCATATTTTATGGCCCCCTACTCATATCGTCCAAGAGTACATTACTCCTGAAGCTGCTTGTTGTGCATAGTTGCAGCCCCTCTTGTAGGGTGTTTTCTAGCTAGACTAGGTTGTGGGAGACCTGTTTACCACACCTAGTTTGATTTTTTTTTTCTCCCCTCTTGGATTTAGACTCTGGATCTAATGATCTAAGGGATCCAAGGGCTAAAAAATAATTTTTGTACATCAATCTCCCAAGGAGTGCGTTATTTTTCCAAGCCTGTTGTGCAATCCCAATTTGGGAATATTACGCAGAGTGACATCTAGTATAACCTTGTTCAGACATAAACCTATCAAATTTTAGATACCACTGCCTTGGATCCTATTTTAAACCATACAAGATCTTCTTTAACCTGCACACTAATTTTCCTTCCCTTTGACCTCATATCCTTCTGGTTGCTCCATATAGATCTCTTCCTCCAAATCTCCATGGAGAAATGTTGTCTTTACATATAACTGTTCAAGATGTAAATCTTCCACTGCTACAAGAATGAAAATAGTTCTAATTGAATTCATATTAACAACATGAGAGAATTTTTCATCAAAATAAATACCTTTATTCTGTGCAAACCCCTTCACCACAAGTCTAGCTTTGTACCTCTGTTTTCCTCCATCTTCTTCCTTCAGCCTGTAAACCCATATTCTGCAATGTAGTTTTACCTGCAGGAAACCTGAATAAGTCCCAAGTATGGTTATGCATTAAGGATTTCATCTCTTCTTCCATGGCTAGCTCCCACTTCTTCCTGCTTTCAACCTGCATCGCTTCTTCATAACATTCAAGTTCACCAGCATCAATCAACAATAAATAATATAATGAAGGAGAGTATTGTTTAGGGGGTCTACTTATCCTGGAAGATCTTCCAACACCAATTTCAGGTGTTTGAGGTGTTTGTTGCTATTATGGTGGTTTTTGTTGTTGTGGCTCTTGATTATTATTATTTTCAGACACCTTTACCTTTTTTGTGATCTCATTAAGAACTATGTATTCTTTGTTTTATTTCTCTTGTTTCTTTTTCTGCAACTAATTCTTATATAATACATTTTAATTGAATATTACATCTCTGCTCCTAATGATTTTGTGATTTTCATAATCATATAAGCGATCACCAAAATCATTAACACCATATCCAATAAAGGTACAATTTTTTGATTTTGCCTCAAGCTTTGTTCTATTTTCTTTATTAATATGGAAAAAGGCCTCACAACCAAAAGGATTTAAAAAAGAGTAGTTTACCTTTTTACCTGTTCATGCTTCCTCTGGAATACCACCATCCAAGGAACTTGAAGGCCCTTTATTTTTTACATAAACAGTAGTATCTACAGTATCTACCCAAAATTGTAAAGACAATCCTGCATGCAATATTATGCACCTTGCACACTCCATGATTGCTCTGTTTATCCTTTCTGACACACCATTTTCTTGTGGTGTTCTTGGAACTGTCTTCTCTCTGCGAATTCCATGCTCTAAATAGTACCTATCAAACGTTTTGCTGCAATATTCACCTCCAATGTCTGATCTGAGACACTTCAACTTCTTTCATGTCTCAATCTCAAACGAAGCTTTCCATTTCTTGAAAGTATCAAATACATCATATTTATTCTGAATACAGAGTTATAAATACCATTGCATAAATACAATGTACCAACTTTTTCGCCTTTTTCTATTACCAGGGCTCCTTTGGTGACCTTCCAAGTTTTAACTGTGAAAGTTGTCACACAAACTTCACCACCTAACTGCCCCGTTGAAATTAGACTTACCTTGAAATATGGAACATGTCTTACCTCCTTTAATAGCCATTGGTTTGCATTCTATTGTTTTACAAGAACTTTACCCATTCCAACAATTTTACAAGGTTTATCATCACCCAAACAAACTTGTCCAAAATCTCCTTGAACATAGTCATGAAAATATTTATTATCAGTTGTGGCATGGAATGAGGCCCCTAAATCTACCACCCAGGAATCAATAACATTTTCGAAAGAAATAATCAAAGCATATTGTAACACATCACCTATCACATTTTCTTCATGATTGTTTTCTTGTTGTGAATGTCCTTCTTTTCCCTTCCGAGATCTATAGTATTTCTTTAGGTGTCCTTTCTTTCTACATTTCCAGCACACTATCCCTGATCTGGACTTGGATCTGCCTTTCCTTGATTTATTGCGATATCCCAAGCTCTTTCCTCTTTCCATTTTTCTTCCCCTAGACTCTGCACTCAAAGCATTACCCGATGTCTCACCGGAGCTTTTCCGTTGCATTTCCTCACTAAGGATAGCACTGACAACATCATCAAAATTTAAAGTACTAGATCCAGAGAAAGAGTTACTAATGGACATAACTAAACCATTCCAACTTTCTAGCAATGAGCACAGAAATAAAAGAGCCCTAACTTCATCATCAAAGTTTACCCCTACAGAGCTTAACTGACTGGTAACTGTATTAAAACCATTTAAATGGTCTGCAACAGATCCACCTTTTGACATTTTCATATTAAGTAAATGTTTCATGAAAAATACCTTGTTTGAGGCCAAGGGTTTTTCATATAGTTTCGCCAATGCCTTAATCAAACCCTCTGTTGTCGTTTCCTTCGAAATATTGAAGGCTACCGATGCCGCAAGGAAAAACCGCACTGTTTCGAGTGCCTTTCTATCGATAATCTCCCATTCTGTGTCTGTCATAGCTATCGGCTTATTTTTTTTTCCACTCAATGGTAGGTACAGATCTTTCTGATATAGATAATCTTCCATTTTCATCTTCCATAGGAGGAAGTTTTGGCCGTTAAATTTGTCGATCCTAAATTTACCATCTTCCACCATTGCTCCCACTCGAACCAAGAACCCTTCTTTCCTGTGAGTTTATCAGCCAAATAGACCTTCGACTCTCATACCAGTTGTTAGAAAATTAAATATTAGAGAGCAATGAAACAATCATCTAGAGTGGTTCAACTAAAAAACCACAATCCTCCTCCTTTGGCCTCTCGTTTCCAATTTTTGGGGAAACCTCTCAAGGGATAAGGCCTCCCTTCCACCATTTTAGGGATCCCAACCTCATCCTCTGTTGGAAATATTGTTATTGATGGCAAAGGATATGGCAAAGGGATTGTCATCTAAATGTAGCAGAGAAGAACAAAAAGAATGCATCTACAGTTTGAGCTACAGAGCTGTAGTATCAGTCAAGAAAATAGGGACAAAGAGGTTATAACAGAATTGAAGATGGAATATGTATGCATCCTATTGGAAGATAAAGAAAAACTATGTTTGGTTGAGTTTCAATGATACTCTGTTAAGTGGATAATACCCAGAGCAATTGGGGTATTGATTGGTTCATTTCTCGTACGAAATTCCCTACAACTCTGTGATCTATGGATAGATTCATGATTTTGTATACGATATCGGGTTGCTAAGGTCACGAAACAGTGAAGTGAATCTGCATAATTGAGGGGTTTAATGGTTCTTTGGTTTTGTAAGTTGTTCGAGGAACCAATACGTTCGATAGTAGAGTTATATATATATATAAATATATATATATATATATATATATATATATATATATATATATATATATATATATATATATATATATATATATATATATTCGTTGAATATATGATATGAACCTCAGTGACTGGGTTTTGAACCTCTGAATGCTCGTAGTTATTTGCCTCTGCCTCTGCATAAGTATGAAAGGTCTACGAGTCTCGGCGTTGACTGTGTAATAGAACCTGGAGTATGAATAAACCAAATATATATAGAAACATTGAAGCAGAGCTTTAAATCGTTTGAATAATAACGCTGATGGAACCATGTGCTAAGGTGGAACCATGATCGAGAGGAACAGTGACGACGGTGTGGAGCGAAACCGTGGGTTTCTTCGCACCACCTTTCAACGATACGTGGTATTTCCTGAATAGGGAGCGATTCCATATAGGTGTTGACACGCGTCCCTGCAAAACTGCTAAGTGCATGATAATGATCGTCCCTCGCACGTTAACAATTGACCCAGGACGGCTAGCGAAATTGCTTTTGCATCGTCGCTCTGAAAGGGGGAAATCGTACGGTGATTGTGCATCGGACTTGCCCAGATTTTAATCAAGATGCGCAAAGAATAACACAAGTACGACGCGCCATTGCGCGTTATTGCTCGTGCAAGTTGCCCAAGCGATATCCATCGATCTTGGAGGCTCGCGATCCAACGGTGATGGGGCAATGGACTTGCGCGAAGTTTGTTTCGGTACGGAGGGGTGCATATGTGGGCCAGGGGTCAAATTTTTATTAATATTAAACTATTCAAAAGCATTGGATTTTTATATAAAGCCCGGATTAAAATTTCATTAAATTTTTAATTAAAAATAACATTACGAGGGTAGTGTAAAGATTCAAAATCCAGAAGGGATGCCTCCGCAGTTGAACAAGCAATCAAGCATTGACCAGAAATCGATGGTGGAGATTAAGTGCAGGGGCACTAGCCAAAATTTTCATTCGTATTGCAAGAGCCCCCACAGTGATGTAATGATGACTATGCAATATATTTGTTTTTCAATTGATAAATAAATTAATAGGAAATAAAAACCTTGAGGGCCAAACTATTGGAAATATTGTCAAAAGAATACCATTAGCGATTCGTGGTTTTGACCCAAGGTTTTATTAAAAACGAAAACTATATAAGGTGATGAGAATCATGAAGAAGTTGGGTGTGCGAAAGGGTCAATAATAAACGAATCTCTTTTAGAGGCATCTGTATGAATAAACACTGATATATCTAAATCTATGGCGCACCTGTGAATATGATGATGAGATCAACTAACGAAAGATGAAGAACATGTGCTTGCATAAGGGTGATGAATGAATGAAGCTCTTGAAGAAATATCTAGATGGGTGAATTCTGTTCTTAAATGTAAAATCTGAATGAACCTCTGGTCTTAAACGACGGACGAAGTCATGGAGAACTGGCGCATGTCTGCTAAAAGAACACATGAATCCGGGTAAGTTTTTGTAGATCTAGTATGCTCTGCAAACATATTATTATTACAGGTCTATACAAGAACAACACGTATATATATATATATATATATATATATATATATATATATATATATATATATATATATATATATATATATATATATATATATATATAAGCCTTCTACACTGAAAGTGCGTATGACAGTTGGGGTTTCTGAAGATTAATATACATAGAAGGATACACGGGATGTTGAATGCATATATTATGGATTACTTCTGATGTATAGGTTACAGTGGTCACACTATGAATATTTTGGCAAATATGTTTTTTGATAATTGAATAAAGGGTTGCATTGAAACTGTATGAATCAGTGTGAAAATTGATGAAAAGTGGTTTGCAGTGGATCAAACGATTGAAGCCTTCTGTATATAGAAGTTGATGTTATCATCAGGGGGTTGTAGCTCCCTTCCAGGAGAGGCTGGTAAATAAGAGAAGGTTGTAGCCTTCCGCAGGTGGGTGCATGCATGCTGGTATAAGTCTGCGCCAGCACAGAAATTGTAATATGTTTTCTTTGTAATAAAATATTGAAGACAGAGACTTCAGCAGTGGTGGTTTTCTCCCGAATTGGGTTTCCACCTTAAATCCTGGTGTTCATATGTGTGTTTGATGGTTTGTACAGTTATTTCTATTCATGCTTGCTACTTATCTAATGAATAAATGATTTATGTAAAGACATGATAAGATCTCTGGACATACAAGTTGGATGCAGTAATGTAACATATGATTTTAAGAGAAAGGAAAACTAAAAAATTTTAGTCAGCTCAAATATTGATTCACCCCCCCTCTCAGTATTTTTTTCAACAATTGGTATCAGAGCAGGTTCTTCTGAAAAGGCTTAACCGCTAGAAGGAAGATCAAGAAAGATGAGCAATCAAGATGGAACAACATCTATCAGGCCTCCACTCTTCAATGGAAACAATTTAATCTTCTGGAAAACAAGGATGAGATCTTATCTTCAGTCTCTAGGAGCAGAGTTATGGGCAATTGTTGAAGGAGGATATCAATATCCAGCTGCAGTACCAACAGATCCAACGAAAAGAAAGAATTATGAAATAAATGCAAAGGCGTTCAATGCTCTATTGGGAAGTCTAACTGAATTAGAATTTGTCAAATTCATGCAGCTGAATACAGCAAAGGCAATATGGGACAAGATCATACTAAGTTATGAAGGCGATGCAAAGGTAAAAAGTGCTAAACTACAAACTCTCAGAATTCAATATGAAAATCTAAAAATGGATAATGAGGAGAGCATTGCCAATTTATTTTTATGTCTTGATGATATTGTAAATCGTATGAGAAATCTGGGAGAAACAATAACCGAATCTACTTTGGTTGAGAAATTCTTAAGATCACTAACAACAAAATTTGAGTCAAAAGTTTCTGCTCTTGAAGAAAAGAAGGATTTTCAAAATCTTACTGTGGTGCAACTTCATGGCATACTAACTGCATATGAAATGAGAAGAGGAGGACCATCTGAAGTCAAAGAAGCAGTCTTTAAAACTTCTACAAAAGGGAAGGAAGTACAAAAAATAGAAGGATCAGGATATATCTCAGAAGAAGAAGAGATAAACTTTGTAAAGAAACTTCAACTTGGGACAGGACAGTTCAGAGGTAAGCTTCCTTTCAAATGTTTTGATTGTAGAAGAGTTGGACATTATGCAGCTAAGTGTCCTTATAAAGAAACACATAAAAGGGGGAAGGAAGTTGCAAGAAGGAATAAGAATCGTTTTAGCACTAAAAAGAGTTACTATACTCATGAAGATAGTGATGGGTTATCTGATAGTGAGGAAGAATGTGAAAAAGATATTAGACTTATCATGGCATTTGAAAAAGATTCTAGAGAAGAAAAGGATACTTTTGTGGATGCTCTAGAAGACAATGATTTTCTTGATGAAAACAATAAACTCAATATTTTCTTAGAAGAGAGTAAAATAACTATAGAGACTCTGAAAAATTAGCTTGAAGAAAAGGAAAAACACAATGAGAAATTAGAATGTGAAGTAGTAAGCCTAAGAAAAGAACTTGAGAAAGTAAAAACTCTGAATCTTAGATTTGCTAAAGGATCTGAAACGTTAGATGAGATTATCAAGGTACAACATTCTCCTCTTATAAAGACAGGTCTTGGATTTATTGGAGAATATTCCCAGGCCTCAGCACCAAATTATCTAAAAGCAGTTGCAGCTGGTTTACAACATGTTGCCACTCAACAAGGGAATAAAGAATCTTTACAGGTAAAACATGATCATCTCAATTCAAAGAACACTAACATGAATGGCTTTCAAAGAAACACCAATCAACAAATAAATTCATATAGAATATTTTATGATCGCAGAAATTTCTTCTTCAATGGACAATGTTTCTCATGTCACAATTTTGGTCATAAAGCTGTTCAATGTGTTGCATATAAAACCATCATGACAAGAGAAGAAAGAAAGAAAAGGATTGATATTGAAGAAAAGAAGAATACTTATAATAACTTTTCTCCTCTTCAAAATGAAGCTGAATGCACTTTTTGCAATAACTTTGGCCATGAAAAATCTGAATGCAGGAGCAAATTTCAGCCAAAAGAACATGTTCCTTCAAGCTCCAAGGTGTGGAAAAAGAAGGAATTATAGATTGAAAATTGTGGCATAGCGTTATTTGCAGAAGATGAAGAAAACCAATGGTACATTGACAGTGGATGCTCAAGACATATGACAGGCGATAAAGAAAAACTTCTTGCATATAGTGCTCTAGAAAAGGAGAAGAATGTTACATTTGGAAATGATACTCCTGCGGTCATTAAAGGAAAAGGCTCTGTGTTTCTAAAATAAAAAGTGAAAGCTAATGAAGTCATGTATGTGGATGGATTAAAGCATAACTTGTTAAGTGTAAGTCAAATGTGTGATCAAGGAACTGAAGTTGTTTTTAGTTCAAAAGAATGTGTGGTACGTGATCTTGATACAGGTAAAACAATTATCACTCCAAACAACCTATATATATTGAAGAACTGCAAAGAACAATGTTATTTGAGTAAATATTCAAAAAATTGGCTATGGCATAGAAGGTTGGGGCATTTGAGCTTCTCTCAAATCAACAATTCAAGCAGACTTAAAGTTGTTCGTGATCTTCCCAATATTACTCTACCTGAAAATATCATATGCAAATCTTGCCAATTCAGCAAGCAAACCAGAGTACAATTTAATGCCAAGGAAGGATCATCAAGCAAGCCTCTTGAACTCATTCATACCGACATTTGTGGACCTATGAGGAAAAATTCACCACGTGGTGAAGAATAATATATCTTGTTCATTGATGATTTCTCTAGAATGTGTTGGATTGCGCTGCTTAAACACAAAGATGAAGCATTTGAGAAATTTCAGATCTTCAAAGCACTAGTTGAGAATGAGTTAGATCTAAAAATCAAGTGTCTCAGATCTGATAGAGGAGGAGAATATACATCCAATGAATTCCTTGAATTTTGTGAACAACATGGCATAAGAAGACAGTTTTCTGTAGCAGGCACTCCACAACAGAATGGCGTTGCAGAGAGGATGAACAGAACAGTTCAACAAATGGCTAGAGCTATGCTTGATGATTCTGGAACACCTGACACATTTTGGGGAGAAGCAACACATACAGCAGTCAACATTCTCAACAAAGCACATGTTCGTGTAAATAGTGATAAAACTCCATATGAACTCTGGTATGGTAATATTCCCACTATAAAGTATTTTAGAATTTTTGGGAGCAAATGCTTTATCAAGAATAATGATGAAAAACTTGGCAAGTTTGAACCTAGGGTAGATGAAGGAATATTTATTGGTTACTCCTCTAGGAGTAGGGCATATAAATGTTACAATAAAATACTTCGGAATATTGTTGAATGTATTGATGTTGTTATTGATGAGTCTCCTACAGCTCCAAAAGAAGAAAAGAAAACAACAGATGAAGATGATGATGACACATATCCTTTTACATCAAATAGTAATGATACAAACAGTGAACCCAGTGAAGAACCCGAAGATGATTTGTCTGAAAAGGCTCCATCCAGATATGTTCAAAAGAACCATCCAGAATCTCAAATTTTGGGATAAAAGGGATCAGGTGTACAAACAAGAAGGACTCTTGTGGGATCCTCTAGCAATCTAGCATTTCTGTCCACTGTTGAACCTCACAGTGTCATTCAAGCCAGCAAAGATGAATGCTAGATTCAAGCCATGAATGAAGAGCTTGATCAAATTGAAAAGAATCACACTTGGGTATTAGTACCAAGACCCCAGGACAAAAATGTCATTGGAACCAAATGGATATTCAAAAACAAGTTAAATGAGAATGGAGATGTTATAAGAAATAAAGCTAGACTTGTTTGCAAGGGGTATGCTCAACAAGAAGGTATAGACTTTGAAGAAACGTTTGCTCCTGTAGCCAGACTTGAAGCCATAAGAATGTTTCTTGCTTTTTCAAGCTTCCAACAAATCAAAGTTTATCAAATGGATGTTAAATCTGCTTTTCTCAATGGTGATCTAGAAGAAGAAGCCTATATAGAAAAACCAGAAGGATTCATATTGGGAAATGATGAAAAACTTGTTTGTAGACTTAAAAAGGCTCTATATGGTCTTAAACAAGCTCCAAGGGCATGGTACTATCGTCTTGACAAATATCTTCATCAACAAGGATTTTCAAAAGGGTCTGCTGATAGGAACTTATACACAAAAACTAAAAATGATAAACTATTGATTGTGGTTGTATATGTTGATGATATCATTTTTGGATGTAATAGAGAGTCTATGAGTCAGAAATTTGCTTCTGATATGCAGCAGGAATTTGAAATGTCTTTACTTGGGGAACTAACATTCTTTCTTGGCTTGCAAGTGCAACAAGCAACAGATGGTATATTCTTATCACAAGAAAAGTACCTCAAGAAAATCTTGAAGAAGTATGGCATGGAAGATTGCAAACCTGTAAGTACACCAATGATAACCAGATGTAATCGCAATTCTAATGATGATTCCCCCACCATAAATCAACCAGAATACAGATCTATGATAGGAAGTCTACTTTATCTCACTAGGACAAGACCAGACATCATGCATGCAGTTGGGATTGTTGGACGATTCCAAGCCAATCCAAAAGAGTCTCATCTTCATGCTGTGAAAAGAATATTCAAGTATCTACAGGGAACTCAAGACTTTGGACTATGGTATCCAAAGAATGTTGATCTTACTCTTCATGCATACACTGATGTAGATTGGGCTGGAAGTGTTGATGATCGAAAAAGCACTAGTGGTGGTGCATTCTTTATGGGGCCCAGGTTGGTATCTTTGTTTAGCAAGAAGAAAAACTCCATTGCCTTATCTACAGCAGAAGCAGAATATGTGGCTGCAGCATCATGTTGCACTCAACTTCTCTGGATGATGCAAACTCTACAAGACTTTCAAATTAAATGTTCACCTCCTATCTCCATTATGTGTGATAATACAAGTGCCATCAGTATCTCAAAGAATCCTGTTATGCATTCCAAGACCAAACACATTCCCATCAAATATCACTTCTTACGTGAACAAGTGCTAGAACAAAAGGTGAAATTGGAGTATGTTTCTTCCAAAGAACAAGTTGTTGACATATTTACCAAACCTCTACCCAGGGAAGCATTCAAATATCTCAGACAAAAGCTAGGAGTAGTCTCTTCCATGCAGAGGATCAGATCTGCTTAAATATAGAAGATTAAATTGGCTGTGAAGTGTTGTTGGGCATCTCTGAATGCACAGGCTAAGGGGGAGCATTGGTCATATGAAAAGGATGTGTTGTTGGTCTTCATAAGTCATCTTGCTATATTATGCAGATGCAGCATGATCTCAGGGGGAGCATGGTAATGTCAACCCTTTTCCATTGATGTCAAAGGGGGAGGAAAAGCATCAAAAGGTTTCTATAAGACAATCAGTGGAAGAATATTGCCATCAATGCCAAAGGGGGAGATTGTTCGAAATATTGTCATTGATGGCAAAGGATATGGCAAAGGGATTGTCATCTAAATGTAGAAGAGAAGAACAGAAAGAATGCACCTACAGTTTGAGCTACAGAGCTACAGTATCAGTCATGAAAACAGGGACAAAGAGGTTATAAAAGAATTGAAGATGGAATATGTATGCATCCTGTTGGAAGATAAAGAAAATCTGTGTTTGGTTGAGTTTCAATGATACTCTGTTAAGTGGAGAATACCCAGAGAAATTGGGGTATTGATTGGTTCATTTCTCGTACGAAATTCCCTACAACTCTGTGATCTATGGATAGATTCATGATTTTGTATATGATATCAGGTTTCTAAGGTCACGGCACAGTGAAGTGAATCTGCATAATGGAGGGATTTAATGGTGCTCTGGTTCTGTAAGTTGTTCGAGGAACCAATACGTTTGATAGTAGAGTTATATATATATATATATATATATATATATATATATATATATATATTCGTTGAATATATGATATGAACCTCGGTGACTGGGTTTTGAACCTCTGAATGCTCGTAGTTATTCGTCTCTGCCTCTGCATAAGTATGAAAGGTCTATGAGTCTCAGCGTTGACTGTGTAATAGAACCTGGAGTATGAATAAACCAAATATATATAGAAACATTGAAGCGGAGCTTTAAATTGTTTGAATAATAAGGCTGACGGAACCATGTGCTAAGGTGGAACCATGATCGAGAGGAACAATGACGACGGTGTGGAGTGAAACCGTGGGTTTCTTCGCACCACCTTTCAACGATATGCAGTATTTCCTGAATAGGGAGCAATTCCATACAAGTGTTGACACGCATCCCTGAAAAATCGCCAAGCGCACGATAACGATCGTCCCTCGAACGTTAACAATCGACCTAGGACGGCCAACGAAATTGATTTTGCGCCGTCAATATGAAAGGGGGCAATCGGACGGTGATCATGCATCGGACTTGCCCGGAGTTTAATCAAGATGCGTGAAGAATAACACAAGTATGATGTGCCATCATGCGTTATTGATCGTGCAAGCTGCCCAAGCGATATCCATCGATCCTGGAGGCTCGCGATCCAACGGTGATCTGGCAATGGACTTGCGCGAAGTTTATTTTGGTACGGAGGGGTGCATATGTGGGCCAGGGGTCAAAGTTTTATTAATATTAAACTATTCGAAAGCATTGGATTTTTATGTAAGCCCGGATTAAAAGTTCATTGAATTTTTAATTAAAAATAACATTACGGGGGCAATGTAAAGATTTAAAATCCAGAAGGGATGCCTCCGCAGTTGAACAAGAAATGAAGCGTTGACCAGAAATCGACGGTGGAGATTAAGTGCGCGGGCACTAGCCAAAATTTTCATCTGTATTGCAAGAGCCCCCGTAGTGACGTAATGATGACTATGCAATATATTTGTTTGTCAATTGATAAATAAATTAATAGGAAATAAAAACCTCGAGGGCCAAACTATTGGAAATATTTTCAAAATAATACCATTAGCGATTCGTGGTTTTGACCCAAGGTTTTGTTAAAAACGAAAACTATATAAGGTGAAGAGAATCATGAAGAAGGTGGGTGTGCGAAAGGGTCAATAATAAACGAATCTCTTTTAGAGGTATCTATATGAATAAAATCTGATATATCTGAATCTATGGCGCACCTGTGAATATGATGATGAGATCAACTAACGAAAGATGAAGAACATGTGCTTGCATAAGGGTGATGAATGAATGAAGCTCTCGAAGGAATATCTGGATGGGCGAATTCTGTTCTTAAACGTAAAATCTGAATGAACCTCTGGTCTTAAACGACGGACGAAGTCATGGAGAACTGGCGCATGTTTGCTAAAAGAACACATATGAATCCGGGTAAGTTTTTGTAGATCTGGTCTGCTCTGCAAACATATTATTATTATAGGTCTTTACAAGAACAACACACACACACACACACACACACACACACACACACACACATATATATATATATATATATATGCAAGCCTTCTACACTGAAAGTGCATATGACAGTTGGGGTTTCTGAAGATTAATATACACAGAAGGATACACGGGATGTTGAATGCATATATTATGGATTACTTCTGATGTATAGGTTACAGTGGTCACACTATAAAGATTTTGGCAAATATGTTTGCTGATAATTGAATAAAGGGTTGCATTGAAACTGTATGAACCAGTGTGAAAATTGATGAAAGGTGGTCTATACTGGATCAAACGATTGAAGCCTTCTGTATATAGAAGTTGATGTTATCATCAGGGGGTTGTAGCTCCCTTCCAGGAGAGGCTAGTAAATAAGAGAAGGTTGTAGCCTTCTACAGGTGGGTGCCTGCGTGCTGGTATAAGTCTGCGCCAGCACAAAAATTGTAATATGTTTTCTTTGTAATAAAATATTGAAGACAGAGACTTCAGCAGCGGTGGTTTTCTCCCGAATTGGGTTTCCACCTTAAATCTTGGTGTTCGTATGTGTGTTTGATGGTTTGTATAGTTATTTCTATTCATGCTTTCTAATTATCTAATGAATAAATGATCTATGTAAAGACATGATAAGATCTCCGGACATACAAGTTGGATGTAGTAATGTAACATATGATTTTAAGAGAACGGAAAACTAAAAATTGTCAGTCATCTCAAATACTGATTCACCCCCCCTCTCAGTATTTTTTTCAACATCCTCTCCCTCTTTAAATAAATATATCTTCCATTGATGAGCTAGCTGAACATATTATAGCTGAAAGGCTAAAGAGAATTCCTGAAATTTTCGCTAGGAAGATAGGAAGATAGAACAGAAAGAGACCTTTGTTGAGAAAGCTTAGGCTTGTGTCCTCACCTCGTCCGAATTCCCTAATTATCCTTCGAGACATGCTTCAGCTAAATACCACTGGAGGAGGCTGTGATGTCAAGGCTCTAGTTATAACTCTTTGTTCTATTTTTATATATATTCATGACTATTGTCTGGCTCCCATATTGCATTAATGTGTTTTATTTGATGCAATATCCTTAATATTCCATGACTGGTTAGTTGGTTATGAATGAAATATTTGTTTTGTATGCTTCTCTTATTTGCTGATCTTCGCGCAGGTATCTAAGCAGTATTGTGGGAGGATTTTGACCCGTTGAGACAGAGATTAAGAGGCCACCACCACTATAGCAATGACAACATTGGACTCCATGTAGGTCGATCTACCCTTTCCTTTTCATTCATTAATTAGGAACCTACACTTTAGCTTGTCCCTTTGTTGCTAGGCCCAGTCTAGGGCTAGAGGGATTGTCTCTATCCGTAGAGAGGATTTATCTTCCCAATAATAAGTTTATTGAACCTCCTCTGAAGTTTGATCTAGTCAAGGATAAGGAGACCTACAAAGAAGAAAGAAGAGAAATGATCACAGCAAAATGGGATAAATAGGAGGGGATTCAAGAGTGTGAAATTCCCTTTGTATATGAAAAAAATGCTTATAGAGAACAAAAGGTAGAGATAAGTATGATTTAGAACTTATTGAAAAGATGTATTAAATTGATACATAATGAAATGACATGGGAAAATTTCAAGGAATTGGTCAATCAATATGCCAAGGAGATAGAAGTGCTTTATGCATGAAATTCACTGCACATAGTAAACCAGGTTGCACTTAGGAATAAGTCAAGTAGGGATTTCAGATTCAGCATGTAGGTAAGTGATTATGAAATGGATAAAATCATATTGGATTTGGTATCTAATATGAATACTCTACTTAAGTGTAGTTGGGAGAATATGGGGAAGCCAAAAATGACTCAGTCCCATATTCAATTAATGCCAAAAAATTAGTACCATTTTTTTGTATTTCTAGGCTTATTAATGTAGTAGTAGACATCGATGAAGTCAAGAGTAGTGCTAATTTTAAAATCTTAAAAATCATGAATGATATTTACCCATACCATGCTATGTTGGGAATTGAATGGGTTTTTAAAAACCAGGTGATTATTAATTTAAATAAGAGATAGATGCTCTTCAAGGTAGGAGAAGTTTGGGTGGTTGTGTCATTGGAAAAGTGATGAATATTGATACATTGAGCTAGTTAGAGGGGAATTAAGTAGAGAGGAATTGAAAATTATTTACAACATTATATCCTCCAGGGAGGATTATGTGAATCCCACTGTATATGGCGTACTTATTTTGCATGTTGTGGGATATTTCACATTATGCTCAGACACTACACTGCAAAATCGGTAGAACATATTACATGAAGTAACCATTATAATATGTGTGCACCTTAAAATGGTAGTGAACTGACTCGAGACTAAGGTTCGCAACCCACCTAATTTAAATTGATTATAATAAGTGGAATTCTTTTTAATACCTTGAATGTTAGGTGCCATATCACTTGAGGATTTTAGTCTTGGATGTTGCATTAAGAACAAAATTATCTAGGTTGTGGATCGCACATAAAATTAAAATAAAAGGATGGGCACAGTGTAAATAGTTTTTGTGTATCCAGTTCAAGACAGTTTCAGCATTACTAGAGAAAATTACATAGGAATGAGGTGCCTAATAGCTGAAGTAAATAAATGTGGTGTGGCCTAGAACTGAGGTTGCATGCCACAAAATGAATGGGTACACCAATTTGCACTTACCTTAGACACTATCCCCATGTACTAGTAAATTGAGTTGGAAGTGTGTAAAGGGATAGTTGGATGGGATGATATGGGGAAATATTCAAGGAAAATTTCAATATTGAGGTGAATGGAGCACATTGTTATTGTTAGGTCGGCTACGATTATGTTATGACCCTATGGACTCCTATATATAGAAAGGAGGTTTTTTCATTTGAATCATCCAAGAATTGTTCATTTATGTATTGTAAAATAGGTTCCCCCCTCGAAGTTGTTGATTTCTAAGGTGTTGATCTCTCTTTTCTTCTATTTTTGGAGTTGGTTTCATAACATTTGGAATCAAAGCTTTGGATTCTAGGGTTTCACTACTTAAAACTGGTAATCATGGAATTTGCGCTATAACGTGTTTTCTAAGAAGGGTCAAAAGCTAAAAAAAACCCATTTTCAAAGAAATCCTGAGGAACATGGTGTAAAAAGTTTAGATATTGGTTCACAATATTTTTGGAGATATGATCTGTGGAAGTTAGGGTTTTTGTAGGCTCCCGAATTTCATCACAAAGAGGTGACCTTGGGAAAATCATCATAACTTCCTCTTTTAGCAATGGATTCTAATTATGTAAAAATTGTTCGAAATCACACAAGTTATAGTTTCCTCTATATGAATTTTAGAGCCAAAGGAGGAAACAATGACATATGGCATGCCGTACAAGTTAGCTATACTGAACGAGCCCATAATTAGGTCATTGTGGGAGAATCGGCATAACATTGTCTTCAAGAATCCAAATCAGTTCAGATCTATGGCATTGGAAAGAAGACTCAAAGGGCTACTACAAGTCTGAGGATCAATTCTTGGGGATCCAAAAGTACAAAGATACATCAGTTTCAATATCAAGCTCGTCAAAAGCAAGAAAAAGTTTTGTATTTTTTTTTAATTGCATAAGTCTTGTTTGAAAAATCATTTTTAAGGGATTCCAAGGGCATATTAAAGCATAGATATTAGTATTGGGTTATAAAATTTCCCCTAAAAAGAATTCAACACCCATTAAGCCCTCATAAGGCTCTACTATTACTAATGAAGAGGAAGAAGTGCAACATGATATATTAAAATTACAAGACCAAGTGCACCAAATTTCGCTCTCGCAAAAAGAAAAAAAATGAAATGGAAGTTTTGAAGAAAAGTGTGGAAGCTAATATGGGTGGTTTGAAGAAATTCATGGAAGTTTTTAAGAATGGCCTGGAAGCTAAGATGGATGGCACTGAAGATAAGATGGATGAAATGGAAGCAAATATAGATGAAAAAATGAAAAAAAACATGGAAGACATGAAGAATGATCTAAAAGCAAAAATGGAGGGTTTGAAGGAAGGTTTGAGAAATTTGATACAAGAAATGATTCCTAATGGAAAAAAGGTAGTGCAGGAAACTCATGATGAGAAAAAAATAAATTTTAATCGTGATTTCATAAACTCTAATGTTGGATTGAAGACCCACCATATTCCAAAGCTCAATATGATGAATTTTGATGGCAATTATCTCGTATCACACATACTACATATGGAACAATATTTTTATTTCCATAATGTGAAAACACACAAAAGGTACGCATTGAAAAATTAGGCGGGTTAAAAAAAAAGGATAGGAAAATGGCTTCTAGATGAAGAATTGATGCCTTTTTGAAAAACATGTGTTGTAGATGCCAAATAGTTACATGAAAGGTTGAAATTTGATGATGAAGTTATAATTTTAAAAAAATTCCCCCCCTTTTCCAAACTTTTTTTTTTTTAACTGAAATTGTTATGATTTATTAATAGGTCAAAATTGGCTGGGTCGGGGCCAAATCGACCATCATTACAAAGATTCAAGCCAATTTTCCATGACAGGAGAAACTTCACTAAAAAATTCAGGGAATAGAGATTTGAGAAGATGTTTCATCATTTTTTCTAAAATATCCTTGCGGAAGAAGGCAACATTTGTTTGCATTCATGTCCACTTCCTTGTTTGAACCTCGGAGAATGTGGAAAAATTGGTATGAGGAAAATTTTAGCAGCATAAACTTCGTCTTTCGAAAGATCTTATTTAGGACTGGATCATTGAAATGGTCCTGTAAATTTAATGTATTTATAAAAAAAATTGAGTCGTCGAAAGCTTGGAATTCTCTAATACCTTTCTCATGAGAAATTTTCCAAGGATTTTAGCAGACCAATTATTTTTTCCCAATTATTATTCCTCTACCCAAGGCCCCAACTGAAGTTGTCTCTTCTTAGACCATCCAAGGATTAAAGCACTACACTGGCACCCACAGGCCTAGGATTTCCTTTGGAGGCATCACCATATATAATAGTTGCTTTACCTTGCTTCCTCCACCACACTTGAAAGGTTTCATCCAAGTCCCGTAAACACTATCCTGGATTGGTGAAGGGACAAGCTGAGATTTTTTTTCTGTTGTGATAAACAAAGGTTCCCATCCAATTATTTTCCTTAGGAAGGAGATATATTCCAGGTTTATGGGAATGCTGAGTCACTGTTTCAAGAAGGTGAGCTTGGGCTTTGGCTGTAGCCGTTCAAGGAGATGAAGAAGTGCTATTGAAAATCTTATCGTTTCTTGCAAGCCAAATTTTCTAGCAGGCATATTTGGGGATGGTATGCCAAAAATGGAACCAAAGAGACTTACTGGAAATTGCATGTGGATAGCATCTTCCAGGTGGAAAATAAATCAACCACAGATATCTCGGTTGGGATTGTAACATTGAGACCTTGAAGGATAAACTTCCACACATCTTTGGCGAAGGTGCAGTCCATGAACATGTGATCCATAGTTTCGAGAGAATTTCTGCAAAGCGTGCATCTTTGAGGACCAATGATGCTTATTTTTATTAGATTTCACCCCCTTTTGCAAACTTAATATAATAAGCTCACTTTCAGAAAAACTACTTTATGTGACCCACTTTTATAAATAAGTGAGAGTCACTTTTACACATGATTTTTAAGTAAAACCCTCTTTTTAAAATGAGAAACTTTCCAAAGGGCTTTATAAGAAAATCTAACTTAACAAAAATATTTTTAGAAAAATAAGCTTGAGAAAGAGACTTGAACCCAAGACCTCTATTCTCATAAATTAACTTTACACCAAGTGAGCTAGTAAAATGATTTTGTAATTGTTTGAAACGAGGAAGTTTTTTTTTTTTTTTCTCTTCGATATGTGTGCTTTTTCCTGCAAAAAAAACACAAAATCCGTGCAAAGAAAATAACAAACCTTATTGCAGAATGTTATATTTCTGGTTAGTCTTATCGGAAATCATCTATTTTTTCACTATTTTTTATTTCCCGAATAAGCGAGGAAATAGCATACGTAGAAAAAAATCTCGTCTTCCTATTTCTGATTTTCTGAGATGGCACATAGCGTAGAGAAAAGAGCATACACAGAGAAGAGGGTATATATCGGGAAATAAAAAATATATAAACTGAAATAAATAGAGGGAACTGGAATAAACAGAAGGATTAATAGATATAAGTGAAAAAAATATACTTTATACCTCTAGATCTAAAATGACATAACTAGGGAAACCAAAAACCTTTTCACATAAAATTAAAGGGGATTCTCACTGTAACAGATGTTCCAGACACAATAAAGTAGTTCTCCCGGCCCAAAAGTGGTCAGAAATAGTAGATCTGGAAAATGGTAGTCGCATGCACTCAAACCGGCATCCGATTTAGATCAACAATGAATGTGACCCTAAAAATGGCTTTGATACCATGTAGGAATTTGCAGGGTAGGTTCCTTAGATCAAACACCAAAGGTCACCACTCACAAATAGATCACAAATCAGTACACCAGTATTTGAAGTGGTTAAAACCCTCAAAGAGGGAAGTAGTCCACGACCTAAGCCAACGCGACCACTTCAGGAAATTTATTAATATAAAGAAATCAAATTTACATAAGCTTCTCTAATAAATGGTTACTAGAAAAAATACCCTCCATGTTATTTAAATAGAGATCATGGACCAATTAGGTGTTAATCCATGGATCAAGTGTCGGTAATACTGAGGAGAGAGTGAATTTTAGGATCACTACATATCGTGACCATCGGATTATAATTTATAAATGTACATAGTAAATAAACACACTTTACCTATATCTATGCTAGACCAAGTTATACTTAACTATTTCCTATGTGTCAGAATATCCAAAAATAGTGCCTATTCCATGACCCAGTGCGCTTCTACCAATATTGAGGTAGTTACTCAACATATTGTGACAAATAATGTAATAGGTAGTTAGAGTCAAGAGAGAGGAGGTACTAACATTAGTGGAGTTGTAAAAACATTAGGAGGTGTGTAACAGAGTATTCTAGTTCAATATGTTATGCAGAGTAGCATGCACTTGTCTGGAAGTGCAACTAGTTCATTAGGAAATTATTTATCAAGAATAATTGTGTAAATCATAATGGAAGAAGTTAAGATAATGATTCTTATGTTCCACAATGCTAAGAAAAAATATATAAAGCAACATTTGCTTATCTACAAAGACATATAGATGGTAAAGCAGGTCCAATAGTAGGAAACTAAGATCATGAAGCTAAAGATTATGTTTAGGGACTGCATGTTAACCTAGAATATAGAGTATAAAAGTACGGCTCCATCTCAAAAAACCAAGTCATTAGATGACATAAAGCATACTGTAATAAATGAATTTTATAAATTGAAATCACAATATCAATGAATTACATAGCTAAAAGAGGTTAAGTAGGGTTTGAATGGGTCTATCTGGGATTTCAACTAGAGATTGACAATTTTGAAGGAAAGATTAGCCTTTAAAATCCCAGATGCACAACACAAGGAGTAGTTCATGGTTGGACTACTCCCACACATTATGATTTGCCTGGCATAACATGAAATTATTTCACAATCATAGACACTATATATTTCATTGAAGATGGAGGCCTCTCTGGAAATAACTGGGGATAGTAGTGGAATGGCACAAGTTGAAACTTAGCTTTCTACACTAACTCTTCAACTACAAGGTTTGACTAAGTGGGAGGAGAAGTAGAAGGAAGTGTGTGTACCATATGTGGAATGGAAGGCCACCATATAAATTAGTGTAAGCTACTAAAAAATAATATGGAAGAGGACGTAGCTAACACATTTATGTATGAAAAGGATTGTGGTGTAAGGTTTTTCAAGTTTGGGGTCACACCATACAGAGTTGTCCTATGATGCAAAAGTATGACATTTCCATGCAATTTTTTTTTTTTTTTTTTTGAAAATATATTGGACATGATGTCCATATTTTATACACACTAGAGCTAATGCATTATTGTACTTTTTATTCATTTCGGGTGTTATGACTGGAGGGAAATAAAGAAATGAATTCATCTTTTGACTAGTAGGGATACAATTAGTCTAATCAGTGTGTTTAGCAAGTTGATGATCAGGAATCATTCCTAGAGATACTAGAGGACTAGTGAGAGGGAGAGGGGAATTTAGAAGGGGTATATGACCCATTGTTTGTTACAACGATAGATAACAGAGTTATCTTGCATGAGACTTCCCTAACCCCTACATCACATGCACCTATTGTATGGTACTAGACCTTGTAATAGAAGACTACACCTAATTGATTTCAAAATGGTAGGAAAGGAAGGGGTTATATGTTCAAAGGATCACCATTGAACCACATAGAAATCAACCATGGGTTGGAGTAGTAACATGAGGAAGCATGAGGATAGGAACCAACACTACAAAGAAGTGGACAAAACAAGCACAATAGATAACTGTTACACAACATTTTGTCACTGTCCCAGAAATCCGTATCCCGCACATTGGAGGATCATTTCTGTGACTAAAAAAAGTTTCATTCCTTGCAAAGACCATCATTGCATCCATTTCCATGAGGACAACATTCCTTCTGTTGACAATCTCCTGAGAAGACTATCAGAAACACATTTTTTTTCCTTGGCACTAGTAGACCGTTATGCTCTCGTGCCAATGATGAAAATTAACACTAGGCCCCATGACCATTTGCGCTTTGTACCAATGAGATACTCACGCCAACCTGTTTATGGAATGTTTTTTAAATATAGAGGCAAAGTTTCTATCCTAAAAACTTCGTGGGCGAAGTCATCTAGAGTGGTTCGATTGAATAACCATGGCCCTCCTCCTTTGGCCTCTTGTTTCCACTTTTTGGCGAAACCTCTCAATTGATAAGGCCTCCCTTCCACCATTGTAGGGATCCAAACCTCCTCCTCTCCCTATATAAATAAATCCATCTTACATTGTTGAGCTAGTTGAACATATTATAGCTGAAAGGTTCAAGAGAATTACTGAAATTTTCACTTGGAAGATAGAACGGAAAGGGACCTTTGTCGAGACAGCTTAGGCTTGTGTCCTCACCTCATCCGAATTCCCCAACGATCCTTTGAGACGTGCTTCATTTGAACCCCACTGGAGGAGGCTGCGACGTCAATGCTCCAGTTGTAACTCTTTATTCTATTTTTATATATATACATGACTATTTTCCGGTTCCCATCTTGCATTAATTTGTTTTATTTGATGCAATATGCTTAACCTTCCTTGACTGGTTAGTTATGAATGAAATCATTGTTTTGTATGATTCTCTTGTTTTTTGATCTTCGTGTAGGTATCTGAGAACGGTTGCGGAAGAATTGTGACCCGTCGAGTAAGAGATCAAGAGGCCACCACCACTACAACAATGACAACGTTGGACTCCAAGTAGGATGATCTACCCTGTCCTTTTCATTCATTAATTAGGAACCTACACTTTAGCTTGTCCCTTTATTTCTAGACCCACTATAGGGCTAAAGGGATCATCCCTGTCCGCAGATAGGATTTACCTTCCCAACAAATTTGTGACTCCGGTGGGGATCAGTGTGAGTTTTTCGTTTCTTTTCCTTTTAGGAATTTCCTTGACAGGTCCACTTCAGTCGTTTGCTTGGTTGTCTATCTTTTTTGGCTTGTTTGATTGTCATGAATCCTCTTTTTCAGCTCTAGAGTGTCAAGATTGAACTCTGCTCACTGTTTCTTTCCTCCTCCAATAGTTATCCATCTTGGCACGAGTTTCACTTGGACAATCATGCCAATTGGAATAGGTTTCTTTTGTTGCAGTAATGCCAACCCCTGTTTGGAACAAATTATCGCATCGCAGTCACGCTGGATCCTGTAGGATTTGGTTTGACGCTTTTGATGAGTTTTTGGTCAGTTGTGATTGACTCTGGCTTGTTCCTTGATTTGTAATTGGTATTTTTGGAGGTGTTTTGACTGCTTTAGGCTTGCTCTTCTCAGATGTTTGTATGTTTTCTTATTGATGTAGTTCATAGCCATAGGGTCCTAGGTTTCTCTCACTCATTCAACCTTCTGATTGAAGTTTGAGTCTTTTTGTTTATTGTCAACTCAATTCCCTGATCAGTTGCTGGATCGTTTCTTGATCCTTTAAGTTTTTGGTTTGTTGAACGATTAATTTTGTGTTTGTTTGAGTCTCCGTCTCTTTTTTTTCGAGCATAGATTACATTTCTCATTTGGTTCATTTTTAAAGCTTTCTTTGATTGAAAGAATGCATCATTTTTTTTAGCACGTTTTTATGTTTGTATTGCTTTTGGATTGTTCGTTTTGAGATCTCTACATTCATAGTGCTATAAAATAGTGTTTGATTTGATTTTTGATGTAATTAGTGCATCGTGTGCTTTATTCATTCAAAAAAAAAAAAATCACCCTTTGGCCTGCATCGAGACTGAAAAGTTCTTTTACGTAACTAGAGGTTGCATCTAGGAAAGAGTTTTTCATTTCTCGTTTTTATTGTATCAGATGCATTAGGAGACTTATTCATATGTTTTCATTGTTTGCTACTTTTTGAAATATCTCTATCCTTCTCTTAGTTAGCATCCATCAAATGGAAAATGGTTTCTATTGCATGTAGCTTTCATTTAGGAAATTTGAGATCAAATTTGGTAGGGCCTTGAAATCGAAATGTTAATTCAAGATCAACTATAAAATTTATTCAATTAACATAAAGAAGCATTGGAACCTAACACAAAATTTTTTAGAGGTCTAGGCTAGTAATGTGTTCCGGTGTTGTTAAACCTGGTAGTTGTCATTCGCCATCTGGCATTAAACAACACTAGTACGGAAATGTGCTCGCGGTACCATCACGTACATAAAGTGTATATGAAATTTCACGAAAACTTGGTACAACCTCTTGCTTAGATTACCTGAGTAGTCATTTCGATATTTTTGTGACTCCTTAAAAAGAGAAGAGATCACCGAGCACTTGTCCTTTCATGCTTATTTAAAATTTAAAGTGACTAGAGTCATCTTTTGTCTGTTTCTTGACTCTTAAAATATGAAATAGTGAAGTTTTCTTCCATTGTCATAAAATTAATTACCCACGATCACATGCCTGTCAAAATTTCTTTACTTGGCTTGTTCTTTTTCATTCCTTAGAGTTTGGTCTTAAATCCTTGAATTTTCCATCTCATTTTCCTTCCTGTGTTGAAATATTGTCACAGTGGCGAAACCACCAGTTTCATCGTCTTCTTCACTGCCTCCTAGTGGTAGTTCTTTTCCTGAAGTTTCTTTTGAAACCCCTCAGTCCACTAGGTCTGTCGAGCTTGCGTAGCCTATTCTCCTGAGTGTTCAACCTCTTGCTACTCTATCTCCTCATGAAGAGTCAGTTGAGCTCAATTGGCCTCCTCAGGGTGCTTGGTCTAGTTTTGGAGTGAGGAAGAATTCCCTCCTCTTACTTTGGGATCACATTTTATAGTTGCTGCTATAACTCCTAATCCTCGTTTTCTTTTCAAAGATCTTATAGCTTCATTAGAAATGGATTCTTCAAGTCCTTTCAGCAGTGAAGAAATGCCTGTGTCCATAGGGGAATATCAGATTTCCTCTAAAGATCTCCCACATGTATCTAATCAATCTTCCCTTCCATCGATGTTAATTCCACCCAGTTATTCGACTTTGAGTCAGATTATCTCTGGTGTTGCATCCATATCATCCTCCAGTACATCGAATCCTCCAAGGAGTTCGATCCTTCCTTCATTAGGACTATCACCTTCGATGCCTAGTTCGTCAGTCATTGTTACATCTGTCCCAATCCAACCTACCATTTGTGTGGCTTCATATACACCAGTTGTTACACATCAGTCATCAGTATCTTTTCACACTCGCAGGTCTATATTTCTTAATCCCACATGTCCTATTAATCCCAGCCTAAGTAAATCACAACCCTGCGTTGCAGAGGCTACGCCTGCTTCTAGTGTGGCTATGACTTCCTCTACCATTCCCTGCAGCCTTACTTTTGAAAAGTATCTATTAGATGTTCACCAATAGAACTCTCAAGGTTCTCAGTAGCCACAGGCTCCTGTTAATCCTCCACATCACTATGATATCTACGGTTACACCGTATAATTTCCTCCTATTGATCCAAAATAGGTTGTTTATCTACCTATGGCTGATCCTTATTGAACCATCCCTCATCGAGGGCTAGTAATACAAGGAAAACCCTCTGGTCTACAAGGACAACCCCCATAGGGACAACCTTATTGCCCGTAAGGACAACCCTTACAGGGTCAAACTTTGGTCCAACAACCCTATGGTCCTTATGGTCAACCTCAATATCAGTATTGATATCAACCAGGAGTGTCTCACATTTCTGGGGGGAAAATGTATCCACCATAGGGACAACCTTTTGTGTAACAGCAAAAGCCTTACGTTCAGCAAGGCCAGAAATTTGTGCAATATGGACAACCCTACGGTACTCGTCTGGGTCAACTTAGTTATCAGGGACAACCTGGTCCATCATAACCATTGGGTTAGCCCCTTCCACAAGGGAAACCCAGTGGCCCTCAGTATCCAAGCCAACTTGCTCAACAGGGACAACCTGCCTAGCCTCAGTAGCCGATTCAACCTACTCAACCCGTTCAGCAACCGAATCAACCTATTCAACTAGCTCAACAATTGGTTCAACCTGTTCAACCAGCTTAGCAGCCCATTCAACCTGCTCAGCAGGGTCCACCTGCTCAACCTCAAGGTGTTTCTTACCCTCCTCAAGGTCAATATCAGGCAGTATATAGTGCGCTCCAAGGTTTCGCTCATTACCCTCGAAATCAATCCCAGATGGTGTATAATCCACCTCAAGGAAATGCTTACATTCTACAACAGAATCCATAAGTTGCTAAGAAGGACCTCAATGGTATGCTCAGAATCAGTATCCCAGTCCTCAACCCCAGTATGGTCATAACTATCAGGCTTATAACCCCTATGGTCAGAATCCTCTGGGACAAAATATATGGGGTAAGAATTTCTCCCAGACTGGGTGGAATGCTAACATGGGTCCTTATCAAAGGCCTTTGATTCCTTTTAATCCTCAATTACCATTTCTCACTATATTGGAACTTCTAGATGTGTTAAAGTTAATGAACGATCTGATTCTTCATACCCGTATTAGCCTCCAATTCCAACTAAGATCCCTGGAAATTGTCCTAAGTTTGAGGGGAAGTCCGGAGAAGACCCCCAAGCACATGTTATGACCTACCGCTTGTGGTGTTCCTCTAACTCTTGGGTTGACGATTCCATTTGAATCCATATTTTCCAACGGACTCTTACTAGTGACATTGTAAAGTGGTACATCGAATTATCTCATTGCATTTTTCAAGATTTCAACTCCTTAGCCATGGCATTTCTTACACATTTTCAGTTACTGATTCATTATGAGACCGGGATGCACCTCCTTAGATCCTTGAAATAGGACCAAGCTACTCATATCTCAGATCATATTCATGAATGGAGGCATCGTCATTGCTTGATGAAGTTATATATTCCTGATCAGCTTCTAACTGATTGGTTCACTACCTTGTTTTTCAATTAGATCGCTAAAGACATAGCTATGGGGGCATGCGTAACTGAAGAAAAAGCCATTTCTTATGCCCAATACCTTGATCTTGTGTATTCTCAATCTAGCACGTTGTATGATATCTTGCCTGATGCTCCTTGACCTGGAACTTCCAAAGCACTGACAACACCATCCATCGACGGTATCATCCGTTCCATGTCTTAGAATTCTCAGAAGTCTTCTCCTTCAAACCCTAGGGATAAAAATTTTAATCCTTACAATGATGTTTCCTCTCAATCTACCCCAAATCCTAGTAAAACCATGGAAGTCAATGTCGTTCAGGCCAATCCAATGGATAAGACTTCCAATGGAAAAAATAAGGGTAAAGGTAAGGCCAAAGCCGATACCCTGAAACCAGATTCGTATAAACCTCATGCTAATGATGGTTCACAGCGTAAGCTAAGGTTCCCTTGTTTGATTTGTGACCAAGAGCACTACACCAAGGACTGTCCTCGACGGGCTGAAGTAAGTAAATTTCTCAAAGGCACCCAGGGAACTACGTTTTTTCTCAAAGAACCTTTCCCATCATAGCAGACCCAGATGGTAGAGAAACCTCAGCCCTCTACCCCATTTGGCTCTTAGGTTTTCATGATGAATGGTTCTGCATCCGTTCCCATCGCTATTCAATTGAAATATTATACTGAATTGCGTCAGGAAGTGGGGAAAGAGATCGCTGATGGTCCTCCTCCTTCGCCTGCTTCTGGCCCTCCTCATATTGAAAGGCCCAGTACTGAGCCCGTTGTACGACCACCTTCTAAAGGTGTACTCCGTAAGTCTTATTACAATCCCAACGCCTGTGCTCTTCAACATTACATTATTGTTGAGGATTTGGCTCAGGCGCCATTTGCAATGTTTACATTAGAAGTACTTCAGAGTTGTCCGTCTCAATGGAATGATTTGTTATCTGCAATCAGCAAGGTTGATCCTACTGATTCTAGCCTTCTCACTTTGGACTTAGAGAATTTCATCCCACGACTCCCGCACCAAATTGCGCTCATCATACAAGTTGGTATTAATGGTCTAAATATCCATCGGGTAGTTGTCGATGAGGGTCCATCTACGTGCATCATGTCATCTGCTTGCTGGAAAGCCATTGGTTCATCAGCTCTGAATTCATCACCAAATTCCCTTGAAGCGTTTTATGGAAGAGAATATAAACCTCTTGGTGTTCTCGCTAGTTTACCGATTACATTAGAAGTGAAGACAATTAATGTCGAGGTTGAAGTAGTTGATGCAAAGCTCAATTACAATCTTCTACTCGGTTGCAGTTGGACTCATGCCATGCTATGCTTTCCATCCACTCTCTTTCATGTTTTGAAATTCCCGCACGAAGGAAAGATTGTTATTGTTGATCAATTGTCGTTGTTCACTTCTTCTTTCGAGAACAAAATTCTGTCTGTGGGTCAAATTCCTACTCCCTACGAGAGGATAGGGTAGGGTCTCTTCAAAGATCTTGCCCTCATGGATATTTTTCCTCTTCCTCCACCCAAAACTATTCAAATTAATATTATCTCTCAGTCTGATGACCCATGGATCATCCCTTCACCTGAGAAAATCGATTCTTTCGGAGATTCGATGCCATTAATTCTGATCGAGATAGACTATTGTGAACTTGTTTTGGCTTTGAAACCTCCACCTTCTGATCATGATCCTTTGAAAATGTCCCTCAACACTTATTTTCAATCCCCTTGGCTCAGTGAGTCAAATTCGCCCAACCCCTTGAAAGAGATATTTCCCTCTGATGAAGCCATCATGGAAACTATTTCTCTCAAGGATCTTCCGTGGGATGATAGTCCTCCTCGTTCCTTGTTCATTCCTGGCCTCGGGGCCATGTCTACGTGTCTTGAGATGTTTGCATCTTAGGTTCCTTATCCTCCACTTCAAATTCCTATTCTAACACTCGAAGCATTTACAAAGGGTAACTTGAGTAACATCATGCAAACGATGCCTATCGACATTTTTGTGAAACCTGGGATCATCGAGAATCAGGGTCACCTACTCTTACGATGAATTTTAGGTTTATACTAGCCTTTTCCACGAGTTCTGCGACGTCTTTGCAGGGCCCTATGAAGAGATGCCCGACATCGATCCTAGTATAATGGTGCATCAGATTTCTACCTACCCTGCTTCGAAGCCTGTTCATCAGCGCCTTCATCCTATGGAACCTAGAAAGGCTACCACCATTAAGAGTGAGGTTGAAAAACTTCTCAACATTGGTTTCATATATCTGATTGCCTTGGGTCTGTGCTGATTATCATGACATAAACCGGGCCTGTCCTAACGATAAATATCCTACTCCCTTTATTGATTAGATCATTGATGACTGCACTGGGAGTGATATCCTTTCCCTCATGGACAGATTTTCTAGCTATAATTAGATTAACATTCTCCCGAACAATAACCATAAGACAACCTTCATCTGTCCTTGGGGTACTTTCACGTATAAGAAGCTCCCTTTTGGCTTGAAGAATGTTGGGCCCACGTTTCAGTGAGCAATGTCATATGATTTTAATGATATTAAGCACATCGTTCAACCTTATTTATATGACCTTCCAGCTCATTCAGCCAAGCGTAAGGACCCCCTTGACCATCTTCGTCAGATATTTCTTTGTTGTCGACACTACAACATCTGGTTAAATCTGCATAACTGCGTCTTTTGCGTCGATTCCGATAGACTCTTGGGTTTTATCATTTCTAAAGATGGGATTCACCTTGATCCGCTCAAAGTTGAGGCTATCATTAATCTCCCCTCTCCATCCTCATTACATCAGCTGCAGAGCCTACAAGGGAAGGCTATTTTTTTCACTGATTTATACCTAACTATGCCGAAGTGGATAATTATTCACGCAATTACTAAAGAAGGGTGTCCCATTCCTTTGGGATGAGATTGCCCAGAAGTATTTTGATGCTCTCAATATGTTTCTTGTCAACGCTCCTCTATTTCGTCCACCGAACTATCATCGCGATCTTTCCCTTTATTTAGCCACCACTTTCAGCACGATTGCCATGGTTTTGGTCCAAAATGATGATGACGGTGATGAACGTGTTATTTAATACCTCTCTTGTAACCTTCTCGATAGTGAAACGCGCTATGTCGATGTCGAGAAGTTAGCGTTGGCTTTGGTTCAAGCAGTTCAACATTTTCATCATTACATTCTGCCACGTATTGTGACTGTGATTTGGGACTGCAACCCTATGACCTATTTATTGTCTCAAAAATTGCTAGGGGGAAAGTACTTCAAGTGGATTTTCATCCTCTAAGAGTTCGATTTGGAATTTACTATGGCCAAGTCGAAGAAATCACTAGTCTTTGCCGATTTGATATGTTCCCTCCACTCTGACTTCGCTTCATCTGGTTCTGAGGAATGCATTCTGGACTATTTGATTTTTATGATTAGCACCCTTAATCCTCGGTATGGTGATATCATCGTATATCTCCAGACTTATACTTTTAGATCTGAGTTGATGAAGGATGCTTGCCGACACATTCGTCAGCAATCGCAACCTTATCGTATAGTCGGAGATACACTCTACCGCATCGGAGTAGATTCCATTCTACGCGGGTGTTTGACTCTCAAGGAGGCTGAGAAAGCCCTGAGTTATTTTCATAGTGGCATCTGAGGTGGTCACATGTCTGGTTATGCAATTGCACAGAATATTCTTCATGTTGGGTATTTCTGGCCCTCTATCTTCAAGGTCTGCATTGTTTCTTTTCAAAAATTTGATGATTTCCAGATCTATCAGCGCAAGATGCACATGCCACCTGAAAATATCCACCCTCTCATTACTGTTGGTGCCTTTGTAAAGTGGGGCATCAATTTTATGATGTGTAACCCTCACTCAGCTGGGGGGCATGCTTATATCATCATAGCCATTGACTGCTTCATTAAATGGGGCAAAGAAATGCCTACACTTGCTGCTGACGGTAAGACAGTAGCTCAGTTCATATTAAATCACACCATTTATAGGTTTAGTGTGCCTCAAGCCATCATTACCGATCATGGTTCCCATTTTTGGCATTATATGGTAGTGGAGATGACTTCCAAGTTGGGTCTGCATCACGATAGCTCAACGTCGTACTATCCTCAAGCTAATGGCCAAGTTGAAGCCATGAATAAAGTTCTTGTCACCATGCTTCAACATACGATTGGGATGCACAAATCCAATTGGCATCTCATGTTATTTTTGGCTTTTTCGGGGTACCGAACCTTAGTTAAGGATGCGACTAGATTCACGCCATTTTAGCTTGTTTACAGTCTAGAAGCTACCCTTCCGATTGAGTCTAAAATACCTTCGATCAAGTTGGATGTTGAATTTCTTCCAAACACTTCACCAGAAGAAGAGCATCTTCTCTACTTAGAAAGGCTGGATGAAACTCTCCACTTTGCTTCTTTGGTCATCGAGGCACAGAAGAAGCGGATCAAAGCTCATTTTGACCAATAGGTTTCCCCTTGTTCCTTCATAGAAGGAGACCTCGTCCTCCTGTACGACCAAGCTCATGATAAGCTGGGGGCAGGAAAATTTCAACCCATGTGGCATTGGCCCTACATTGTTAAACCTGTCTTGCGGAATGGGGCCTATGAGCTCATTGATTACGAAGCTCATCCTCTAGATTAGCCTAGAAATGGGTTGTATCTCAAAAAATATTATGCATGATTCATTCATGCATGTTTTGTGTACATAGGTGTTCTTTTCATTTTTGTACAATTTTTGCTTGGTGTGCTTTGCGAGCATTTTTCTGATTATTGTGTCATTTCTTATCATGCAAATGTCTATTACCCCTTATGTCAGTTTCACGGATGGTGCTTCTAGTAGTACCTGGAACCTGTCTTCGATAGCCTCGGTGATTTATGATCCTGCTAGTGAGTTGATAGATCTACATGGTATTTTTCTATGATGAACTACAAAAAATGTCGTTGAGTATAGTTTTTTCATTGAACTATTAACTGAGGCGATTACCCTTGGAATTCATGCATTGGTTGTAAATCTGGACTCACAACTTTTTGTTCTTCAACTTAATGGACATTATTCAGTTAGAAACCCTCATATTTTAAGGTTGTATTCATGTGTTCATTTGCTAGAAAGACATTTTGATTATATCGCATATCAACATATTCCTAGGTGAATGAATGCATTGACTAATATAGTGGCTAACGTTGTATTAGATAGACATTTGCATAATCTGTAAAATCATCATCACATGAAAGATATCCATATAGGAAAATAGAAGTATATATATATATCGAATGTTTACATCAGTGTGCATCATAAGTTCAAAAAATATGTGTTTCTGTTACATCCTAAGACATCATGTCTCTCCAAAATATGCAGAAATAAATCGTAGGTGTCTAATCGACGTGATTCTCATGATAGCATATCATTTCCCATACAAGCCACCTCAGCAAGCGGTGAACTCATTTTGACACCCCTACAGTGTGTCTCTGGTATGCATGAGGAACATCGTCAAATCGTGCATAGTCCAGGACCCCACGAGAGATTCCCTCCAGGTTGCGCATGATTTCATCCTCCTCACCTCCCTCACCATGAGGGGCAATATCAAAGTCGTGAGGGATTCGCCTCACTATCGGGGACATGCCCGCAGGTCTTTCTCATCAAAAATCTGCATAAGACATGGATTTAATGTCAGAACATATATAACAAAAGAAATCATAATACTCATGAAAATAAAAAATGATTCTTACCAAGTGCTTCATCCCAATCCTCTCCTTCTAGAAGTGAGAGGTTTGGATCACCAGTGAAATTTGTGCCAGAGTAGGTCTAGTCCTCCATGAAAATCAACTGTTGGCAGAGTAAATTGAAGAACTCTGGTCTCCAGGACATCTGTTAATCGCCCCCTGAGCTTGGCATCAACGCTGCCCAATGGGCCATCTGTGGTTCCTGTGCTAGTGGTGTTGGGACTATCACTTCCTATCACTAGAATATTGGTAATCGTTCCCATAAGAACGATACCAGGATGGATCCATATCCAAACTACTTTATTTTGGTATTCTTGCATTTCATATTGATCGTCACTTCCTCTAACTAGTTGTAGAGGGTCAATGTCAGAAAATCTACTGCAATAAGTAGTTATATTTTTTTTGCTTCGTACGGTGCCTGTTATCCCGCAGCTCATGTGATGGTATGTAGCACTACCTTTAGTGCCAAGTCTGGGATAGTTTGGATATCCACTTTCCCCCTTCCTGATCCTTTCTGTGCCCCTCGACATACCCTATCGATCACCATGCTCATGTTCTCCATGGTGGGTCGGGTGCTGGTCAGGATTGGTGTTGCGCCTCTCCGCGATAGTCCCATTATGAAATAAATGTCTGACACATCAATCTCGAGTTCCTGATCACGAATAATGATTTTTTTCTGATCCTCATCCCAGATACTCATCAAATATTGCAGCACCTCCGGTTGAGCTCTGAGGCACGGTGTCTTGAAGAACTTTTTCAGTCCACAGTCTCTAAGAGCTTCCATGCATCTTTAATTTTCCATGGGAAGCTCATATTCTTCACTGTGTTCTTGTTCTTTCCATTCGATCACCATTTTGCAGCTTCACACCTACAAACATGTTCATATGAATCTCATTAGCCAAATTAAAAGCTTTAAATTTGTGAAAATTGGGTCTTCTTGCTTGCATTGTAAGCTTAAAAATATTTGCACGGTTGGTGTGACTATTTGGGAAACAGTCATGCTAATGGCCACCCCCTAGTTCAGGAATTTGGGCAATTGGCGTGAGTCCATGCCCGATACTCACGCCAACCATCGTGCCCTATTTTTTATGAATTCCCCCACATAATCAAAATTTGGGGTTGCAGGTAATGAAAGAGGAATTAAAATGTAGTGAAGGATGTCAGCTCTTCCCTGGAACTGAAGGATTTGAGATTGATCTATCAGATCACCCACTATCATGACAGAAAAATCACAGCCTAAAATGGGTAACTATTTCTCCACAAGAGGTAAATGTGAAAAGTAATTATTTTTTACCATTTTTGGCATTTTATAACTTTTCAAAAACCCTAATTAGGTTTTAAGACATGTTTTTCAATCATTACATTATGTTATTTTGAGAAATTGGTTTTACATTTGTCTCTTGTGTAGCGATATGTTTTTAAATGAGATAGCGATGAAGTAATGAGTTGTATTTTATACTTTTTCGGACTCAATAAAAACATGAAAAATTCATTGCTTGAGTCATCTTTCAGCTCTTTTCTGACTCTCTAAAATTGAAAATATTTCCAAGACTATTGTCATTTTGCACTCATTAAATGGTTGCGGAACGATATCTACCCAGTATACGTTTACCTATTTTTCAGGCTAGGATAGATTATTTACGAAAAAAGAATACCTTAGCCTATCGCAACTAAGAGGTTGTTTCAGATATTGTTTTCTACCTTTTTATCTGAAGGGCTATTTACGAAAAGGGACTGCTAGAGTTTTCTTTTCTGCTTCTTTTCAAACTCTCTAAACATGAAAATATGTCGATTTCTTCCTTTTCCAAACTCGTTAAACCCTAATGACATCAGACATCGTCACCATGACGTTTTCCGAGTTCCTCCTTCCTAGGGCTCATAAAATGTACTAGGATGGATTTTTTTGAAGGAAAAACTTACATTGCAAGCATATGCTATCTCCTTCAAGCTTGTTTTCCAAAAATAATCAGGGTACTCACCAGAAATGGTGGGGGAAAATGGAACCAGTTTTTAGTCATTTCGGCAGTATGTCGCTCTTGAACATGACACTCGTCTAAATTCGTGTCAGGTTGGGGACATCTCATTTCGTCATTTTTTACTCCCTGGGTTTGGGTAATATGTTTTTGCCTCTCATCTACTCTTTTCCACTTCATCATGGCCTTATATCCCTTGATGTCAAATACTGCCAAATACAAAGTCGTGTTGCTTATATGTTTAAGAGAAATTTTCCTTTGCAGTTTTCCACCTTCGTCTGATCCTCTATTCAGTCCTGATTCACTATCATCATGTTCATATGTTTCATGTCGATGATGTGGGAAAAATTATGGCCCTCCTTCAACCTGGCCACTTCCTGTCGACTTCAACTCATTATTCAGGAAGTTGATCTACAGACTCCCTCCTAGTACCTTGGAGCCTGCATGCCTTAATGGCAGGGTCTTCGCATTTGACGACAGTTCTACATCATTGGCCTTCGATTGAGTGATTCTATGGGTGTTCGACACCAGATAAATGTTCAAATTCTATGGATTTTTCCTGTTGTACATTGAGAGCCATTGTCATAATTGGTATTTTATCTTCTGCCTATTAACATATTTTATCATTGGCTGGTAATTAGGTGATTTTCTTGCATGTTCAACCTCAGCGCACATATTCGCATGGTTGAATTTGTACTTGTTCAGGTCAAGACAGAGCGCAAGACCCTAGGTTTTTTCTAATAATATCCAGGCTGCAGGATATTGCAATTTATCATGACTTTATTGCATGATTCTTTAGATTGGATGGTTGTGACTATACCTGAGTCTATTTGTTGATGCTTACTAATGGATGGTTGCGTCCATACCTTAGATCTCTGTTTCTATGTACTCTATTAAGGATGGTTGTGCCCATGCCACATGTTCATGTATTAGAGATATTAGTTGTATTTGTAATTGCAGGTCTTCCGACAATGGTGTTTGGTTTGAATGTGTTCTCGTAAAGAATTTCTCCCCTCCCTCTCTCTCGGACCTCATGCTTTATGGGGCATCTGTTATACAACATTTTGTCACCATCCCTGAAATCCCCATTCCACACATTGGAGGATAATTTATGTGACTAAAACAAAGTATCATGCCTTTCAAATAACATCATTGCATCCCTTTCCATGAGGACAACGTTCCTTCTGTTGACAATTTCCTGAGCAGGCCATCAGAAACACATCTTTTCGCCTTGACACTAGTAGACCATTATGCCCTCATGCCAATGAGGAAGATTAACACTGGGCCCCTCTCCAATTGGCACTATGTCCCAGTGAGCTACCCGTGCCAACCTGTTTATGGAATGTTTTTTTAAATATAGAGGCTGTTAGAAAATTAAATATTACGTAGAAATGAAACACATAAAATATGAGGAAAACACAAGCACACAAAACACATAAAACCAAAGAGACACAGATATACGTGGTTCACCCAGTTTGGGCTATGTCCACCCCAAATAGCTAGTCCTTCCTTTCTATTATCCAGCAAAATGAAGAGACAAAACCTACAGTAGATCCGCTGTAATATCCTTTTTTCTTTCTCACAGTCTCCCAATCTGTTTATCGCTTCGAGAATACACATACCATACACAACCACAATACAATACCCTCATACAAAGAGAGGGGTTTTCCTTCTAGGGAAAAAAACCCTAAACTAAACATAAAGTCTTCCGTCAGATCATCCGCCTATTGAACGGCCCAGATTGACTAGAATTTGCTATACTTTTACAAGGAAATTTTACATTTGTTTTTAGCTTCAGGGACATTGTCCCCAAAACCCCCCGCCAGGGGGGGGGGGTTCATAAAGTCGCAGATGCCCCCCCTAGACCCCCTAGGCAGCGTTTAATTTCGGGCAGCAATTTCAGTCAGCGTTGCTGCCCCCATTAAGGTACAGGGGTCCAACGCTGTGATACAAAATAAACAAGATAATCAGGCTCCACAGCCAACAATCTCCCACTTGGAGACTGATTGTAGCAACTCCACCATTGCTTCATTCGCTAGACAATGACTCCTCTTTGGGCCTGGTTGTTTATCATCTTCATTATCATCCTTGAAGACCAATTGAAACTGAGCATATTCTCAATTTCTCCTTGGTTACAACTTTTGTTAGCATATCTACAGGATTTTGGCTAGTGTGTATCTTTTCCAGCTTCAACTGTCCATCTTCCAATACTGACCGTATGAAATGGTACTTGAGCTGTATGTGTTTAGTCCTGGAATGAAATGTTGAGTTCTTTGCAAGATGGATGGAACTTTGGCTAGCACTGTATAACGTGCCCGTATCAGGCTTCTTACCCAATTCATCTATAAACCTTTGTAACTAAATCATTTCTTTACTAGCCTCTGTAGTAGCAACATACTCTACTTCTGTTTTTGAAAGTACAACAACAGTTTGGATTTTTGAAACCCAACTGACAATTGTTCCACCTACAGTAAATAGATATCCTGTAGTGCTTCTCCTATTATCTCTATCACCTGCCATATTTGCATCAACATATCCCCGTAGAGAAATGTTTGAAGCACCAACGTATAATGCTTGATTTGTGGTACCTCTCAAATATCTGAGAATCCATTTTATTTCCATCCAATGTTCTTTTACTAGATTGTTCATGTTCCTGCTTACAACTCCCACTGCATGTGCAATATCAGGGCTTGTGCAGGCCATTACATACATTAAGCTTCCAACTACTGATGCATATGGAACTTTAGACATATAGTCCATTTCTTCTTGGGTCTTGGGGAACATCTCCTTATTAAGTATGAAATGGCTAGAAAAAGGTGTACTAACTAGTTTTTCATTCTGCATATTAGATATTTTCAACACCTTTTGTATGTACTCATTCTGAGACAGTGTTAATTTGTGATTTTTCTTATCTCTAGTTATTCTCATACCAAGGATTTGTTTTGCAGCTCCCAAATCCTTCATTGCAAATGAATTTGCCAATTTTCTTTTGAGCACATTTATTTCTTGCATGTTAGACCCTCCAACAAGCATGTCATCTACATACAATAACAATATAATATATCTACCATCATTTTGCTTTTTCATATAAACATAATGATCAGAGTGTAATATTCCTATTGATCCTAAGCTAAGAGGAATATTCAATTTTGTTTTATTTTCTGTTGCATGAATAAATGAGTAGAGGAGGACATGTAAAATTCCTAAGAAGACTAAATAAATCAATGCCCATGTGAACACATTTAAATCAAGGCCATGTAAATAATCACTTGCATGTGTGAAAGAGGTTTGAGCTGTGAGACTGGGTCAACCTTGACCAAATCTACAGCACTCTCTAGGTTCAATGCATCTCCTAAAGGGATAACGTATTTTTATAAGGAGGCCCCTCATGTGAAAAGAGTTAACTCATCAAGGTGGTTTAGGTTTTTAAAAGGCTCTCATCTTATAAAAGGAGAGGGAAGGCAACAAGAGAAGGTTGTTGATTGATCATGTTTCTGAGTATTTTGTCTTCTTAGACAAATATTATTCTCTACTATTAGTGGAGGATTGTGCTTGGAATTCCTATACAGGGATTTCACCTCTTCCTTTGAGGATTCTTGGAGGAGTATTTTCTGAATTGATCCACTATTAGGCTTGAGGCCAAGCTCTAATTACAATTGCAGCACTGATCCAATGAGGGTTTATCTACTCTTGCAAGCTGCAAAAAATGGGAGACTAGATCTGCAAAGATCTAGTTTGTTTTGGGAGCCTCTTCTCATGGAGTGTGTCTTTTAACCTCTTGGAAGAGTGCCTCTCCTGTTTATACTTCAGATATGCAACTTGGCAGTGGCCATCTATGTAATTTTGAGCTATAGTGCTATTACCATTGATGGACTGCGTTATTTTGATATGAGGTTCATTGTGGTGTTTTGATTCTAGTTTTGATCAGAGATCTTTGGTGTTGGGATTTTCCTTTCACTTTGGTGATCCATGGATTAGCTTGCTGATCCATGTTCTGTTTAGATATTATATTTTGTAATGTAATGTTATATTTAGAAATTACTACATTATTTTACAGATATTCAACTTGTATCTCAGATCTACTCTTATTTATGCATGATTTGGTTAAAACACCAAGGGGATCTTGTAAAGAAAACTATCTAGTTTCCAGATCTGATATAGATCTGATGTTTTATCCACGGATCTATCCTAGATCTGAGTTGTAATATGTAGCTGCTATAGCTCCTAAAAATAACATTTTTGAGCCATTTCGGCTGATGTATATATGTTGCAACTCTCTTTTCTGAAGATATCTTGCTCTCTTGCCTCATGTAAACTACTGTATATTGAAAGAGCTTTACTTTACTTCTGATTTGCTGCTGTACACTCATTTATTAATCATATTTGATGGCCTCCTAATCATATGGTCCAATACTGTGTTATTCCTTAAGCTTCTTGTTGTGCATAGTTGCAGCCCCTCTTGTAGGGTGTTTTCTAGCTAGACTAGGTTGTGGGAGACCTGTTTACCACACCTAGTTTGATTTATTTTTGCTCCCCTCTTGGATTTAGACTCTATATATAATGATATAAGGGATCCAAGGGCTGAAAACTCATTTCTGTGCATCAATATCCCAAGGAGTGCATTATTTTTCCAAGCCTTCTGTGCAATACCAATTTGGGAATATTACAGTGGTATCAGAGCTCCTTTCTTGGCACAACCTGTGCTTTCCTTGGAGCACCAATCATGATGCATTCAGAAGAAGATGATACTCTTACTGAAAGGGAGAAGGGGTATCAGAATAGGAGTCATAAGAAGTATGAATACACTACTGATGATCCTGACAAGGGTCAAGACAAGGGGAAAGCCCCTGAAGCTGTGAATGATAAAGAAGCAGAGGAGTTTGCAAAAAATCTTTTGGAGACCATGCAAGATCTTGCCAAGGAGATCAAAGAGATGAGGGTAGAAATAATTAGGGAATCTCCTAGGATATTTTAGTTGGGAGAGAGCTCATATATGTCTCACCATGGGATTGGTCAACCAGTGAATCCACCACTAGCTCCACAAGCTTCACAACGCTCCACTATGCCTACCTTCTTGGCTGTGGAGAATGAAGTACCACATGAGAAATATTCCCTTGAATATTACTTTGTGGATTATGATTCTTAGAGTCAGAAATTCAAGGATCACTTGAGTTTTCAAGACTTTGTCACCTCAAGGACAGAAGGAGACCAGGGCAGTAGTATAGAGATGGTGGATTCTTTCATAGTAGACACCACACTATGGGAAAATTATTTTTACCCAAGTTTGATGGATCCTCCTCTAGTTCTACCAAGGCATGGGTAGAGAAGCTAGATATCTACTTCTAGTTGAACAAGTTCCCTAAAACTGAAGCCATCAAGATTGCAGCGTTGCACTTTGAGGGAGAAGCACAAAATTGGTGGTTCCATGGGCTTTCTACATTGGGACATATCAATGTGACTTCCTACTCTGAGTTTAATAGAAGACTGGTGAAGAGGTTTGATAGAAAGGATCCTGAAGCACCCTTCATATGCCTTACAAAGTTGAAGCAATCAGGAGATGCAGAGACTTATATCTCTAAGTTTTTGAGATTATTAGTCATGGTCCGTGATCTATCGGTAGCCAGGAGGGTCTACATGTTCATTGATGTCCTGGAGGAACCTTTGCATGGGTTGGTTAAATATACCAAGCCCATCACTTTGTATGATGCCATCAAGAGAGTTAGAGATCTCCAAGATTCCTTGACAAAAGAAAATACAACTTTCCAAAGCAATGCCTCTCACTGCTTTAAGGGGAAGGAAGGAAAAGAGCTCCTCCCAAGGAGAGCTCTTCGAAGAAGCCTCTTGATGTTGATCTTAGGAGGGAATTGATGAAGAAGAAGCTATGATTCACTTGCCAAGAGTCATGGGTACCAGGACATAGGTGTTTGTTACACCATTTTTTTGGTCATCTAACCTATTATCATTAGATGGACCCAAGTACACCATGTAAGACCAATTTTACCCTAAGTAAAATTTGTTTCACTATGTAAAATAACTTAATAAAACACATTTATTAGGTTGTTTATGGTCTAAACAGGAAACCCCAAGGGGAAATATTACACAAATCTACAATTTTTTGGTTTTCCTCATGGAATAATTAATTAAACAGTAATTTAATTACTATTCCTGGTCATATTTAACCCAAAACAAGGAAATTAATTAGATAAATCCTTATTTATCTTATTATTTTCTAGGAATAATTATTTAAACCTTATTTAAATTACATTCCTCGTTAAATTTGACTAAATCATTTATAAATAATTGAATAAATCATTATTTATTTAATTATCATTCAACCACTTCCTTAAAATGATAAAGAAATCATTTATTTATTTATTATTTACAAAGAAAGGGATTTGAACCAAGTCAAATTCCTTTCCCCTCCAACAAATATAATAAAATATTCCATAAAAGGTGGATCTAGATTTGGCTGATATTATTTTAATTATGCACCAAGATCTAGAATGACCTAATATTTTGTTATAAATAGAAAGGTTTTTCCTACCATTCATCACCTTTTTTTGCCTCTTAGATCACTCTGGATCTATACTCTTGGTCTGACTTTGAGCCATTATCATTGTCATATTTTCTATTATTTGCTCTGTGAGCTCCCTTTGAGTTCTATGTTTGTCTGGGTTTTCTACACCAACAAGAGAGAGAAATTCTAGATATGAAGTGCTGAGGACTTCCAAGAACCCATCCCATTGAGGAGAATTAGAAACACCTTTCTTGTTTTCCTCCCAGGTGCAATTAATATAAAATTCTTCAAAAAATATTTCTCTTGTCTTGTCTATTGGATGCATGGGGAAAAACCTCATTTTTACTGCTTAATGTATTTTTATGCATAGATCTAGATTTTCGCAGTATTTGTCTTGATTAACTAATTGCATATCTGAAGATATTAGCAGCCATATTTTACTGTTAGGGTTGTTTGTTATGCACAGCTAAAAGGGTATTTTTTCATACACTTAAACTAAGGATTCATCCTAAAAATGTGCTACTGGAAGAGCACACTACATAGAATTCTTCTCTGATTTTGAGGAGAAGATGATGATGAGGAACCTAGGAGGGGTCACAACGTTGATGATGACGAGGAAGAACAAACACCCACCAGAGATGGGAAGGGAGCTTGTGCTCAAACCAGTGGTACTCTTGCCTATTTGAGAGGAATGCCTAAGTAATTTATCCTAAGAGTATAAGGTTTAGTTATGAATCAGAGAGTATCTATACTAATTGACTGTGGGGCAACCCACAAATTTATTGATGCTCACCTTGTGCAAAAGAGAGGAATCTCCATTGATACTTTTGGGGTTTTCTATCTTGGTTCCGGGAGATAGGACCATGCAGTGCATGAAATATGTTCCATCATTCTCTGTCACTATGGGATCCTACACCTCGATGGATCACTTATTTGTAGTTGACATACCAGACACCAACATCATCTTGGGTGTCCAATGGTTGATTACCTTGTGGAAGGTTACCACTGATTGGAAAGCTTTGCAAATGGAGTGGGTAGACTTGAAGAGTGGGAAACCACAAATGATTCAAGGCATGCACACTTATCATTCACCTAATGTTTCCGCACAAACAATAGAGATGGATTTGTGTAGTGGAAGCAGGGATCTCACAGTTCCTTCTCTCATGTTCATGAGGATGCCACAAAGGACATTCTTATCTCATGTCAAGCCACCTAGAATGCCTTCAGATTCAGATCTTGTGGGAAAGGTTTCACAAATTACTTCTCCAATCCTAGATACAAGAATCATTGGAGCAATGAGAGACCAAGTTAAAACATTAGGAGGCATGGGACAGCCCAAGAATGAGGCAGATCTTCTTCTTGCTTCACTACCTCCCTCTCACTTTTCTGAATCTGCACTGTAGGAGGAGAAGAATGGGAGGATCATCCTTCCAACAAAACATTTTTGCATGTTTAATGTAAAAGGATAAATCAGCAACATGACAAGCACTTCCATGGATGTATCAGCAGTGCTGTCATTATTGAGCAGTGTGGATCTTTACTCCAAATCTCAACTGCTTGCAGAGTATTCCAAAGATCTCCACACAGGTATGATACTAGATGACATGCATCAAGAAGTGGGTTAATTGGTCCAAGGAGGGGTCATCTATTATCATGGTAAGGTATTTTTGGCCAGAGCTTCCATGCTCAAGCAGAAGATCCTACAAGGAGCATATGAAGAATTCTTCCTCAGCCATATGTATTCAATGAATATCTATTCCCTGATCATGAAGAGATTTGATTGGAAAGGCATGAGAGAGGACTTACATCAGCACTTTCAAGAGTGGAATAGCTATGGAGTATTGGGGTAGCCAATGGAATATTTGCAAGAGTCATATTAGCTAGCTCTTCTTTTGCTTGAGAGGAAGGGAATGCTCATGCACAACTCCATGTGTGTGAAGGGCTATGATGGTAAAGGATTTGATCATGATAAAAAAGTTGTATTTTCTGATCTATTACATTCCTTTGCAATTTTTTTGCAGGATATGACTCCTAGAGGGAGTGAGAGGTCATATGGATCTCATACTTTGTTGGGAGCCAAAGAAAATTATGAACTTGGCCACTCCCTTGATGTGCAAAGGGAGATTCCTTTTCATGATGGGTGCTTCCCAATGGCACCAAACTTATGTAACACCTTCAGCCATGTTAAGGTGACTTATGCAGCAAAAGTGTGGTGGGAATGCCACTTACCACACCAGGATCTAATGAAGACAAGAGGTGTACTACGTTGGCATCACATGTGGGATTTTGACCCACCTCCTCAAGTTCAGATTTCAGTTTGCATCTATGTAGTCTTGCTTCCATACATTGATGATATAGTTGTATTTTTTTATGGGATTTTACGGACAAGGGATGGGAAGTGTGTATCTACCACATGGTTTGGAACTTCAACTTGTACTTCATGATACATGATTTAGATGTAGCATTGCTCCACCCATGTTTATTTCTGTTAATTTTTTCCTTCCTGAAGGGATGGACTATGCACATATCATGTTGGGCTTGGAGGAACAATTCATGATGCTTTGGCTTGCTGATAACTTGGGTTATGATGAAGATTTGATCCTTGATGATGCCAAAAATGAAGGAGGAGAAGTACTAAAGCTCTTACCCTATCAGTTGCTTGAGGACAAGCAACATTTTGGAAGGGAGGACTGTAATATTCCTAGTTATCCTAAGTTAAAAGGAATATTCAATTTTGTTTTATTTATGTTGCATGAATAAATGAATAAAGGAGGACATGTAAAACTCCTGAGAAGACTAAATAAATCAATGTCCATGTGAACACAGTTAAATCAAGGCCATGTAAATAATCACTTGTAGGTGTTTAAGGGGTTTGAGCTGTGAGACTGGGTCAACCTTGACCAAATCTACAACGTTGTCTAGGTTCAATGCATCTCCTAAAGGGACAACGCAGTTTTAGAAGGAGGCCCCTCATGTGAAAAGAGTTAAATCATCAAGGTGGTTTAGGGTTTGGAAAGGCTCTCATATTATAAAAGGAGAGGGAAGGTAGCAAGAGAAGGTTGTTGATTGATCATATTTCTGAGTATTTTGTCTTCTGAGACAAATACTATTCTCTGTTGTTTAGTGGAGGATTGTTCTTGGAATTCCTATGCAGGGATTTCATCTCTTCCTTTGATGATTCTTGGAGGAGTATTTTCTGAATTGATCCACTATCAGGCTTGAGGCCAAGCTCTACTTACGATTGCAGCACTGATCCATTGAGGGTTTTGTTGCTCTTGGAAGCTGCAGCAAGTGGGAGACTAGATCTGCAGAGATCTACTTTGTTTTGCGAGCCTCTTCTCATGGAGTGTGTCTTTTAGCCTCCTAGAAGAGTGCCTCTCCTATTTATACTTTAGATATACAACTTGGCAGTGGCCATCTATTTCATTTTTAGCTACGGTGTTGTTACCACTAATGGACTGCATTATTTTGATATGAGGTTCATTGTGGTGTTTTGATTCTAGTTTTGATCAGAGATCTCAGGTGCTAGGCTTTTCCTTTCAATTTGGTGATCCATGGATTAGCTTGCTGATCCATGTTCTGCTTAAATCTGATATTTTGTAATTTAATTTTATATTTAGAAATTACTACAGTATTTTACAGATCTGCAACTTGTATCTCAGATCTACTCTTATTTATGCATGATTTGGTTAAAACCCCAAGCGGATCTTGTAAAGAAAACTATCTAGTTTCCAGATCTGATATAGATCTGATGTTTTGTCCAAAAATATATCCTAGATCTGATTTTTAATATGCAACTACTACAGCTCCTGAAAATAATGTTTTTGAGCCATTTCTGCTGATATATATATGGTGCAGCTCTCTTTTCTGAAGATATCTTGATCTCTTGTCTCATGTAAACTACTGTATATTGAAAGAGTTGCACTTCACTTATGATTTGATGCTTTACATTCATTTATTAATCATATTTTATGGCCTCTTGCTCATATGGTCCAAGAATTCTTTATTCCTGAAGCTGCTTATTGTGCATAGTTGCAGCCCCTCTTGTAGGGTGTTTTCCAGCTAGACTAGGTTGTGGGAGACCTATTTACCACACCTAGTTTGATATTTTTTTTCTCCCCTCTTGGATTTAGAATCCAAATCTAATGATATAAGGGATCCAAGGGCTAAAAAATAATTTTTTTACATCAATATCCAAAGGAGTGCGTTATTTTTCCAAGCTTGTTGTGCAATCCCAATTTGGGAATATTACACAGAGTGACATCTAGTATAACCTTGTTCAGACATAAACCTGTAAAATTTTAGATACCACTGCCTTGAAGCCTGTTTTAAACCATACAAGATCTTATTTAACCTACACACTAATATTTCCTTCCCTTTGACCTCATATCCTTCTGGTTGCTCCATATAGATCTCTTCCTCCAAATCTACATGGAAAAATGTTGTCTTTACATATAATTGTTCAAGATGTAAATCTTCCACTGCTACAAGAATTAAAATAGTTCTGATTGAAGTCATCTTAACAACAGGAGAAAATATTTCATCAAAATCAATACCTTTCTTCTATGCAAACCCCTTTCTGAAGTCTAGCTTTGTACCTCTGTTTTCCTCCATCTTCTTCCTTCAGCCTATAAACCCATTTATTCTGCAATGTAGTTTTACCTGCAGGCAACCTGACTAAGTCCCAAGTTTGGCTATGCGTTAAGGAGTTCATCTCTTCTTCCATGGCCAACTCCCACTTCTTCCTGCTTTCAAATTGCATCGCTTCTTCATAACATTCAGGTTCACCAGAATCAATAAACAATAAATAATATAATGAAGGAGAGTATCGTTCAGGGGGTCTAATTATCCTGGAAGATCTTCTAACACCAATTTTAGGTGTTTGAGGTGTCTGTTGCTATTATGGTGGTTTTTGTTGTTATGGCTCTTGATTATTATTATTTTCAGGCACCTTTACCTTTTCTGTGATCTCATCAAGAACTGTGTATTCTTTGTTTTCTTTTTCCTATTTATTTTCTTGCATCTGATTCTTATATTATACATTTTCATTGAATATTACATCTCTTCTCCTAATGATTTTGTGATTTTCATAATCATATAAGTGATCACCAAAATCATTAACACCATATCCAATAAAGGTACATTTCTTTGATTTTTCCTCAAGCTTTGTTCTATTTTCTTTATTAATATGGAAAAAGACCTCACAACCAAAAGGATTTAAAAAATAGTAGTTTAAATGTTTACCTATCCATGCTTCCTCTGGAATACCACCATCCAAGGAACTTGAAGGCCCTCTGTTTATTACATAAACAACAGTATCTACAACATCTGCCCAAAATTGTAAAGAAAATCCTGCATGCAATCTTATGCACCTTGCACACTCCATGATTTCTCTGTTCATCCTTTCTGACACACCATTTTCTTGTGGTGTTCTTGGAACTGTCTTCTCTCTACGAATTCCATGCTCTGAATACTACCTATCAAACTTTTTGCTGCAATATTCACCTCCAATGTATGATCTGAGACACTTCAACTTCTTTCATGTCTCAATCTCAACCAAAGCTTTCCATTTCTTGAAAGTATGAAACACATCAGATTTATTTTGAATACAATAAATCCAATTTTTTCTAGTTGCATCATCAATAAAAGTAACATAATAATGAGAGCCATTGAGAGATGATACTTGAGCACGTCCCCATACATCTGTATGCACAAGCTCTAATTTTTCGCTCTTCTTTTCTTTCCCAACTCTGAGAAATATGACTCTCTTTTGTTTTCCATAAATGCAATTCTCATAGAAATCCAAATCAACATTCTTCAAACCCGGCAAAAAATTTCTTGAGTGAAGAATCTTCATCACCTTCTCACTCATGTGGCTGAGCCTATGATGCCATAATGCTGCATTTGCTCCTTTTGAAGTTAAAGCATTAATAGAGTTATAAATACCATTGCATAAATATAATGTACCAACCTTTTCGCCTTTTGCTATTAACAGGGCTCCTTTGGTGACCTTCCAAGTTTTATCTGTGAAAGTTGTCACACAACCTTCACCACCTAACTGCCCCGTTGAAATTAGATTTACCTTCAGATCTAGAACATGCCTTAACTCATTTAATAGCCATTGGTTTCCGTTCTGTTGTTTTACAAGAACTTTACCCATTCCAATAATTTTACGAGGTTTATCATCACCCAAACGATCTTGTCCAAAATCTCATTGAACATAGTCATGAAAATATTTATTATCAGGTGTGGTATGGAATGAGGCCGTTAAATCTACCACCCAGGAATCAATAAAATTTTTGAAAGAAAGAATCAAAGCATATTGTAACACATCACCTGTCACATTCTCTTCATGATTGTTTTCTTACTGTGCATCTCCTTCTTTTCCCTTTCGAGATCTATAGTATTTCTTTAGGTGTCCTTTCTTTCCACATTTCCAGCACACTATCCCCGATCTGGACTTGGATCTTCCTTTCCTTGATTTATTGTGATATCTCAAGCTCTTTCCTCTTTCCATTTTTCTTCCCCTAGACTTTGTAGTCAAAGCATTACCCGATGTCTCATCGGAGCTTTTCCGTCACATTTCCTCGCTAAGGATAGCACCGACAACATCATTAAACTTTAAAGTACTAGATCTAGAGATAGAGTTACTAATGGCCGTAACTAAACCATTCCAACTTTCTGGTAATGAGCAAAGAAATAAAAGAGCCCTAACTTCATCATCAAATTTTACCCCTACAGAACTTAACTGACTGGTAACTGTATTAAAACCATTTAAATGGTCTGCAATAGATCCACCTTTTGAAATTTTCATATTAAATAAATGTTTCATGAAAAATTCCTTGTTTGAGGCTGAGGGTTTTTCATACAGTTTCTCCAATGCCTTAATCAAACCCTCTGTTGTTGTTTCCTTTGAAATATTGAAGGCTACCAATGCCAGAAGGCACAACCGCACTGTTCCGAGTGCCTTTCTATCAAGAATCTCCCATTTTGCGCCTGTCATAGCTGTCGGCTTCTTTGATTTTCTGCTCAATGGTAGGTACAAATCTTTCTGATACAAATAATCTTCCATCTGCATCTTCCATAGCGGGAAGTTTTGGCCGTTAAATTTCTCGACCATAAATTTACCATATTCTACCATTGCTCCCACTCGAACTAGGAACCCTTCTTTCTTGTTAGTTTATCAGCCAAATAGACCTTTGGCTCTGATACCAGTTGTTAGAAAATTAAATATTGGAGAGAAATGAAACACATAAAATATGCAGAAAACACAAGCACACAAAACACATAAAACCAGAGAGACACAGATATACATGGTTCGCCCAGTTTGGGCTACGTCCACCCCGAGCAACCAATCCTTCCTTTCTATTATCTAGCAAAATGAAGAGACACAACCTACAACAGATCCATTGTAATATCCTCTGTTCTTTCTCACAGTCTCCCTATCTGTTTCTCGCTCCGATAATACACATACCATACATAGCCGAAATACAATACCCTCATACAAAGAGAGGGTTTTTCCTTCTAGGGGAAAAACCCCTAAACTAAACATAACTTCTTCCATCAGATCATCCGCCTATTGAATGACCCAGATTGACTAGAAATTACTATACTTTTACAAGAATATTTTACATCTATTTTTAGCTTCAGGGGCACTGCCCCTGAAACCCCCCGCCAGGGGGGGGTCATAAAGTCACAGCTGCCCCCCGTGGACCCCCCAAGCAGCGTCTAATTTCGGATGGTGTTGCCACCCCCATTAAGATACATGGTTCCAATGATATGATACAAAATAAACAAGATAATCAGGCTCTACACCCAACAGAGGAAAATTTTCTATCCTAACAACTTCATGGGTGAATTCATCTGGAGTGGTTCGACTAAATAACCACGACCCTCCTCCTTTGGCCTCTTATTTCCAATTTTTGGGGAAACCTTTCAAGGAGTAAGGCCTCCCTTCCACCATTTTAGGGATCCCAACCTCATCCTCTCCCTTTATAAATAAATATATCTTCCATTGATGAGATAGCTGAACATAGTATAGCTGAATGGATGAAGATAATTCCTAAACTTTTTGCTAGGAAGATAGGAAGATAAAATAGAAAGAGACCTTTGTCGAGAGAGCTTAGGCTTGTGTCCTCATCTGGTCTGAATTCCCTAACGATCCTTCGAGACATGCTTCAGCTAAACGCTGCTAGAGGAGGTTGTGATGTCAAGGCTCTAGTTGTAACTCTTTCTTCTATTTTTATATATATACATGACTATTTTCTGGCTCCCATATTGCGTTAATGTGTTTTATTTGATGCAATGTGCTTAACCTTCCTTGACTGGTTAGTTGGTTATGAATGAAATCTTTATTTTGTATGCTTCTCTTATTTTCTGATCTTTGAGTAGGTATCCAAGCACTATTGCGAAAGGATTGTGACCCGTCGAGACAAATATTAAGAGGCCACCACCACTATAGCAACGACAACGTTTGACTGTACGTAGGTCGATCTACCATGTCCTTTTCATTCATTAATTAGGAACCTACACTTTAGCTTGTCCCTTTGTTGCTAGGCCCACTCTAGGGCTAGAGGGATTGTCTCTATCTGCAGAGAGGATTTATCTTCCCAATAATAAGTTTATTGAACCTCCTCTGAAGTTTGATCTAGTCAAGGATAAGGAGACCTACAAAGAAGAAAGAAGAGAAATGATCACTGCAAAATGGGATAAATAGGAGGGGATTCAAGAGTGTTAAATTCCCTTTGTATATGAAAAAATGCTTATAGAGAAAAAAAGGTAGAGATAAGTATGATTTAGAACTTATTGAAAAGATGTATTAAATTGATACATAATGAAATGACATGGGAAAATTTCAAGCAACTGGTCAATCAATACGCCAAGGAGATAGAAGTGCTTTATGCATGAACTTCACTGCACATAGTAAACCAGGTTGCACTTAGGAATAAGTCGAGTAGGGATTTCAGATTCAGCATGTAGGTAAGTGATTATGAAATGGATAAAATCATATTGGATTTGGTATCTAATATGAATATTCTACCTAAGAGTAATAGGGAGAATATGAGGAAGCCAAAAATGACTCAGTCCTATATTCAATTAATGCCAACAAATTAGTACCATTTTTTTGTATTTCTAGGCTTATCAATGTAGTAGTAGACATCGATGAAGTCAAGAGTAGTGCTAATTTTAAAATCTTAAAAATCATGGATGATATTGACCCATACCATGCTCTGTTTGGAATTTAATGGGTTTTTAAAAAACAGGTGATTATTAATTTAAATAAGAGATAGATGCTCTTCAAGGTAGGAGAAGTTTGGGTGGTCGTGTCATTGGAAAAGTGATGAATATTGATACATTGAGATAGTTAGAGGGGAATTAAGTAGAGAGGAATTGAAAATTATTTACAACATTATATCCTCCAGGGAGGATTACGTGAATCCCACTGTATATGGGGTAGTTATTTGGCATGGTGTTGGATCTTTCATGTTATACTCAGACACTACACTGCAAAATAGGTAGAACAGATTACATGAAATAACCACTAGAATATGTGTGCACCATACAATGGTAGTGAACTGACTCGTGACTAAGGTTCACAACCCACCTAATTTCAATGGATTATCATAAGTGGAATTTTTTTTAATACCTTGAATATTAGGTGCCATAACACTTGAGGATTTCAACCTTGGATGTTTAATTAAGCACAAACTTAGCTAGGTTGTGGATCGCACATAAAATTAAAATCGAAGGATGGGCACAGTGTAAATAGTTTTTGTGTATCCAGTTCAAGACAGTTTCAGGCATTACCGAAGAAAATTACATAGGAATGAGGTGCTTAATAGCTGAAGTAAATAAATGTGGTGTGGCCTAGAACTGAGGTTGCATGCCACAAAATGAATGGGTACACCAATTTGCGCTTACCTTAGACACTGTCCCCGTGTACTGGTAAATTGAGTTGGAAGTGTGCAAAGTGATAGTTCTATGGGATGATATGGGGGAAAAATTCAAGGAAAATTTCAATATTGAGGTGAATGGAGCAACATTGGATAGGTAATTGAAGTTATTACAATGAAATATATTCACAATTGAGGATCAGACCATGCAAAGATTTATACCTTTGTGTTAGCACATAAACATTCCCAAAAGGTACAGGAATTCATGGAGTGGTACGACATGGAAGAACTAGGATCAAATGATGATGACCTTGGGAATATACAAATTACTGAGATTGAATGGGAGTGTGTAGTAAATGGGCTAAAGATATAGTCAATTTTTAAGTCCCTATATTACTAGTGTAGTCCCTTATTTTTGTTAGTGTCACTCCCTTATTGTTATTTTTGTACCCCTCTAGTCCCCATATTTCATTATTGTACCCCATAAAACCCCACTATTGTTATTGTTGAGCCTTTACATTATTATTGTTAGGTTGGCTAGGATCATATTGTGACCCTATGGACTCCTATATATAGAAAGGAGGCTTTTTCATTTGAATCATCCAAGAATTGTTCATTTATGTATTGTAAAAGAGGTTCCCCCCTCGAAGTTGTTGATTTATAACTTGTTGATCTCTATTTTCTTCTATTTTTGGATTTGGTTTCATAACATTTGGAATCAAAACTTTGGATTCTAGGGTTTCACTACTTCAAACTGGTAGTCATGGCATTTGCACTATAACGTGTTTTCTAAGAAGGGTCAAAAGCTAAAAAAAACCCATTTGCGAAGCAATCATGAGGAACATGGTGTAAAAATTTCGGATATTGGTTCACAATATTTTTGGAGATATGATCTATGGAAGTTATGGTTTTTGTAGGCTCCCGAATTTCATCACAAATAAGTGACCTTGGGAAAATCGTCATAACTTTCTCTTTGAGCATTGGATTCGAATTATGTAAAAATTTTCCGAAGTCACACGAGTTGTAGTTTCCTCTATATGAATTTTAGAGCCAAAGGAGGAAAAAATGACACATGGAACACCGTACAAGTTAGCTATACTGAACGAGCCCATAATTAGGTCATTGTGGGAGATTGGGCATAACATTGTCTTCAAGAATCCAAATCAGTTCAAACCTATGGCATTGGAAAGAAGACTCAGAGGGCTACTACAATACTGAGGATCAATTCTTGGGGATCCAAAAGTACAAAGATACATCAGCTTCAATATTGAGCTCCTCAAAAGCAAGAAAAAGGTTTGTATTTTTTTTAATTGCATAAGTCTTGTTTGAAAAATCAGTTTGAAGGGATTCCAAGGGCATATTAAAGCATAGATATTAGTATTGGGTTATAAAATTTCCCCTAAAAATAATTCAACACCCATTAAGCCCTCATAAGGCTCTACTATTACTAATGAAGAGGACAAAGTGCAACATGATATATCAAAATTACAAGACCAAGTGCACCAAATTTCGCTCTCGCAAAAAGAAAAGAAATGAAATGGAAGTTTTGAAGAAAAGTGTGGAAGCTAATATGGGAGGTTTGAAGAAATGCATGGAAGTTTTTAAGAATGGCCTGGAAGCTAAGATGGATGGCATTGAAGATAATATGGATGACATGGAAGCTAATATAGATGAAAAAATGAAAAACAACATGGAAGACATGAAGAATGATCTAAAAGTAAACATGGAAGGTTTGAAGGAAGGTTTGAGAAATTTGATACAAGAAATGATTCCTAATGGAAAAAAGGTAGTGCAGGAAACTCATGATGAGAAAAAAATAAACATTAATCGTGATTTCATAAACTCTAATGTTGGATTGAAGACCCACCATATTCGAAAGCTTGATATGATGAAGTTTGATGGCAATGATCCCGTATCACACATCCTACTGATGGAGAAATATTTTTATTTCCATAATGTGAAAACACACAAAAGGTACGCATTGAAGCTTTACATTTAGAAAAAAATACAAATGTATGGTTTCGATGGATTTTCTCTCATAAAAGGAAATGATAGCACATTATGAGGATACAAAGAGAAACACCTTCTTTAGCGAATTGATAAATCTCAAACAAAAGGGTTCAATGGTGGAGCACATTGAGGATTTCCAAAAATTAAATATAAGGGTAACCGATATTCAAAAGGAGCACATGAATGATGTCTTCATAGGGACTTTAAAGGATAACATCCAACATGAGGTTCACCTTTGGGAACCTAATTCATTGGAGAAGGCATTCCGGTTGGCATGAAAATTTGAAATTAAAATTATGGCGACAAGGAATCCTACCCCTCGCATCTATAAATATGGAAGTGTTTCTACTCCTAGAATTCCACAACCTACAATGTTAACATCACAACAATTGGAAGAAAAAATATCAAAAGGGATTTGCTATAGTTGTGATAGAAAATACATTAAAGGTCATAAGTGTGCTGAGAAGAAATTATTTTACATAGATTTTGAAGAGGAGGAATAAAATGAACAAGAAACTTTAAACGAAGAGGACATACACCAGGAGTCAACCTTAGGGAAACAAGAAATGAGACCAACCATATCATGTAATGCATTTGAAGGAATCACCACTCCTAAAACTCTCAGGATAGAAGTACATATCAAGAAGAAAAAAGTAATAGAGTTGATTGATTCAGGTAGTACCCATAATTTTATTAATTGTAATGTAGCCAAGGAATTGAATTTATTCCTATACCCACCACCAGAGTGCCAAGTGATGGTCGCAAATGGAGGTACTATAAATTTCTCTGGAAAATACCATAATATCAACCTAACCATCTGGGAATATGTATTGAATAGTCCAATTCTTTCCATTCCAGTGTGAGGTGATGATGTTGTACTCAGAGTACAATGGTTACAATCTTTGGGGATGGTATCTTTTAATTTCAAGAACTTTTCTTGAAATTTTTTTTTTGAGGGAAATAAATTTGAATTACGTGGTATCACAATGAAGCCTAGAAAGATAACAAGCTTTGATACAAAATGTTATGAAACCAGCTCCAAAAATAGAATAAAAGAGAGATCAACACCTTAGAAATCAGCCACTTGGAGGGGGAAACCTCCTTTACAATACATATATGAAAAATTATTGGATGGTTCAAATGAAAAAACCTCCTTTCTATATATAGGAGTCCACGGGGTCACAATATAATCTTAGCCGACCTAACAATAATAATGTAAGGGCACAACAATAATAATAGTGGGGTTTTATGGGGCACAATAATAACAATATGGTGACTACAGGGGTACAACATTAAAAATAAGGGGGTGACACTAACAACAATAAGGGACTAAACTAGTAATATAGGGACCTAAAAATAAGCTATGATACAAATTGTCAGCACAAAGCTTCTAAAGAAATAACAGCGATGCATAATTGCACAATTATGCTCACTAGAAGTTCCAACATCAAAATCATCTCTTTATCCTGATCTTGAAAAAGTCTTGGACAATATTCCAAGGTGTTTGAAACTCCCAAAGGACTCCCACCTATTCGTGATCATGACCATTCTATTCATTTGATCCTAGGAAGTGTTCCTCCAAACATCTGGACTTACATATATACTTATGTCCAAAAGAGTGAAATTGACCATATGATTGCAAAAATGTTAAAGGTTGGTATAACTCAACCTAGTCAAAGTTATTTTTCTGCTCAAGTAGTATTGGTGGGCAGGAAGGATGGATCATGGTTCATGTGTCTGGATAATAGGGAGATCAATAATCTCACTATTAAATACAAATTTCCCATTCCTATGATTGATGAATTATTGGATGAATTACATGGAGAAATTTATTTTACCTAGTTGGGTCTTCATTTAGGATATCATCAAATTAGAATGAATATTGAAGATATTCCAAAAACACAATTTCGAACTCATGAGGGTCATTATGAATTTTTGGTCATGCATTTTGGCCTTACCAATTCACCTTCTACATTTCAAGGGTTGATGAACTCCATTTTTAAACCCACCCTTAGAAAATTTGTGTTAGTATTTTTTGATGATATACTAGTCTAAAACAGGTCTCAGAAGGATCATTTTCAACATGTTGACAAGGTGCTCAAACTATTGGAGGAGAAACAATTATATGCAAAAAGCTCCAAATGTTTCTGTGGAGTACAAGTGGTGGAATAGCTCAGTTATATTGTATCTCGGAAGGGTGTTAAGGTAGACCTTAACAGAATTAAAGCCATTAAGGAATGGAAAGTCACCACAACCATAAAGAATTTGTGAGGATTTCTTGGGTTAACAGGGTATTATCGCAAGTTTGTTAAGAATTATGGGAGAATAGCAGCACCTCTAAAAAAATTATTGAAGAAAGATGAATTTTCATGAACTCCTTAAAAAAACTAAGGCATTTTAACATCTTAAAGAGGAAATGAGCCTAACATTGGTCTTAGCAATGTTAGAATTCACAAAAAACTTTATTCTAGAATGTGATGCCTTAGGAAATAGAATTGGTGTTGTTTTAATTTAAGAAGGGTGACCCATTTCTTCTTAAAATTAGTCCAATAAAAGGAAAGTATTTACATAAAGCTATTTATGAGAAGGAAATTTTAGCAATACTACATGCACTAAAGAAATGGAGACCTTACCTAATGTGAAGACACTTCAAGGTAAAAAATGATCGTGATAGTCTTAATAATTTTTGGAACAATGACTATCTTCAGAAGAGTAGAAAAAATGGGCGACAAAGATGTTGGGTTATGAATTTGAAATCATCTGCAAAAAAGGGAAGTTAAATGTTGTTGCAGATGAACTCTCAAGAGAGTATGAGGAGGTGGAAGCATTGCTTTGTGCTATTTCTATTATCAAACGATATTGGATAACCCAAGAAACGGAGGAATGGAAGAATGGAAAATAAGTGTGGACACTCATTCAAAAGTTGCAGCAAGATCCCAGTACATCTGATACAGTTGGTTGGAAAAAATATTCCTTATAGTACAAATATATCCTATATCTTTGTAAGAATTTTGAACTAAAACAAAATATTCTTTTGGAATTGCACACCTCTCCCATAGGAGGACACTTAGGATTTTTAAAAGCTTACCGCACGGTGAAGAAAAAACTTTTTTGGGATGGCCTTAAATATGATATTCAAAAGTTTGTGGCAGAATTTTTGGTTTTCTAGCAAAATAAAGTTGATATAATTAAGACCCTAGGTATACTACAATCTTTACCCATCCAAAGTCAAAATTGGGAAGAGTTTCAATGTATCTTATCACAGGTTTACCAAAGTCCGAAGGAAAGAGTGTCATCATGGTTGTAGTTGATATACTTACCAAGTATTCACACTTTTGTGCATCATATCATCCATTTAAAGCAAGTACAGTTGCTACTGCATTTATAGAAACAATTCAAAAGCTACATGGAAACAGGAAGATTATTGTAAGCGAAAAATATCCCATTTTCATTAGAAATGTTTGGATGGAATTATTTTCTTGTTTGGGTACTCAAATAACCTATAGATCATCTTATCATCCTCAATTCGATGGGCAAACGAAAATAGTGAACAAAGTTTTGGAAGGATATCTTCTTTTTTTTTATCTGATAAACAAACACAATGGGTTTGGCGGTTATCTCTGGATAAATGGTTGTATAACACTTCCTTCCATACTGCAGAAAAAATGACCCCATTTATGGCACTTTATGGATATCATCCACCATCCATCACATCATTTTTAAGAGAAAAATCTAAGGTTCAAGCAGTGGAATATCACATCGAGCTTCAACGACAAGTTCTCCAACTCTTAAAGGATATCATAAATTTGGCACAAAATCAAATGAAACAATAGGAAGATCAACATTGTAGCAAGAGAAGTTTTGATGTAGGAGATTGGGTATTTTTATGGCTACAACTATACAAACAAATGTCCCTCAAGCAAGCTAAGAAGGAAAATAAATTATCGCCAAAGTACTATGGTCCTTACAAGGTGATGCAAAATATTGGTACTATGGCATACAAATTGGAGCTTCCTGCTTCTTCTCAAGTGCACTCAATTTTCCATGTTTCATGCTTAAACAAGGTTATAGGTTTCAAAATTCCAGTTCAAAAAATATTTCCAGAAATTGATGAGGAAGAAAAAATCATATTGGAACCTGAAGCAGTCACAGAAACAACAACTCGACAACTATGAAATCGATCAATTTCAGAGTACCTCATGAAGTGGAAGAACTTACCCACTAAATATTCTACATGGGAGGATGCAAATTTTATACTGAACCATCTAGAGCTACTCGAGCATTGAGGCCAATTTTTTTTTGAAGGAGAGGGGCATTCTAGATCCCTATATTACTAGTGTAGTCCCTTATTGTTGTTAGTTCCAATCCCTTATTATTATTTTTATACCCCTTTAGTCCCCATATTGTTATTATTTTGCCCCATAAAACCTCACTATTGTTATTGTTGTTCCCTTAAATTATTATTGTTAGGTTGGCTAGGATTATATTGTGACCCCATGGACTCTTATACATAGAAAGGAGGTTTTTTGATTTAAATAATCCAATAATTGTTCATTCATGTATTGTAATGGAGGTTGGCCCCTCAAAGTGGCTGATTTCTTAGGCGTTGATCTCTCTATTTTTGGGGTTGGTTTCATAACATCAATATACTATGTGCAACCCATAAAAATAAAGAAGGTAAACATTGGGACAGAGGAGAATCCCAAAATGGACATCATAGGAGACTATTGGGCCAATGAAATAATAGGGAATATCACATATTTTGTGTGTGTGTATCAGTATATATTCACCACCACATTTACATAAATGGAGGGAATTGTTGGAGAATTATGAAAAATAAGACTCTCGTTGAAGCTTGATGTGAAACTAGTTAGACAAAGACAATAATGGATGAATCTAGTGTATAAGGAAAAGTTAAATAGGATTTGGATAAAATTTTGATGTTAGGAATCATCAAAATAATGGAATTAAATTGGATCAATCCTGTGGTGGTGCAAAATAAGAAGATTGGGGAAACATGGATATGCATGGATCTCTACAAACTAAATGATGCTTGAAAGAATGATCCTTTTATTACTCCTTTTAGTGCTGAAATAATGGAGAGAGTAGGTGAAAATGAGGCCTACTTATTTCCTAAAAAAAAAATCTAGATAACATCAAGTAAACATTATGTAGGAATATAAACACAATACCATGTTTGCGAAGGAATAAGGGTGTTTTCAATACACTATCATGCAATTGAAGTCGAAGAATACGCTGACCATGTTCTCATGCATAGTTCTCACAACTTTCAAAGAGTTTATGAATAAGTTTTTATAGCTTTATTTGAATGACTAGACAATGTTTGGCCTTTTAAAGAAGCACATATAGGATCTACACTTGATGTTGGATAGGTGTAGATAACTATATATTTCCTTGAATATGAGAAAGTGTATATTTTTTTCTCCCTTTGGCATCTTGTTGGGACATGTAGTGTTTAAGTAATGGTTTTTTGTTGGATCTGGCCAAAATTGTAGTCATAATTTATCTTCCACCACCTACATCAGTCAGGAAGTTATATTCTATCCTGGGGTACATAGGCTACTACTGAAAAGTTATCAGGGGATACACATGAATTATTGAATCGATGGAAAAATTATTTCAAAAAAGATAAATATTGAATGGGACAAAGAGTGCCAACAGGATCTTGGCACCTTAAAGGAAAATCTTATGATTGCGTTAGTTATGGTATACCTATATTGGTAGAAATAATTCCATTTGCATGATAACGTGTTTTCAATTGCACTAGAAAATTTTTGACACAACCTAGAGAAGGATAGATATATCATCGTATCTCCTTTGTTGCTAAGAATTTGTACACTATGGATAAAAACTATACCAAAATAGAGAGATAAGGGTTGGAAATGTTATGTGAGTTCTAGAAGTTCAAAAATTACTTGATGGGAAAAAGGTTATAGTTATATAAAGACCATTTTGTGCTAAAATACCTCATCAAAAATCCTGTGTTGGGGGAAGGATCTGCAGGTGGCTATTGTATTTTTAGGAGTATGACTTTTAGGTGGTGGTAAAAATAGTAAAATTAAATTAAAGACCTAATCATCAATCACACATGACCACGAGTGAAGATGTAGAAAATTTAGAAGATGATATACCATACACATAACTATTTTATCTAACTGTGGTATATGACTATCTTGTAGAGATCGCAAATGATTTTAGTATGACAATGGAACCATATGGGTACATTGTCGCAACAAAAAGGTAATTGGTAGTATAAAAAAAGAATTATCAACTCATTACCAATTGCTTCTATAAATTGGAGATAGACATGATACTACGCAAATGTATAATGGAGCATGAGTGACTTATGATAATTACATAGGAACATGCAGGAATAATTGGAGGGAATTATGCAGGAAGGGAAATAGTGCAGAATATATTCTTTGCAAGCTTATGGTGGCCTACCATACACAGAAATGCAAAATAATTCTATTAAACCTGTTATGTATGTTAGCAGGTAGGAAAGCCCCTATAGAGAAGAAATTCCCTTGGTACCCCACATCGCATTATGCCCTTTTGATAAATGAATAATAGACTGCATGGGTACCATCAACCAACCAACAAGGAGAAATAACATATGGTAAATCATTACCAGTATTGACTACGTAAATCATTGGGAAGAAGATATGCAATAATAGACGCCAGTGCAAACACAACTATATATTTTTTGTTTGAAAATATAGTAACCTATTGGCATTAATGTTGTGATGTAGTGTTGTTGAATGACATTGATGTAAACCTGGTTATGATTTAGTGTCAGATATTTCTAGTTAGTAAAGGAACTGGAGATTGAGTAGAGATGTGATAGAGATGTGTGAATATGTATTGAATCTATTTACACAAGGTATAATGTAGCTAAAACTAGTTGATAGTGGTTGGAGTCTGTCAAGTTATGTTTCTCTAGATGATCTATGGCTTATGGTACTAGTTTCAGGGAATGGTAGTAATTATTTAAAGGTTCTTCATATACTAGAGAATGTTTAGGAATAATGTGGAATTTTTTTGGACTGATCCAGGTTTCTTTATCTTATGATTTGCTACAATCATTTATAGACAGTGTCCAATAGAGAAGTTATAGTCTCTCAACAACTGGGATGCCAGTATAAAGGGTTCAGCTATAACCATGGATTTCTAGTTATGTCCCTACGACTATGGCATAAACATGAGAAAAATAATACCACTTGTATTTTATCCTGGTATTTTATCAAAGGTGTTTGATTGATTGAGTCTTCAAAAATACTTATATGCCATAAATAAAGTTGATGACAATGAATTTCTATATATATGTCATCCTAAGGGTGGAGTTGTGTGTGTGTGTGCGCTACAATGCTTTGTATAGCCTATTATATAGTTTTATTTGATTTGAGTAGTGTGCCTATTATATTCCATTTTCATATCAGAGAGAGTGTTGTGTTTCTCATGTTGAGAAGATTGTAGAACCTAGTTTGAAAATGAATGAAATTGTGGTTCACATGGAGGAGTTGGGGGCATAGAGACTTCATGCTTATTGAGGATTACAGATAATGAGTAGACGAGGTTGTGGCCTTCTTGATGCTGGTGTCTAGAAGACTGTTATTGGAGTCTATTATTACAAATGGTATCGACAAGGTACACCATGTAAAAAAAATTCAACAATTGATAGAACATTTAAAACAATGTTATTGATGAAATGGGAACTATTACTTCAAAACGAGAACTCTAGCCCAAAAAGACTAAAAAAAAATGAAAAAAACGCCCCAAAAACAAAAAGTGTTTATTCCAGAATGCATTTCATTTTTTCTCAAGGTCAAATTTCACCTTTTTATAAAAGTATGCTAAAAATGAAATTGTTTCTTGAAAAAATGATTGAAAACACACCCTAAAAACAAAACGAGTTGATGCTGGAATAACAAAAAAAATCATTGTGTCAACTTTTGACACATTGTAACAATGGAATTAAAGACAACATATTAGGAAATTGAAAAATAATAAAATTCTAAACTTTTTTATAGATGATGTTAAATATAAACAAAATCATGTCTGAAGGGCTTATCATTTCGAACAATTTTTATCCATGTTGTTAAACATAAAATATATTGACTCTAAGCAACCTTAAAATTGTAATTATTTTCAACCATAACATTAAAGATAAAAATTTTCAACGCATAAAAACCTTAATGACAAGTTGTAAATCTCAAGTTTTTAAATCTTAAGTTTTCAAGATACTTGAACCATGAAATTATGGAGAAATTATATGACTTTAACAATTTTTAAAAATGAACAAGTAAATGAAAAATTTATTATTCATATATTTGTTTGTTTATATATAAAAACATATTTTTTAATTTTTTTTATTGTTTTTCTATATTTTAAATTATAATTGTTTTAGTTTTAAGAAAATAAAAATTAAAAATTAAAATATTCTTATGTATGTTTGTTTATATTTTAAAACATATTTAAATAGAAAAAAATTATTGTTTTTTTTTTTTAAATAATAATTGTTTTAATTTAAAAAAAATTAAAATTAAAAAATAACTTTTTTTTTTATATTTGTTTGTTTATTTTTGAAAACATATTTTTTAATTTGTTTTAATTCTTTTTTTATATTTTAAAATTTTAATTGAATAGTTTTTTTTTCTTTTTTTATTAAACAATACATTTTTTTTATTATAATAGTTTTTGTTTAAAAAAAAAAAATTAAATAGTTTGTGTTTGAAAAAAATAAAATAAAATAAAAAATTAATTTGCCGCACACTGGGGGCTAGAGGTAGGCTGGGTAGCCCTCGACGGTGTCGCCCGACTGGCCTCTGACCCCCCATTGGGCGGAGGGCGATTTCGAGAATCACCCTCGGCTGGGTAGAGGGTGATTCTCGAAATTGCCCTCCGCCCAGCGAGGGGTGATTCTTGGAATCACCCTCCGCCCAACTGGGGGTGATTCTCATAATCGCCCTACGCGCAGCCGAGGGTGATTCTTGGAATCACCCTCCACCGAGCCGGGGGTGATTCTCAGAATCTCCCTCCACCCAACCAATAGTGATTCTCAGAATCACCCTTTGCCCAACCGTGGGTGATTCTCAGAATCGCCCACCGCCCAGCCGGGGGTGATTCTTGAAATTTCCCTCCACCCAACTGGGGGTGATTCTCAGAATCACCCTCTGCCCCGCCAAGGGTGATTCTTGAAATCGCCCTCCACCTAGCCAGGGGTGATTCTCGGAATCTTCCTCCACCCAGCTGGGGGCTAGAGGTAGGTCGGGCGATGCCGTCGAGGGTTGCACAACCTGCCTCCGACCCGCGACTAGGTGGAGGGTGATTCCTGGAATCACCCTCCACCCAGCCAGGGGCTGGAGGCAGGCTAGGAAGCCCTTGACGGCATTGCCCAGCCTGCCTTCGGCCCTCGGCTGGGCAGAGGGTGATTCCGAGAAACACCCTCGGCTGGGCAGAGGGCAATTCCGAGAATCTCTCCTAGCTGGGTGAAGGGAATTTTCGAGAATTGCCCCCGGCTGGGCAGAGACCGGCTAGGTGGCGTTGTCGAGGGCTGCCCAGGCTGCTTCCGGCCCCTAGCTGGGTGGAGGGAAATTCTCGGAATTTCCATCCGCCTAGCTAGGGGCCGGAGGCAGGCCCGACGACGCTGTCAAATGAAGGAGATTGGGTTTTGGATCTAATCTCAGGTTTAGCTAAGTTTTATTATACAAATTTAAATTTAAATATTTTATTTTTTACTTTTTATGTATTTATACTAATTTTCTTACTTATTTATTTTGCACTTGATGATTAGGTACAACACTAACATGTTTCCTACCAAAAGGAAGAAATTGCATTGTCATTGAGAAAGACGCAGTGCAGCGCAAATTTATTCAACAAAGAATTAACACTCTTGAATTTCTTCCAGATGCAAAGCAAGAAGTTGGTTTGAGGAAATGGGATTTTAATGAATCACATGTGGCAAAAAAAGCAAAGGAACCTCAACCACCATTATATGGAATGATTGGAAATGGACACTTTGGAAGATTTGCAGACATGAAAGATCCATTAGAAGATGACAATGACCAAAATGAAGTAGAAAGTGTTGCGGAAGAAGCCATCAATGATGTTCTAGATGATGTTGAACATGTATTATTTAATATTGTTGAGGATCTTTAAGTTATGCTTGCAAACAAAGCTCATTTTTGAGATCTATTAATCAATTTTACTTTTAATGTTTAGACTTTGATGTTTTATGAGAAGAATCCTTATTTTTTGCAAAAAAACATGTGATTACTGTTATTTTTTGACATAAAATTCAATAAAAATGCTATTTTCTTAAGTTTTTTTGTTAATATTTTCTCAAAAATGAGTTTATTTAACATGTTTTTTTAACAAAAAGTCTCTAAAAGTGTATTTTTTTCATTCTATTTGTATTGAAAATTTGTATTTTTTTGTCATATCATTCAAAATATTGGTTTTTTAGTGAAAATTATTTGATGTGCATTGAAAAATTAATTAGAAATACATAAACTTGTAGAAAATATAAACTTTATAATATTGACCCTTTTTTCATTTTTTATCTATGTGAGAAAGTGAATATATCATTACAAATTTTTACTTTTTAAAAAATTAACTTTTTCTTTTTAAAACACAAGTACATAAATGCACTTAAAAATAAACATCTCATGGAAGAAGAGGACATTAGAAAATGTATAGTGTCAAAATAAATCCTCTAAAAAAATGTTAGTGATGATACGCCACCACTATTCAAAATCAACATAAAAAGCATCAAAGAAAAAAAAATAAAAAAAAATAAAAGTGCCAAAAACATGCTCAGAAAAAAAAAAAAAAAAAAAATTGATTCTGCATCACCACTTTTCAAAATCGGATGTTTTTCTTGCTACGTCAAAAAGTAGGTACCAGTGGAGTTACCTATTTCATCGGTAGCAGTGTTTTAAGAAGCATAGTAGTAGAGGGTGGATTTTATCCTGGAAGGGTTTCCACCATAAAAACTTGTTTCCTCTGCTGTGCATTTATTACTTAATGTTATTATTTGTGTTAATGTATTGATTATACGCTACTTTTAAATTCTATATCTATGATTAGATGATGAGCTACTAATCCTTGGGTTTTTTGATAAAAAAAAGTTGAAAAAATTAATAAACCCTATCACTACTAATTCGCCCCCCCTTGACAGTAGGTAGATGTTATCTACAAATTAGTATCAATGTGTTATCTAGATGGAGCTTGATCTCTTGAGTTTAGTTAATGAGATTAAGGTCAAGAAGAAGAGGGATCAATCTCAAAAAAGGAAGATCTACAAAAAAGCCATGAGTGTTGCAAAACCTTAAGAACCTCTCCTCCTGCTAAAAGGTATGAGAGGAAGTGTTTTAAATTATTAAAATTTTATTCCTTGTTACCAATATAGTGATTATGATCTTGGGGTCATCGAAGAAGATGATATCAATATTTTGAATTTGATTCCTCAACATGTGAGGAAGTTTTCTTTCCAGTGCAGGAGTATGAAGATGAACAACTTAGCAGACTAATCAACCTTGAAGCCAGAAACAAAGCTCAAGAAAGGTTGATAAATAAGCTCACATTAGAGAACTAATATCTAAAGAAACTGCTTCAAATTATTCAGGAGAGAGAATATTTTTTCAAGGAAGAAAAATCTAAGTTGAAAATCAAGTTGGAGAAGGAAAGAAAGACTAAAAAGGATACTCGAAGTCACCTTATGGATGAGATTATCCATTGTAAGAAATTATAATTAGAAATAGAAGAGAGAATATTTAGACTAAATGGATCTAATGAGGCAACAATTGAAAATCCTAAAGAATAAATTTTTTTAAAAAGTGAAGGAAACTACCATCAAGATCAAGAATCGAAGAATGTGACGAGAAAAGTTTAACACTGCCTTCCATATCTACTCACTTTCACTGGAATGTCAGGGTAAACATGATCTAAGGGATACTATGACATGAATCAACATCCTATATCACCTTAAGTAAATGATGTTGACAAAGAAAGACTTCAATGAATTCCCTCTGGTGATATAGGAACCCCAAGGGCTGAACCACCCTTCCAAGTGCAGAAGCCCTAGGTTAACTTTATTTTTTACTGATATGGACTCCTAGAAAGTGGTACAACACTATCTTAATTCAACTGTGACTCTTCATTCACATGCATACTCCTGCAAAGAGGTGACTACAATATTTTTCATCTAGTTCTGTGCCTACGACCACAAGATCGGAGCCACGTTTTTACGGCTAGTATCCATACCATTTCCCAAGACTTGATAAAATATTTTGGAATGATAAATGACACAAGGAAAAATACTTTAACGCAAAAATTAATTAAGGACATGACCTAACCTAGTCTAACCATGAGAATCATTATGTCAAACACATGGTGAACATGAAATATACAAGTCATGAATACATATTTGAGCATAGAGATCTAAAACTTATCTGAGAAAGATCAAGAAGGTTTGATGCCCTCTTACAATAGTTGCAATAACATATATTAGGGCATTCATTTAATTACCATTCATTTACAAATGAAAACATTATAAGATCCATAACTTGAATCTTCCATAAAACCATGCATATAACCAAAATATAGCCATATAAATAAAAATTATAGATCAACCATTAAAAACAAAAAATAAAATGTGTTATTACTCATGAACTAGAAGGGGGAAGATCCGTTATCAATCATATGAAAAAGCAAACCAAATTATGGATTTCTAAACACTAGGATATTTGGCCCAATTTCTGATGAAAAATGTCTCCATTGCAACACATAGGCATCCCAGGAGCAACACTTTAAGGTTGGGAAAAACGTTTCTTCCTGTACCATTGAATATGTGACACTTCTAATAACCGTGGGTAGAGCAACACTAGACATGACATGTGTCTTCATTGAGTCAATATTTAAATCACATTGTTTATCATCACTATTCTGACATCATGTGGAGATGTCGGTATTACGACATTGATGCCTTCCCAGAATGTGTCACAATACCGAAGGCCTTTCATCGTACATGTCATCGCATGGCCGACTCTATTGGTTTTCCAACGATGAAACAACCATCAGAAGTGCCACGACAGTCGTCATTATTCTAAGGACTGGCATAACATTGTTGCAACAGTTAGCCCATATCAGCGAAGAAAAAAACTGTCAGAATTCTAACACCATAGTCATCGGAATTGCGATGCAACTCCTAGAATGTTTTTTTAGGGTAGAAGTGACTCTGCGATGATCATCCACTTTAAGAAGGAACTCACATTTGGCTTATGGCATGATATCAATAGTTGATAAAGGATAAAGGAAGATGTACGACTTCCCAAGAAAGCTAGGATGTAAGACAACTATATCAGCTGTCTTGCATCCTAGCCTAGCTCGCTTGGGAGGTTGTCAATATTCGTTTCTCATTTATCAACTATTGGCATCATGCCAGAAGTGAAATTTGAGTTCCTTCCTAAAGTGGATGATTATCTTTGAGTTACTTCTACCCCTACAGAGGTATCTCCATTAAAAATTCAGTACCTTTTTTATAAGATCAAAGGCATGTTCATTTAACAAAACTACATAATTAGAACAAGAAAAATATTCAAGAATGTCAGAACTTGAAAGGATACTAGAAACTAGATAAAATTGGGGCATAATATCATGATCAATGAAGCTCTTGCTGCAATAATGTGCAATGTCACATTGAGACACCCATATCACTGTTAACCATTAAGCTAAATGGATCTTGAGATAAGTAATCTACTAAATTACCTGCTTGTCCACATGCATAAATAAATGCATTATTACGATATCTATTTTAACCCGTATCACCCCACCATGTTTTAGAAGTACTCAAATAAATGCATTGTCCAAATGAAGTTGTTGAAAATTAATAATTTTAAACAATCTCTAGAATTTTTTCACTCATTACCCTTTCATCCACAGTAGGAAACTTAATTACGCCGAATGCATTTTATTATGGAGTTTTAGTTCTTGACATTGTATAGATTCTTTGCCATTCACTGTACAAATTCGATGGCGTTGGCTTCCCTTGCGATGTCAGCATGACCTGGCTGCGATGACTACACAAAGTGGATAAAAAACCATCAAAATAAATAAATCATTCACTTATGGAACTAGCATGTTGTAACAACTCCACTTACCCCAATTTTTTTCTTCTTCTAATTATAACATAGTTATTAAATTTGTCATCAATGACATTTAATTATTTCATCACTATTCGATGAAACTCTTTCATTATATTTTATGTTGTTATTCTTTCCTTCATAACTTATGAATTTAGGTATAGCATTTTTTTTATATTTACTATCCTTGTCCTTCATATGGAATTCATAATTCATTTTCATTTGTGATTATACTTGACGATAGTTCATCATCACCTTATTCTACTATAATTGTCATTATAATGTTTATACTGAATCTAGTGTAATGCATAAAAGTTACACTTTACATTCTACCTTAAAATTCTTATGGTATTCTAGACCTACTTTCATTAGTTTCTAAACTTACATATGGTATGGTACATTATGTCAATTTTAATATTCATAAGAGTTAATATTAATATAATATCACAATTCTTCATTTGATACATATACCTTCTTTTGATAAAGTCAAAGGGTATATAGAATCCATTCCAAAGGATTGAATAAGTTATATAATGTACCATATAACAATTATGTAAAGCCCCTTTCTATCCTTTACTCATTATATTATTGGAATATCTGTCATAATATTCAATTCTTAATAACTACGACATTGGAAGGAAATCATAATATATAAATTTTATAAACTTTACCATTCCACCATTAATATGAATTGATCCTTAGAAATATTGTTACGTTATATCAATCATTTGGAATTTAGTTGATATCATTTAAAATTTTAGATTATTAACACCTAATAATGTATTACTCCACCAGTTTGTACTTACGACGGGATATGCATATTACATTAACCATACAATATATTAATACACCCATCATTATTTAATGCGAATATATGCGTTAATTGATTTGGTGATTCAGATTTAATATTCATAGATTTTACAGGTCAGAGGTTTTAATGTGGTTGAAGTTTTGAGATTTTAACACTTATCATTGTACTCCAGTGACTAAGTGAAATGACATGGCCTCATAGATTTTTCTATCAATTGTTGGCTTAGATCAGAGCCACGTATATGGTTCAAATTATTTCATATATCTACTATGGAATTTTACGAAGACCTAACCCTATCCTGCATCTTCATTTTTCATTTTCCTCTTTCGACTCTTCTGCTTTGGTTCTCAAACCCTCATTCGATTTTCCATGGAGTCCACGAATTTGGTAATGTTTCCTCTTAGTCGACATTGGGTTTAGATTTTATAATGCATTTGACCTCTTGATTTGACAACTCTGTGCAACTTCCAGAGGCCCATTTCCATTCAGGTAATATCTAGAAGGATTTTTAACAATTTGCCATCTAATGATAGCTATGCATATGTAACCTTTCTTTTATTATATTATAATTCGATTTATAATTAATATTCCATTTTTTTGTAGATTTTTTTTCCCTTCGAGGATTTAACTTGTATTCCTTCCATGAATCCTGAGGTTATGAGTTAATCTCCTCTGTTGCCAGGAATAGGTAAGAATCGAAATTTTTTAACACAGTCCTCATTGGGATACTGCTATCAAAGTTATTTTATGGTAACCACTAAACAAAGTTATTCAGATTTATCTATTTCCTCTCATTTTCTTGCAGACTTAGTAGGAAATCAGATTTTGTATGTAATCTAGCATTTCCTTCTGAGTCTTTGATTTAAATCGTTACCACCATACGATTTCTTCAGGGTTGTAATAACATAGCCGAGGGTTTAAATTATTGCATATACTTCATTTTTGTCCCAATATTTTGAGAGCTCACGCTGAAAAATTAAATTCATTTTTCTCTGATAATATTGTAGTAGTTTCTCCGGCATTTCGTTTTCAGTTATAATTACATTATTGGGATATTCTTCTAGAGTATAATTCTATACATTTTATTTTGCATTTATCATTATTCTCTGTAGTATAAAACCACTTCTCATGAGTATGAGGTCTCTGGTATTTTTATTAGTGCTGTTGTAAAGATATATGAGCTTCTGAACTCGATAGGTTTACACATACTGTTTGAACAATTTTCCGTGTTTTTCGTTGAATGAGAATTGTACTTATTCAACTTCAATTTTTCTCCAAATTGAATTCGAATAACCAGCGCGGAGCTTGGTTGTTTTAATATATCACTGTATACGTGTTTTCTTCGATTTTCAGGTAAATATCTGTTTATAATTTTATCTATTTTCTACTTAAATAATTTCTTTTTGAATTGATGAAAGCTTCTCTTTCCAGTGAATAATTCCATGAATTCATATATTCTGTTGTGATAATGAAATTTAATAATTTTTTATATACAAGAAATATGTAATCTATATGAAGTAAATTTGATTGTTAATTTAATTCAGAACCCTCCTTTCCTCATGAGAAATTTCGAGTTTCAATATATTTTTAATACTCTTCATAACATGTTCCTGTTCATGAAGTTATCTTTTCTGTTGATGTATTTTATATGGAATATAACACTACTATGTTAGATATTTATTTTGTATATGAATTTCTCATATTACACTTATATGTAAGATTGAGAATAATATGAATTCATTTTAGAATTCTATTAATTTCCTCAAATTAATAAATTAGAAATTGTATAGGAACAATTAATCAATTATTCCCAGATTCTCATAGTTCTTCACATGCACTCTGGCAAAGATATGAGAGGTAATCCACTTTCTATGTCGTCAATTTAATTTCCTCTTTCTCTTCTATTTCGTATAATTCTTGCACTAATCATTTTCCTCAAATTTATATGCATGTTTACGACTACTGTCTATTAAAGAACTCTCAGGTAATGTTTCCATATTCAATTTCTATTGTCCTTTATTTATGTATTCATTTCTTTACTTACATTTAAAGACCATTGTACACATATTAATTCATATGTATATTTGTATGTGCAAGTACTCCATTTTATTCAATGCAGATTCTTACAATTTAATTTATGCTTCTGTAAGTTTTGGGCACTTCAATATGTCATTCATTGACAATAGATTATGGTTTCTTCTATATAGGCTAGTCCATATCACTTTTAAGAGTTCATCCTCTTGAATTTTGAACTAATTTCATTTTGATAATATTGTTGTAATCATTTAGTTTGGGCCCTGGAATCTATCTATAATTTATGACAGAATTAAATTGTAATCTATATACTGAATAATATCGTGACTTAAATTATTGTAATATAAAACTGTGTACTTGTTCTCAGAAATTTAAGTTATGTTTACTTTTCTGCCTGTATTTTATTATGTTTGGACTTTATGACATTTATGAACTAATGCAATAATTTATATGTATATACAAAATATTCTAGTTATGCTACAATAGTAGATATTTCTTGGTATTCACATGTTCTTGTTTACCAAGAGAAAAAAATTTTCCTCTTTATGTATAAATTTCCTATTTAATGTTATTATTGCACCATTTATAAATACACTAAGTTTAATTCTTTCTCATGTATTTATCTATGTTTTATGTATATACGGTATTAAGGTTTTCCACCTATCCTCAGATTTAAACCTGTTACTAGGGTTTAGACATTATGAGAGTTGGTTTATTAATTTCTAATTGTCTATGTAACCATACATATCAACTATAATTTCTATATTTATTTTCTGTTAAATAAATTAGACTATCTAAATAAAATTTATACAGAAATTAATCATGCATAACATTAACTCTTTTACACACTTCCATCTACTATAATTAAATCATAATTCCATACCAATATATAATTTCAAACTTTATGCCACACTAAAATTCATAATACAGAACTAAATTACTTGTGCATACCAATTTTGCTAAGACTATTTTCCACCCAACCTTGAGTTTTCTCTCCATGGCTCCCTCTGAGCAGAGACTGATTCCTCCAAAGTGATACATGTTGGAATATTGTCATTGATGGCAAAGGATGTGGCAAAGGCATGGGCAATTGCAGAGATCATACGATCAGCAGCAAAGCTCAGAAGAGAATTAACAGGTGATGGGCAGAGCCGTTTTAACAGTGGAACAAAGATATTCCCATAGATTTAATTTACGGAGGAGAAGAGTTATTCAAGACAATCATTTCAGGCGTTTAAGCCCTCAACAACCAAAATGAATAAAAATTGAATTAAACAGAGGGAAGTCTTTTATTTCTGAGTTGGCGGGACAAGTGGTCCCCATCACTTAAGCTCTAAATCGGAATCGCAAGTTATTTTGGTGAAGCAGTGTCTTGTTGATATGGAGTCCGACGATGCAATGCGATCCAATCTCAATCGCAAATCACAATGTAAATAAAACATAAAAATGTCTTGTGGATGTGGCAGTGTTCCATAGTGGAACGGTTGTACACAATACAACCAAATGTTACATTGTAAATTTCCCGCACCAACAGCCGAGGCCGGTGGGTCCACTTGACCATGTGGCGATGTTTTAATGGAATCGCACGTCTTGAATCGCAAGGTTCAATCGGCGGAGTTTTTTTATGTGCTCCGATCAAAGGACGGACCCGATCGAGTTATATGCCTCAGTTTATTGCAAATCGCATCCGAGTTCCCAATCGCAATCGGAAGCGTTTAAGTGTTGGGTCTGATTGCACATTGAAATTGGCGGACCCAATAGTATTATACGATGGAATTAATAGATTCAATCGCGTCCGGGATCTTAATCGCAATCGGAACTTTCCAACTGATCGCATACCTTTTGTAATATGATGCGATTGAAGTGGCAGACCCGATCCGATTATATGCTGGAGTTAATATGTGCCAATCGCATCCGGGTCCTGATCGCAATCGAAACTTTTCTATGGTGTGCCCCGATTGCATTTGTTCAAAGGGCGGACCTGATTGCGCTATGAGCCATGTTTTATGTGGTCGTCGCGTCTGGTTGATCAATCGAAATCGCAAGTTTTTTTTGACACCGCCGATCCGCCAACTGCGATGTGGGCCCAGAGTCGAAGATTGAATATTATTTGAAGAACCCGAAAGGTTATATGGATATATATATTACTGATGAGTCAGTGACATGTTAATATTTATAATGTTATATGGCGGAGACAAAGATTGGGGTTTCAAATTGGATTGGCACAATTATTAATACAAAACGATTGAGATGTATGGCTGTTCCGCTTGCGGAACTCACCACATCAACAAGACACGTGCATATGGAAAAGCTGTGGATATCGTTTATAAAATCCGAAGGGTTAAAATTTGGGTTAAAGGTGTGGCGCACATAGATAATTTGAATTTCCTTGTTTGAATGAAATAAATTAAAAAGAAATTGAAGAGCCCCAAGGAAATATTGACAAAGGAATACCATTAGCGGTTGAGTGGTTTTAGACTCATGGTATTGAGAAAGGCGAGAACTATATAGAGGGCAAAGATCATTATTCGAACATGCTAGTGGTGCAGGAGTGAAGCGCGGAAGAAGAGCGAATTCCTCTAAGGAATATCTCTATGGACAAACGACGTGCTTAACTGATAATTCTGAGTCCATGTTGCACCCATCGAAAGAATGAATCTGGGATTCATTCAATAGAAGAATCAATGAAGAGCTAACGCATGTCTGTTGAAGAATTTTTATCTAGAAAGCCAAACGGGATGTCAAATGCATATATTTTCTGAAGTCTGGGGCTGCGGCTGTGTGATCCAGTCTGAAAATTGATGAAACGAGGTCCACAGTGGTGTTGAAGGTCGAAGCTTTCAGTCAGGGGGTTGTAGCTCCCTTCCAGGAGAGGCTGGTAAACAAGAGAAGGTTGTAGCTTTCTGCAGTAAGAAAGAAAAAAAAAATTGTTCAGTTTTAAAATACTGATTCACCCCCCCCTCTCAGTATTTTTCCCAACAATTGGTATCAGAGGGAGGTCCTTCTAAAAAAGCTTAGCCGCTAGAAGGAAGATCAATCAAAATGAGCAATCAAGATGGAACAACATCTATCAGGCCTCCTCTCTTCAACAAAAACAACTTAATCTTTTGGAAAACAAGGATGAGGTCCTATCTTCAATCTCTGGGAGCAGATGTATGGGCAATTGTTGAACAAGGATATCAATATCCAGCTGCAGTGCCAACGGATCCAACTGAAAGAAAGAACTATGAAACAAATGCAAAGGCGGTCAATGCTCTATTGGGAAGTCTCACTGAATCAGAATTTGTCAAATTCATGCAGCTGAATACTGCAAAGGCAATATGGGACAAAATAATTCTAAGCTATGAAGGTGATGCAAAGGTAAAAAGTGCTAAACTTTAAACTCTCATTATTCAATATGAGAATCTAAAAATGCTTAATGAAGAAAGCATTGCAAATTTCTTTCTACGTCTTGATGATATTGTAAATCGCATGAGGAATCTGGGAGAAACAATAACTGAATCTACATTGGTTGAGAAAATTTTAAGATCTCTAACAGCAAAATTTGAGTCAAAAGTTTCAGCTCTTGAAGAAAAGCAGGATCTTCAAAACCTTACTGTGGTACAACTTCATGGCATACTAACTACATATGAAATGAGAAGAGGAGGACCATCTGAAGTCAAAGAAGCAGTCTTTAGAACTTCTACAAAAGGGAAGGAAGTACAAATAATAGAAGGATCAGGATATGTCTCAGAAGAAGATGAGATAAACTTCGTAAAGAAACTTCAACTTGGCACAGGACGGTTTAGAGGTAAGCTTCCCTTCAAATGCTTTAATTGTGGAAGAGTTGGTCATTATGCTGCTAAGTGTCCTTACAAAGAAACACCTGCTAAAGGAAAGGAAGAAGCAAGAAGAAATAAGAACCGGTCTAGCTCTAGAAAAAGTTACTATACTCATGAAGACAGTGATGGGTTATCTGATAGTGAGGAAGAAGGTGAACAAGATCTTAGACTTCTTATGGCTTTCGAAAATGATTCTAAAGAAGAAAAGGATACTTTTATGGATGCTCTAGAAGACAATTATTTTCTGAATGAACACAATCAACTCAAAATATGCTTGGAAGAAAGTAAAATAATCATAGAGACTCTGAAAAATCAGATTGAAGAAGAGAAGAAGCATAATGAAAAATTAGAATGTAAAGTGGTAAGTCTAAGAAAAGAACTTGAGAAAGTAAAGACTCTGAATCTTAGATTTTCTAAAGGATCTGAAACCTTGGATGAAATTATCAAGGTACAACGGTCTCCTTTTATAAAGACAGGTCTTGGATATACCGGAGAAACTTCTCAGGCTTCAGCACCAAACTATTTAAAAGCTTCTACAACTGGTCTACAACATTCTACCACTCAGCAAAGGGATAAAGATTCCTCACAGGTAAAGCATGATCAGCTCAAGTCAAGGAACTTCAAATCGAATACTCTTCAAAGGAACACCAACCAGTAGGTAAATTCAAATAGAAGATTTCATGATCGAAGAAATTTCTACTTCAATGGACAATGTTTCTCATGTCACAATATTGGTCATAAAGCTGTTGAATGTGTTGCATATAAAACTATCATGACAAGAGAAGCAAGAAAGAAGAGAATGGACATTGAATCAAAGAAGAACACTTATAACAACTTCTCTCCTCTTCAAAATGAAGTTGAATGTGCTTACTGCAATAACTTTGGCCATAAAGAATCCGAATGCAAGAGCAAAGTTCAGCTAAAAGAACATGTCCCTTCAAGCTCAAAATTATGGAAAAAGAAGGAATTACAGGTTGAAAATTGTGGCATAGCGTTATTTGCAGAAGATGAAGAAAACCAATGGTACATTGATAGTGGATGCTCAAGACACATGACAGGTGATAAAGACAAACTTCTTGCATATAATGCTCTGGAAAAAGAAAAGAAGGTTACTTTTGGAAATGATACTCCTGCGGTCATTAAAGGAAAAGGGTCTGTTTTTCTAAAAGAAAATGTGAAAGCTAATGAAGTCATGTATGTGGATGGATTGAGGCATAACCTGCTAAGTGTAAGTCAAATGTGTGATCAAGGAACTGAAGTTGTCTTTAGTTCAAAATAATGTGTGGTATGTGATCTTGATACAGGTAAAGCAATTATAAAAGGGAAAAGAACTCCAAACAACCTATATATATTGAAGAACTGCAAAGAACAATGCTATTTGAGTAAATATTCAGAAAATTGGCTATGGCATAGAAGATTGGGGCATCTGAGCTTCTCTCAAATCAACAAATCAAGTAGACTTAAAGATGTGCGTGATCTTCCCAGTGTTACTCTACCTGAAAATATCGTATGCAAATCTTGCCAATTCGGTAAGAAAACCAGGGTACAATTTAATGCCAAGGAAGGATCATCAAGTAAGCCTCTTGAACTCATTCATACTGACATATGTGGACCTATGAGGAAAAATTCACCCCATGGTGAAGAATATTATATCTTATTCATTGATGATTTCTCTAGAATGTGTTGGATTGGGCTGCTTAAACACAAAGATGAAGCATTTGAGAAATTTCAGATTTTCAAAGCACTAGTGGAGAATGAATTAGAATTAAAAATCAAGTGCCTTAGATCCGATCGAGGCGGAGAATATACATCCAAAGAATTTCCTGAATTCTATGAACAACACGGCATAAAACGACAGTTCTCTGTAGCCGGCACTCCACAACAGAATGGTGTTGCAGAGAGAATGAACAGAACAATTCAACAAATGGCTAGAGCTATGCTTGATGATTCTGGAACACCTGACACATTTTGGGGAGAAGCAACACATACAGCAGCAAACATTATAAACAAAGCACATGTTCGTGTAAATAGTGATAAAACTCCATATGAACTCTGGTATGGTAATCCTCCCACTATAAAGCATTTTAGAATTTTTGGGAGCAAATGCTTTATCAAAAATAATGATGAAAAACTTGGCAAGTTTGAACCCAGCGCTGATGAGGGAATATTTCTTGGTTACTCCTCTAGGAGTAAGGCATACAAATGTTACAATAAAAGACTTCGAAATATTGTTGAATGTATTGATGTTGTTGTTGATGAGTCTACTGCAGCCCCAAAAGAAGAAAAGCAAACAACAGATGAAGATGATGAGGACACATATCCTCCTACATCAAACAGTAATGATACAAACAGTACACCCAGTGAAGAACCTGAAGAAGAGCTATCTAAAAAGGCTCCATCTAGATATGTTCAAAAGAATCATCCAGAATCTCAAATTTTGGGAGAAAAGGAATCAGGAGTACAAACAAGAAGGACTCTTGTGGGATCTTCTAGCAACCTAGCATTTATGTCCATGGTTGAACCTCACAATGTCAGTCAAGCGAGAAAAGATGAATGTTGGATTCAAGTCATGAATGAAGAGCTTGATCAAATTGAAAATAATCACACTTGGGAGTTAGTACCAAGGCCTCATGACAAAAATGTCATTGGAACTAAATGGATATTCAAAAACAAGTTAAATGAGAATGGGGATATTATAAGAAATAAAGCTAGACTTGTGTGCAAAGGGTATGCTCAACAAGAAGGTATAGACTTTGAAGAAACCTTTGCTCCTATAGCCAGACTTGAAGCCATAAGAATGTTTCTTGTGTTTTCAAGCTTCCAACAAATCAAAGTTTATCAAATGGATGTTAAATCTGCTTTTCTCAATGGTGATTTAGAAGAAGAAGTTTATATAGAACAACCAGAAGGATTCATTTTGGGAAATGATGAAAAACTTGTGTGTAAACTTAAAAAGGCTCTATATGGTCTCAAACAAGCTCCACGAGCATGGTATTATCGTCTTGACAAATATCTTCATCAACAAGGATTTTCAAAGGGGTCTGCTGATAGCAACTTGTACACAAAAACTGAAAATGAAAAACTGTTGATTGTGGTTGTATATGTCGATGATATCGTTTTTGGAAGTAATAAAGTGTCTATGAGTCAGAAATTTTCTTTTGATATGCAACAAGAATTTGAAATGTCTTTACTCGGGGAACTAACATTTTTTCTTGGCCTGCAAGTGAAACAAGCAACAGATGGTATATTCTTATCACAAGCAAAGTATCTCAAGCAAATCCTAAAGAATTATGGCATGGAAGATTGCAAACCTGTAAGTACACCAATGATAACCGGATGCAATCTCAGTTCTAATGATGATTCCCCCACTATAAATCAACCAGAATATAGATCTATGATAGGAAGTCTACTTTATCTCACTGGGACAAGACCAGACATCATGCATGCAGTTGGGATTGTTGGAAGATTTCAAGCCAATCCAAAAGAATCTCATATTCAGGCTGTGAAAATAATATTCAAATATCTACAGGGAACTCAAGACTTTGGACTATGGTATCCAAAGAATGCTGATCTCACTCTTCATGCATACACTGATGCAAATTGGGCTGGAAGTGTTGATGATCAAAAAATCACTAGTGGTGGTGCATTCTTTATGGGGCCCCGGTTAGTATCTTGGTTCAACAAGAAGCAAATCTCCATTGCATTATCTACAGCAGAAGCTGAATATGTGGCTGCAGCATCATGCTGCACTCAACTTCTTTGGATGATGCAAACCCTACAAGATTTTCAAATCAAATGTTCACCCCCTATCTCCATTATGTGTGATAATACAAGTGCCATCAGTATCTCAAAGAATCCTGTTATGCATTCCAAAACCAAGCACATTCCCATCAAATATCACTTCTTACGAGAACAAGTGCTTGAGCAAAAGGTGAAATTAGAATATGTTTCCTCCAAAGAACAAGTTGCGGATATATTGACCAAACCTCTACCCAGGGAAGCATTCGAATATCTCAGACTGAAACTGGGAGTAGTCTCTGCCATGCAGAGGTTCAGGTCTAATTAATTACAGAAGCTTAAATTGGTTGTGAGGTGTCGTCAGGCATCTCTGACTGCACAGGCTCAGGGGGAGCATTGGTCATATGTAAAGGATGAATTGATTATGAAGATGCTGCAAGATCTCAGGGGGAGCATGGCTTCTTGATCAAACTCTTTGCCATTGATGTCAAAGGGGGAGGAGTCTAAGGTCATCAGAGGAAGAGTATTGCCATCAATGCCAAAGGGGGAGATTGTTGGAATATTTTCATTGATGGCAAAGGATGTGGCAAAGGCATGGGCAATTGCAGAGATCATACGATCAGCAGCAAAGCTCAGAAGAGAATTAACAGGTGATGGGTAGAGCCGTTTTAACAGTGGAACGAAGATATTCCCATATAATTAATTTACGGAGGAGCAGAGTTATTCAAGACAGTCATTTCGGGCGTTTAAGCCCTCAACAACCAAAATGAATAAAAATTGAATTAAACAAGCGGAAGTCTTTTATTTCTGAGTTGGCGGGACAAGTGGTCCCCATCACTTAAGCTCTAAATCGGAATCGCAAGTTATTTTGGTGAAGCAGTGTCTTGTTGATATGGAGTCCGGCGATGCGATGCGATCCAATCGCAATCGCAAATCGCAATTTAAATAAAACATAAAAATGTCTTGTGGATGTGGCAGTGTTCCATAGTGGAATGGTTGTACACAATACAACCAAATGTTACATTATAAATCGCCCGCACCAACAGCCGAGGCCCGTGGGTCCACTTGACCATGTGGCGATGTTTTAATGGAATCGCACGTCTTGAATCGCAAGGTTCAATCAATGGAGTTTTTTTATGTGCTCCGATCAAAGGATGGACCTGATCGAGTTATATGCCTCAGTTTATTGCAAATCGCATCTGAGTTCCCAATCGCAATCGGAAGCGTTTAAGTGTTGGGTCCGATTGCACATTGAAATTGGTGGACCTGACAGTATTATACGATGGAATTAATAGATTCAATCGCGTCCGGGATCTTAATCGCAATCGGAACTTTTCGATTGATTGCATACCTTTTGTAATATGCTGCGATTGAAGTGGCGGACCCGATCCGATTATATGCTGGAGTTAATATGTGCCAATCGCATCCGGGTCCTGATCGCAATCGGAAATTTTCTATGGTGTGCCCCGATTGCATTTGTTCAAAGGGAGGACCCGATTGTGCTATGAGCCATGTTTTATGTGGTCGTCCCGTCCGGTTGATCAATCGCAATCACAAGTTTTGTTTGACACCGCCGATCCGCCAACTGCGATGTGGGCCCAGAGTCGAAGATTGAATATTATTTGAAGAACCCGAAAGGTTATATGGATATATATATTACTGATGAGTCAGTGGAATGTTAATATTTATAATTTTATATGGCGGAGACAAAGATTGGGGTTTCAAATTGGATTGGCACAATTATTAATACAAAACAATTGAGATGTATGGCTGTTCTGCTTGCGGAACTCACCACATCAACAAGACACTTGCATATGGAAAAGCTTTGGATATCGTTTATAAAATCCGAAGGGTTAAACTTTGGGTTAAAGGTGTGGTGCACATAGATAATTTGAATTTCCTTGTTTGAATGAAATAAATTAAAAAGAAATTGAAGAGCCCCAAGGAAATATTGACAAAGGAATACCATTAGCGGTTGAGTGGTTTTAGACTCATGGTATTGAGAAAGGCAAGAACTATATAGAGCGCAAAGATCATTATTCGAACATGCTAGTGGTGCGAGAGTGAAGCGCAGAAGAAGAGAGAATTCCTCTAAGGAATATCTGTATGGACAGATGACGTGCTTAACTGATAATTCTGAGTCCATGTTGCACCCATCGAAAGAATGAATCTAGGATTCATTCAATAGAAGAATCAATGAAGAGCTAACGCATGTCTGTTGAATAATTTTTATCCAAAAAGCCAAACGGGATGTCAAATGCATATATTTTCTGAAGTCTGGGGTTGCGGCTATGTGATCCAGTATGAAAATTGATGAAACGAGGTCCACAGTGGTGCTGAAGGTCGAATCTTTCAGTCAGGGGGTTGTAGCTCCCTTCCAGGAGAGGCTGGTAAACAAGAGAAGGTTGTAGCTTTCTGCAGTAAGAAAGAAAAAAAAAAATTGTTCAGTTTTAAAATACTGATTCAGCCCCCCCTCTCAGTATTTTTCCCAACAATACAACCTATGGTCTACCCAGGAATGACTTATTTAGGCTTTCTTTCCCTTTAGCATGTTTCCATAAATGCGTCAAATTAATCCTGATGTTGTTTTCCTTTTTGCCTAGGCTTTCCTTTTGTTTTTTCCACAATTGTAATTTAAAACTAGATTTTTCCTCTTTCTAGTTTTATTTCACCTCTTCCAAGTAATTTTCCACTTTATTGAGATATATTTTTAGATTTTTATCTCCAATCCAATGTTTTAAATCTAATTTATTTTCTCCAAGGATTTTTTGATAATTTGGGAAAGTCTTTGGAATCTTATCCATCCTAATGGATTTGAAATCCTAGTCTCTATTTATACTCTAGTCTTTGCACAATAATTCAAATTCCACATTTATTAAATTAAAAAAATATTATATGTCCAAAATAATCATTTTCCTTTAGGTTGACACAACCTTTAGGATTGTTCAACTATCTAATAAAAGCAGTAAAAATAGGGATATTACATATTCCCCCTCTAAAACAAAATACTCTCCTCGGTGTTGCAAAATATTTATTCACTTTGCAAACAATGATGGATATTTTTCCTTCATTTCTTCTTCTCGCTCCCAAGTAGCTTCTTCAGGTAAAAAGTTCCTCCGCTGCAGTTTCACCCTAGGTATCATTCTATTCTAAGATTGATTTCTTCCTGTGCTAATATATGAAGGGGCTCTGGAAGAAATTCCCCTTCTGGTTCCACCTGTATTACATTCCAATCAATTACATGAGCAAGATCACGTACATAATTTTTCAATAAGGAAACATGAAAAACATTGTCAACCTCAATATGAATTGGTAGAGCCAACTTATGATCTGCTAGCCTCTCTTTTTCTAGAACTTCAAATGGCGCATAGTAGTGTGGTGCTAATTTAGCACAACTACCAGTATATAAGGTACTCTTTTTAGGCTTAATCCTCAAGTAAACACGGTTTCCTACTTTTCATTCTCTATGAATTATATTTTTATATGCATATCTCTTTTATCTATCTTCAGTTGTCTTAATGTTTTGTTGAATTCTCTTCACAATTATTTCCATCTCTTGCAATGCATCAGGTCCAAGAATTAAATTATCCTCTAGTTGACTCCAACTAAGTGGTGTGTGGCACATTATGCCATAAAATTCTTCAAAAGGACTCATCTTTATTGAGGACTGATAGCTATTATTATATGAAAATTTTTCCAGATGCGGAAAATCTTCCTATCTTGTAGGTTTCTCCATAACATACATCCGTAACATGTCTTCTAGAATCTGGTTTGTTCTTTCTATTTTTCCATCTGTTTGGGGAAGGTAGGCAGCACTAAAGTTCAATTTGGAACCCATTCCTCCAAATAGAGTCTTCCAAAAATCTGAAGTAAACTTTTCATCTCTGTCTAATATAATAATTTTAGGAATACCATTTAACTTTACAATCGCTTTCATAAATACATTAGCTACTTGAGTTGTACAAAAAGTAGATTGTACTGGTAAAAAGTGTGAATATTTAGTCAATGTGTCTACAACCACCATTATAAAATCATCTTGATATTTAGTTCTAGGCAAACTCGTAATGAAATCTATGGAAACTATTTCCCACTTCCATTTTACCTGTTGACATTCTAAACATCTAGCTAAATATTCAGCCACATCTTTCTTCATACCAGGCCAAAACATATTCTTTCTCAATGCTAAAATCAATTTTGGATAACCAGGGTGCCCTACATAGGGTCTTTTATCATACTCATCTAAAATTTCCTATTTTAATGAGTTCACGTTTGGAATATACAATTTTCTTTTATAATAAATCATCCCTTTCTGGTTTTGAGAATATCCCAATATCTCAGTGTTCTGCAATTTTTCTTGGATTTTTTCATAGTTTGAATCTCGATTCACCACTTTTTGTATCAATCCTTCTATGTCAAAATTCACACTACTTCCAACACTATTGAAAATTTGATGAGCATTTATACTCAAAACATCTACAATATTTTTTTCCTTTCCTTTAGTATGTTTGATTTCCATGTCAAACTTACTAAGGAAATACAACCATCTAGCTTGTCTATCATTTAAATAAGGTTGTGTGAAAAATTATTTCCATATTATGTGATCTATCATTAGTACAATCTTCTTTCATAACAGATAATGTCTCCACATCTTCAAAACATGTATTACAATAGCTAACTCTAAGTCATATACAGTGTAGTTCTGTTCATGTCTCTTTAATTTTCTTGATTCATAGGCTATGACTGAGTTTTCTTGTAATAATACCCCTCCTAATCCTTCTACGCAAGAATCTGTACATACTAAAAATTCTTTGGTTGGATCAGTAATATTCAAAATAGGAGCAGTCATTAATTTAAGTTTTAACTGTTAAAAATTGCGTTGAGATTTTTTTGTACACTCAAACTTCACTCCCTTTTTCTGTAGAGATGTAATAAGATATGATAAAGCTGAAAATACCTCTACAAATCTCTTGTAATATCCAACGATACCCATGACTGATCTGATGGCTGGAACATTAGTAGGTACAAGACAATCCATGATAGATTTTATCTTCTCTGGGTCTACTACCAATCCTTCCTGTGAAATTACATGACCCAAATACTGAATTTTATCTTTGTAAAAATCACACTTGCTAAGTTTGGCATTTAACATATGTTCTCTAAGTGTTTGTAAGATAATTCTGAGATTTTATTTATCTTCGATTTCATTCTTAGAATATACCAGAATTTCATCAAAAAACACCAAAAAAAAAAATTCTAGATACTTATGTAACACACTGTTCATTAGACACATGAATGTAGCAGGTGCGTTAGTCAACCTAAAAGGTAGAACTACAAATTCATAGTGCCCATATCTAGTCCTGAATGATGTCTTGTTGATGTATTCATCTTTAATTCTTAGTTGATGATAGCCTGTTCTTAAATCAATCTTTGAAAATATAGTAGCTCCTCTCACTTGATCAAATAAGTCATCTATTCTAGTTAGAGGATATATATTATTTATAGTCAATTTATTCAGTTGTCTATAGTCTATATACATCCTGAGTGTGCTACCTTTCTTTTTAAAAAATTGTACAGGTGCTCCCCATGGAGACACACTTGGCCTAATATAACCTCTATCCAACAACTCTTCTAGTTGTAGTTTTAATTCTAACAACTCAGTAGTACGCATTTAGTAGGGTGCTCTAGACATAGGTGTGGCTCCAGGTACCAATTCAATTGAAAAATCAATTTCTCTTTTAGTGGGTAAATTGGGTTTTTCATCTAGAAATACATATTTGAATTCTCTAATTACTCTTAAATTTTCTGTAGCTTCTTTTTAAATTTGTTTTCCTAATTCCTCCATGTTCATAGCATACACTTGACATCCTTTCCTTGCTATCCTTTTTAACTGTAATGCTGACATCTGTCTTATTGATATTGGTCTGGGTTTTCCTTTTACTATCGCTGGTTTTCCCTCACCATATACATAGTAAACTGTTTTATCTAAGCAAATAAATATTTATTTTTGTTTTTCTAATCAGTCCATTCCCACTAATACATCATAAGGGCCTAGAGGAAAAATATTTAAATTTAGCTCAATTTCATACCCATTTAAATTTACAACAATATTTGGTAATTTATGGGTCACTTTTCTTTTTATTCCAGTAGCTAACTGGACTAACCATGCTTGCTAAAAATTTTTTAATTTTAATTTTCACTTTTCCAACATCCAGGGACTTATATAACTTAAATTTTCTCTTGGACCTATCCAAACATAAAAATTTTGTTCAACAATCATACATTCAATTTCGATCATGGTTGATTGGTGTTCATCTTGGTGATCCTCTAGTGCAGCACTGATTCTTTGAATGTTTCTAGCAACATCATTTATAGTATTTGCCTCTCTCAACACTTGTATATTTTGAACGGTTCGATGAGGATGGCCACGTAACAGATGAGGTTCTCCACAACTCCAAAACTTTAATGGTTCCTTCATTTTTAGAGTTCCTTCTTTCTTGATGTTTACATGCATCTATTTAGAGCCAATTTTTGATTGGGCTGGTTGATTTTCTCCAGTTTTGTTTAAATTCTTCCTTTGATGATTTTTCCCAAAGTTTTTCAAGTATGATGGTTTTACTCTTTTTCCACTAGAGTCACCTTTCAATTTTTCTTTTTTTTTTCCAATTTTTCAGTGATCATTTATGCCTTTGAACTGCTGATAACACAATCTTTCTTTAAACACTACTTCATCCATTGTCTTAGGATTATCAAGTTATATTCTCTATATTTAGATAGTAGGTAGGCAGTTTAAAAATCATTGTACTTTGACCTTTTCTTCTCTAATATAAGGCACATAGTGAAGAAGGTTTGTGAATTTAGTAACAAACTCATATACGGTGATTTTTCCCAATATAAACTCATGAAAATATTTGGATTTGTCATCATACTATCTCTCATTCAGATATCTAGATTTGAAATTAGTTTGAAAGTATTCCCAAGTAATTTTTTTCTCATCTAGTACATGTACCATTTTGGTTTCTTCCCACCACAAGGTAGCATTACCTTATAGTTGGTAAATAACCAATCTGACTTTCAAGTTACTTCCATATTCATAGACTTGAATGTATTTTACCATATTTAGGTGCCAAGCTTTGGCATCTTCCTCCTTTTCACCATCGTAAGTGGGAGGTTTAATTTTTCGGAATTCTCCCTGCAATTCCTTTTTCTTTCTGGACTGGTGTCCTGCTGCTTCACCATCCTCATATCCTTCTAAGTTGGTTTCATCTTTTTTTCTCTTTATTTCAGGGTCTTCACTTTTGTGACTAGACCTTAAGGTTAATTCCTTAATCAATCTCTCTTGCTCTTCGCTGGCTTGCAACAATTGTTCATTGCTAGTTCTTAGATAAATCAATTCTTGTTGCATTTCCTAGAACATATTCAACAACTTAGAAGTTTGATCTGATGGATTTCCCTCCCCACCCAGATCTACATATATTCCTCCTTCATTTCTTATAATGACAATTGTACTTTTCTGCACTAAATCACTATACACAAATTAAATTAGTGTAAAAAATTTCAATTTAAATTAATTTACAACAACAATTTTTTTTTTTTTGTATTTTTAATTTCCTATGTCACGGCACATATATGCCCAGTGTTTCAACATGGATCTTATACCATTTGTAACAAATCCACTTACCCCAATTTTTTTTCTAATTATAACATAGTTATTAAATTTGTCCTCAATGACATTTAATTAGTTCATCACTATTCGACGAAACTCTTTCATTATATTTTCTATTGTTATTCTTTCTTTCATAACTTATGAATTTAGGTATAGCATTTTTTTGATATTTACTATTCTTGTCCTTCCTATCGAATTCATAATTCATTTTCATTTGTGATTATACTTGACAATAGTTCGTCATCACCTTGTTCCACTATAACTGTTTTTATAATGTTTATACTGAATCTAGTATAATATAGTAAAGTTACACTTTACATTATACCTTAACATTCTTATAATATTATAGACCTACTTTCATTAATTTCTAAACTTACATATGGTATGGTACCCTATGTCAATTTTAGTATTCATAAGAGTTAATATTAATATACTATCATAATTCTTCATTTGATACATATATCTTCTTTTATTAAAGTCAAAGGGTATATGGAATCCATTCCAAGGATTGAATAAGTTATATAATGTACAATATAAAAATTATGTAAAGTCCCTTTCTATCCTTTACTCATCATATTATTGGAAAATCTGCCATACTATTCAATTCTTAATAACTACGACATTGGAAGGAAATCATAATATATAATTTTTATAAAATTTACCATTCCACCATTAATAGGAATTGATCCTTAGAAATATTTTTACATTATATCAATCATTTGGAATTTAATTGACATGATTTAAAGGTATATATTATTAACACATAATAATGCATTCCTCCACCAGTTTTGACTTACGACAAGATATGCGTATTACATTAACCATACAATATATTAATACACCCATCCTGGTTTAATGTGAAGATATGCGTTAATCAATTTGGTGATTCAGATTTAATATCCGAAGCTTTTACAGGTGAGAGGTTTTAATGTGGTTGAAGTTTCAATATTTTAACATTTATGATTGTACTCCAGTGATTAAATGAAATCACATAGCCTCATATATTTTTCTATTGACTGTTGGCTTAGATTAGAGCCACGTGGATGGTATAGATTATTTCGTATCTCTGTTATGGAATTTTATGAATACCTAACCCTATCATTCATATTCGTTTTTCATTTGGCCCTTTCGGCTCTTCAGCTATGGTTCTCAAACCCTCGTTCGGTTTTCCACACTGTCCATGAATTTGGTAACATTTCCTCTTAGTCGACATTGGGTTTGGATTTCATAATGCATTCAATGTCCTGCTTTGACAACTCTGCGTGAATTCCAGAGGCCCACTTCCATTCAGGTAATACACAGAAGGGTTTTTAACAATTTTCCATCTTATGATAGCTATGCATCTGTAACCTTTCTTTTATTATATTATAATTCAATTTATAATTAATATTCCGTTATTGTTTTGCAGAGTTATGTTCCCTTCGAGGATTTAACTTGTATTCCTTCCATGAATCTTGAGGTTATGAGGTAATATCCTCTATTTCCGAGAATAGGTATGAATCGAAATTATTTAATGAAGTCCTCGTTGGGATCCTACTGTCAAAGTTATTTTATGGTACCCACTGAACAACGTTATTCATATTTGTCTATTGCCTCTTGTTTTCTTGCGGACTCAATAGAAAATCATATTTTGTATGTAATATACCATTTCTTTCTGAGTCTTTAATTTAAATTTTTACCACCATACGATTTCTTCAGGGTTGTAATAGCATAGTTGAGGGTTTATTCTCGCATATACTTCTTTTTTGTCCCAATATTTTGAGATCTCACACTAAAAAATTAAATTCATTTTTACCTGTTAATATTGTGGTAGTTTCTCTAGCATTTCATTTTCAATTATAATTACATTATTGAGATATTCTTCTGGAGTATAATTCTCTGCATTTTATTTCCCATTTATTGTTATTCTCTGTGGTATAAAAATGCCTCTCATGAATATGATTTCTCTGGTATTTTTATTAGCATAGTTGTAAAGATATATGAGCTTCTAAACTCGATAGGTTTACATATTTTGTTTAAACAATTTTCTGGGTTTTTCATTGAATGAGAATGGTACTTATTCAACTTCAATATTTCCCCAAATTGAATTTGAAGAACTAGCATGGAGCTTGGTTTTTTTAATATACCAATGTATACAATTTTTCTTTGATTTTCAAGTAAATATTTGTTTACTATTTTTCCAATTTTCTCCTTAAATAATTTGTTCTTGAATCAATGAAAAATTTTCTTTCCAGTGAATAATTCATGAATTCATATATTTCGTTGTGAGTAATGGAATTTAAGATTTTTTTATATACATGAAATATGTAATTTATCTGAAGTAAATTTGATTTTTAATTTAATTAAGAACTCTCCTTTCCTCATGAGAAATTTCGAGTTTTGATATATTTTTAATACTCTTCATAACATGTTCCTATTCATGATGTTTTCTGTAATATCCCAAAATAGGGAAAATCTACAATAATGGGAATATCTTAATATATTCCAAAATTGGAGATGCAGCAATACATGAACACAAACTAGAAGTAGCAGTGAATAACATCATACCAAAATGTATGGAAACCATGGACCCATTTTTTATACATATCAGTAGAAAATTAATAAAATAGAAGTGTGCATAACTCAAATAAGCAAGGAAAATGAGCCACCCATAAATACATATGCCAAAAGAGAGATGCTGCTATATTGCATAATTTTCATGAACATGTACAACACAGTCATAGATGGTACACTACTATATGGAGATGTGAAATAGTAAAAATCTGAAAATATATGGATCATACAACATTGGGAGAGAATATCTAAGCTCCCAAACACAATTTCTAGTAAATCCTGGAAGGATTGGCTAAAATATTCAAAACTGCAAAAATGTCGGAGTTGCAGTAGCAGCTGCAACTGAAGAACTAGAACTGGATGGATATGGCTGAAGATGCTGCATAAGATAAAAATACCTCCTCTAATGGATCTTACAAGTGAAAGGCTGATCCTAACACTAAAAATCTCACCCTCTGACAATCACTGCAACCCCTCACTGCAAATACTCACTGAAAATAACATAGTCACTAAGGGATACTATGTTGTAGGTACAAGAAAATGTGTTGGAAAAGTGCCAAGATCTGAAATATGCTCCAAGGGCTTCCAAAATTATCTACCAAAGGAGAGAAAGATTCCTCCTCTGAAAATTAAGCTTGGGAAGTGGTGTTGAGGAACCTCCACTACAACACCCTGCGACACAACTCAGCTGTAAAAAGAAACTGCACTATAGCTAAAGGAGGATGCTTGGCCTAAATCCTAAATGTGGAGCAATGAATAGCACACTCCTTCAAGATGCCTCTATTGGAAGGAGAAGGAATTCCTAAACAGGAATGCCTTGTGCTAAGTAGAACTGCAAGTCTGCTAAACAATAGGATAATGCACAAAGTTTGAACAGACCAAGAAATCAGTAATACATAACATGAATAACAATGGTTGTCTTGCCCTCCTTTTAAAAAAATGGAAGCCCTCTCATCATGGGTCCCACTCATTAAGGTTTTCTCCCCCAAGGAATCTTCCTCCCATTCATGCTGTGCTATATCTCCAAGGGTTCTCCACCTCCTATCCTAGCGCTGTTGACTTGGTCAAAATTGACCTTGTCCACATGCAAATGACCCTGTTCACACATGAGGGTGTGAAATCTGGCTCCTATGATGATCCATTTTCACACTATGAGGGATTTTATTCTTATTTCTAAAATGTATGGGCCTCCTTACCCATTTATTCAGCTCCTAAGTGAAATCAACAAAAAATAATATTTCAATTTTCTGCATGCAAATTTTGGAATATTACATTCCTCCCCTCCTAGATGTTTCTTTTCCTCAAGCAACTACAAGGATAGAACTGGGAAGTGTCTCCTCCTCCTACTGTAGTATCCACATATGATATGCTCCTCCAAGGAATGATATGTTGTCTCATCAATGAATCTCGATATTGCCCCTCCCAAGCATGCAAGTTAGCTAAATAGCTATCATCATGAGTAATTAGAGTACTCAAGAAGGCAATAAGGTGTTGTCCAAAGGTTCCTTGAGGCATGGGATCTGAAATTCATTGGGAACAATCATTCCCATGTGGATCCTCCATCCCCCAAGAAATCATCCATATAAAGTGAGTTACCTCCCAACATGGCAACTCCTGAAAATCATCCTCCACCTTGAGCTCTGGTAATGTAGGTGCACTGCAAATCTGATCATGGTAGGCAAGATATGTTGGCAATATAATGCAGAGTGTTGTCCTTGATGGAAACCCACTTAATAAATATGATGGCAACCTACTTGATGAAAGTTGTACTTGATGGAAATTGACTTGATAAACTAATTAATGATGTAAATCTGATGTGTCTACAGAACAGCTCAGATGTAATGATGAAAGGAATTCCAGGATGTGCTAGACCAATGATGAAAAGTGTGTCTCAAGGCATATGCGGGTTTTTCTAGTAGAAGTAGCGTATGCACGCGGTAAAGTACGTGCCAAGTCGTGTATGCTCAATTGTGCTATAAAAGTGTAAAACCAGGGGTTACTACCATGGTATTGACCCATTGTATTGAGCGTTGGGTTGTCTATTTGATCCCATCCAGGAATACCATCGGAAGTGGTGTGGTTTTAGCTCATGGTATTGATAAAGGGTAAACCTATATAAGGAGAAGAAAATCATTGTGCAAAGGGTGTGCATGTGTCTGGGCTTTAATGAATACTTCACTCTGAAGTATATCTGCATGGTTGAACTCTGCTCTTAATTGATAGATCTGAATCTATGATGCATCTATGAACATGATGAAGTTTCACGATCTCTAGATCTAGAAATGGTGAATCTCTTGGATGATTTGAAAAGAAGTGATGAAGACCTGGTGCAAAATCTGTTGAAGTAATTGAAGAAATCTGGGTAAGTTCATAGATCTGGTCTGCTCTGCAAATATTATCTTTTATAGATCTATATGCAGGTTCATTTCATAAAAAGCGCGTGTATACGCGGATCTATTTAAACAAAGGCACGTATGGGCAGTTAGAGTTGTTCTGAAAAATGCACAGATGTATACGCGGGTTCATTTCGTGAAAAGCGCGTGTATATGTGGATCTGTTTAAACAAAGGCACGTATGGTATCTGAACTTATATTTGCTCAAGGATGAATGTGATTCTGGATTTCTATTCTGTAGTCTGGGTTATCTCTGATATTCTGGTTACAGTGGTTTCACTGTTCTGTTTGAAGCATTGGGCAAAGTGTGTTTCTAGATAAGTGAAGGGTTGTGTTAGAGCTGTTTGATCCAGTATGAAAATTGATGAAACGTGGTCTGCAGTGGATCTAAGGGTTGAAACCTTCAGTATGTATGTATAAGCTTTCTGTCAGTAGAAGATGGTGCTTATATCAGGGGGTAGTATCTCCCTTCCAGAAGAGGCTGGTAAACGAGAAGCAGGGGGTTGTAGCTCCCTTCTAGAAGAGGCTGGTAAACGAGAGAAGGTTGTAACCTTCTGCAGGTGGGTGCCTGCGTGCTGGTATGAGTCTGCACCAGTACATGTTATAAGAAGTTTTCTTAATAATAAAGATTGAAGACTGAGATGACGGCAGCGGTGGTTTTCTCCCTAATTGGGTTTCCACCTAAAAATCCTGGTGTTCATGTGTGTTGCTTATGTGTGATGATTATTCTATTTTTTCTACATCTGTTTACTATTTTCTAAAACATCTGATAAATGAGTAATGCAATGATCTAAGTCAAGAACCAAATGCATAATTAGATCACTGGATACACGCGAGTTCTATAAAGAAAATCCATGTATATACGCTAGTTGGATGAAGGAAAGTAGCGTATGGGTTTTTAAGAAAGAAATAACAAAATTTTATTGTCTACACTAAATACTGATTCACCCCCCCTCTCAGTATTTTTCCCAACAATTGGTATCAGAGCAGGTCCTTCTGAAAAATCTTAGCCGCTAGAAGGAAGATCAAGCAAGATGAGCAATCAGGATGGAACAACATCTATCAAGCCTCCGCTCTTTAACGAAAGCAATTTAATCTTCTGGAAAATAAGGATGAGATCCTATCTTCAGTCTATGGGAGCAGATATATGGGCCATTGTTGAACAAGGATATCAATATCCAGCCGCAACACCAACAGATCCGATGGAAAAGAAGAATTATGAAACAAATGCAAAGGCAATCAATGCACTATTGGGAAGTCTAACTGAATCAGAATTTGTCAAGGTTATGTAGCTAAATACAGTAAAGGCAATATGGGACAAAATCATCCTAAGTTATGAAGGTGATGCAAAGGTAAAAAGTGCAAAACTCCAAACTCTCAGAATTGAATATGAAAACTTGAGAATGCATAATGATGAGAGTATTGCTAGTTTATTTTTACGTCTTGATGATATTTTTAATCGTATGAGAAACCTGGGAGAAACAATAGCAGAATCTACTTTGGTTGAGAAAATCTTAAGATCACTAACAGCAAAATTTGAATCAAAAGTCTCTGCTCTTGAAGAAAAACAGGATCTTCAAACTCTTACTGTGGTGCAACTTCATGGCATACTGACTGCATATGAAATGAGGAGAGGAGGACCATCTGAAGTCAAAGAAGTTGTTTTTAAAGCTTCTACAAAGGGGAAAGAAGTTCAAAAAGCAGAAGGATCTGGATATATCTCAGAAGAAGATGAGGCAAATTTTGTAAATAAACTTCAACTTGGCACAGGACGGTTCAGAGGTAAGCTTCCTTTCAAATGTTTTGATTGTGGAAGAGTTGGTCATTATGCTGCTAAGTGTCCTTAAAAGAAACATCTGCAAAAGGGAAGGAACTAGCAAGAAGGAATAAGCACCGGTCTAGCAAAAGTTACTACACTCATGAAGACAGTGATGGGTTCTTTGATAGTGAGGAAGAATGTGAACAAAATCTTAGACTTCTCATGGCATTTGAATCTAAAGATTAAAAGGATACTTTCATGGATTCTCTAGAGGACAATGATTTCCTTGAAGAAAACAATCAACTCAAAATATGCTTAGAAGAATGTAAAATTCTCTTATAAGAAAAGAAAATAACCATAGAGACTCTGGAAAAGCAGATTGAAGAAGCAAAGAAACACATTGAGAAATTAGAATGTGAAGTGGTAAGTCAAAGAAAAGAATCTGAGAAAGCAAAGGCTCTGAATCTTAGATTTGCTAAAGGATCTGAAACCTTAGATGAGATTATCAAGGTACAATGTTCTCTTCTTATAAAGACAGGTCTTGGATATACCGGAGAATCCTCTCAGGCTTCAGCACCAAATTATCTAAAAGCAGCTACAGTTGGTTTACTACATTCAGCCACTCAGCAAGGGAATAAAGAATCTTTACAGGTAAAGCATGATCATCACAATTCAAGGAACACTAACAGGGATGTCCTTCAAAGAAGCTACAACCAACAGGTAAATTCAAATAGAAGATTTCATGATCGCAAAAATTTCTACTTCAATGGACAATGTTTCTCATGTCACAATTTTGGTCATAAAGTTGTTGAATGTGTTGCCTATAAAACCATCATGACAAGAGAAGCAAGAAAGAAAAGGATGGATATTGAACCAAAGAAGAACACCTATAACAACTTTTCTCCTCTTCAAAATGAAGTTGAATGTACTTACTGCAATAACTTTGGCCATTTAGAATCTAGATGCAGGAGCAAAGTCCAGCCAAAACAAGATTTTCCTTCAAGTTCCAAAGTATGGAAAAAGAAGGAATTACAGGTTGAAAATTGTGGGATAGAGTTATTTGCAGAAGGTGAAGAAAAGAAATGGTACATTGATAGTGGATGCTCAAGACACATGACAGGTGACAAAAGCAAACTTCTTGCATATAATGCTCTAGAAAAAGAAAAGAAAGTTACATTTGGAAATGATACCCCTGCTGTAATTAAAGGAAAAGGGTCTGTATTTCTAAAAGAAAAGGTGAAGGCTAATGATGTCATGTATGTGGATGGATTAAGACATAACCTGTTAAGTGTAATTCAAATGTGTGATCAAGGAACTGAAGTTGTCTTTAGTTCAAAAGAATGTGTGGTTCGTGATCTTGATACAGGTAAAACTATTATAAAAGGAAAAAGAACTCCAAGTAACCTGTATGTATTAAAGAACTGCAAAGAACAATGTTACTTGAGTAAATCTTCAGAAAAATAGCTATGGCATAGAAGGTTGGGGCATCTAAGCTTCTCTCAAATCAATAAATCAAGCAGACTTAATGTTGTTCATGGTCTTCCCAATATTACTCTACCAGAGAGTATCATATGCAAATCTTGCCAATTCGGTAAGCAGACCAGAGTACAATTTAATGCCAAAGAAGGATCATCAAGTAAGCCTCTTGAACTCATTCATAATGACATATGTGGAACTATGAGGAAAAAGTCACCACATGGGGAAGAATACTATATCTTATTTATTGATGATTTCTCTAGAATGTGTTGGATTGGGTTGATTAAACACAAAGATGAAGCATTTGAAAATTTTCATATTTTCAAAGCACTGGTGGAAAATGAATTAGATCTAAAAATCAAGTGTCTTAGATCTGATCGAGGAGGAGAATATACATCAAATGAATTTCTTGAATTTTGTGAACAACATGGCATAAAAAGATAGTTTTCTGTAGCTGGCACTCCACAACAAAATGGCGTAGCAGAAAGAATGAATAGAACAATTCAACAAATGGCTAGAGCTATGCTTGATGATTCTGGAACACCTGACATTTTTTGGGGGGAAGCAGCACATACAAAAGCAAACATTCTCAACAAGGCACATGTCCAGGTAAATAGTGAAAAAACTCCATATGAACTCTAGTATGGTAACTCTCCCTCTGTGAAGCATTTTAGAGTTTTTGGAAGTAAATGCTTTATCAAAAATAATGATGAAAATCTTGGCAAGTTTGAACCTAGATCAGATGAAGGGATACTTCTTGGTTTCTCATCTACAAGCAGAGCATACAAATGTTACAATAAAAGGCTTCGAAATATTGTTGAATGTATTGATGTTGTCATTGATGAGTCTCCTGCAGCCCCTAAAGAAGAAAAACAAACAACAGAAGAAGATGATGGTGACTATTGTCCTTCTACATCAAATAGGAATGATATAGACAGTGGATCCAATGAAGAACCTGAAGATGATTTATTTGAAAAGGCTCCTTCCAGATATGTTCAAAAGAATCATCCAGAATCTCAGATTTTGGGAGATAAGGCATCAGGTGTACAAACAAGAAGGACTCTTGTAGGATCCTCTAGCTATCTGGCATTTCTATCCACCATTGAACCACACAATGTCAATCAATCTAGCAAAGATGAATGTTGGGTTCAAGCCATGAATGAAGAGCTTGATCAAATTGAAAAAAATGACACTTGGGAATTAGTACCAAGACCTCATAACAAAAATGTCATTGGAACTAAATGGATATTAAAAAACAAGTTAAATGAAAATGGGGATGTCATAAGAAATAAAGCTAGACTTGTTTGCAAAGGGTATACTCAACAAGAAGGTATAGACTTTGAAGAAACTTTTGCTCCTGTAGCTAGACTTGAAGCCATAAGAATGTTTCTTTCTTTTTCAAGTTTTCAACAAATCAAAGTTTATCAAATGGATGTTAAATCTGCATTTCTCAATGGTGATCTAGAAGAACAAGTTTATATAGAACAACCAGAAGGATTCATTTTGGGAAATGATGAAAATCTTGTTTGTAGACTTAAAAAGGCTCTATATGGTCTCAAACAAGCTCCAAGGGCATGGTATTATCGTCTTGACAAATATCTTCATCAACAAGGATTTTCAAAGGGGTCTGCTGATAGCAATTTATACACAAAAATTGAAAATGATAAACTATTGATTGTGGTGGTATATGTTGATGATATCATTTTTGGAAGTAATGAAGAATCTATGAGTCAGAAATTTGCTTCTGTCATGCAGCAAGAATTTGAAATGTCTTTACTTGGGGAACTAACATTCTTTCTTGGCTTGCAAGTGCATCAAACTACAGATGGTATATTCTTATCACAAGAAAAATACCTTAAGAAAATTCTGAAGAAGTATGGCATGGAAGAGTGCAAACCTGTAAGTACACCAATGATAACCGGATGTAATCTCAGTTCTCATGATGATTCTCCCATGGTGAACCAACCAAATTATAGATCTATGATAGGAAGTCTTCTTTATCTCACTGGGACTAGACTGGACATTATGCATGTAGTTGGGATTGTTGGATGATTCCAAGCTAATACAAAATAATATCACCTTCAGGTTGTGAAAATAATATTCAAATATCTACAAGGAACTCAAGACTTTGGACTATGGTATCCAAAGAATGCTGATCTTACTCTTCATGCTTACACTGATGCAGATTGGGCTGGAAATGTTGATGATCGGAAAAGCACAAGTGGTGGTGCATTCTATATGGGGCCCCAGTTGGTATCTTGGTTCAGCAAGAAGCAAAGCTCTATTGCCTTATCTACAGCAGAAGCAGAATATGTGGCTGCCGCATCATGTTGCACTCAACTTCTCTAGATGATGCAAACCTTACAAGACATTCAAATCAAATGTTCACCTCCTATCTCATTATGTGTGATAATACAAGTGCCATCAGTATCTCAAAAAATCTTGTTATGCATTCCAAGACCAAGCACATTCCCATCAAGTATCATTTCTTACGTGAACAAGTGCTTGAACAAAAGGTGAAGTTGGAGTATGTTCCCTCCAAAGAACAAGTTGCTGATATATTTACCAAACCTCTGCCCAGGGAAGCGTTCGAATATCTCAGACAGAAGCTGGGAGTAGTCTCTGCCATGCAGAGGATCGGATCTAATTAAAATTCTGAAGATTAATTTCGATACGCGGGTTTCCTGAAAGACAGTCACGTATATACGCAAGTCCATACACAGAAAACCACGTATGTGTGGTTGCTGACAATTTTTCTAGGTCAGCATTTCTCCAGCACAAGCTATGGTGCTGTTTGGTATCTCTGATGCTTTTTGAAGTCTCTGGTGGTATTTTGGCTCTTATATTTTTGTTTTATTCTCTGATTTTGGGTGAAGATGCCTTGATGATTTGATGTTGAAAGTGTTCATGATGCACAAGCAAAGGGGGAGCTTTGGTCATATGGAAAGGATGCTTTGGATGCACAGCTTCAGGGGGAGCATTAGCCTTGCTGAGTATAATGCATTGTTGGCATTATGATGGTTCTGTAATATGATCTCTCTCTTGAGGTCTTTCTGGTTTTGGTCATGAAAAGTCATATTTGTAATTTGATGAAAAGGTCATGTTGAGACCTATGATGTAAAAATTGTAATATTCATTCATGTAAGGACTTGTTCAAATATGTAAACCCACTTGGTTGGGTAGTTGAGTCACCATGTGTAAACCCACTTGGTTGGGTACTTGAGTCTCATATGTAAATCCACTTGGTTGGATCTTTGATGTAAGTATGAGTCCTTCATGAAATTCATTGCAAAACATGTTTGAAGATCCGGCATGAACTCAGGGGGAGCATGGCAACTTCAGTGCACATCAGATTTACAACACTCTTTTTTCGACATGAGAAGAAAAACCTTGTGTTGGTGTTGATCCGCCCTTTGCCCTTGATGTCAAAGGGGGAGAGTGACATGGTGTTTGAATAGGGGGAGAATATCATTATGCTTAATGTATCTATCTGTTGTGATCAAACACCATCGTGGTTGCAATCAAGTCCAAAGGGGGAGATTGTTGGAAATATAATGCAGAGTGTTGTCCTTGATGGAAACCCATTTAATAAAGATGATGGCAACCTACTTGATGAAAGTTGTACTTGATGGAAACTGACTTGATAAACTCATTAATGATGTAAATCTAATGTGTCTATAGAACATCTCAGATGTAATGATAAAAGGAATTCCAGGATGTGCTAGACCAATGATGAAAAGTGTGTCTCAAGGCATACGTGGGTTTGTCTAGTAGAAGTAGCATATGCACACAGGAAAATACGTGCCAAGTTGCGTATGCTCAATTGCGGTATAAAAGTGTAAAACCAGGGGTTACTACCATGGTATTGACCCATTGTATTGAGCGTTGGGTTGTCTATTTGATCCCATCCAGGAATACCATCCGAAGTGGTGTGGTTTTGGCTCATGGTATTGATAAAGGGTAAACCTATATAAGGAGAAGAAAATCATTGTGCAAAGGGTGTGCATGTGTCTAGGCTTTAATGAATACTTCACTCTGAAGTATATCTGCATGGTTGAACTCTGCTCTTAATTGATAGATCTGAATCTATGATGCATCTATGAACATGATGAATTTTCACGATCTCTAGATCTAGAAATGGTGAATCTCTTGGATGATCTGAAAAGAAGTGATGAAGACCTGGCGCAAAATCTGTTGAAGTAATTGAAGAAATCTGGGTAAGTTCATAGATCTGGTCTGCTCTGCAAAGATTATCTTTTATAGATATATACGCAGGTTCATTTCATAAAAAGCATGTGTATACGCGGATCTCTTTAAACAAAGGCGCGTATGGGAAGTTAGAGTTGTTCTGAAAAATGCACAGATGTATACGCGGGTTCATTTCGTGAAAAGCGCGTGTATACGCAAATCTATTTAAACAAAGGCACGTATGGTATCTGAACTTATATTTGCTCAAGGATGAATGTGATTCTGGATGTCTATTCTATAGTCTGGGTTATCTCTGATATTCTGGTTACAGTGGTTTCAATGTTCTGTTTGAAGCATTGGGCAAAGTGTGTTTATAGATAAGTGAAGGGTTGTGTTAGAGTTGTTTGATCTAGTATGAAAATTGATGAAACGTGGTCTGCAGTGGATCTGAGGGTTGAAACCTTCAGTATGTATGTAGAAGCTTTATGTCAGTAGAAGCTGGTGCTTATATCAGGGGGTAGTAGCTTCCTTCCAGGAGAGGCTGGTAAACAAGAAGCAGGGGGTTGTAGCTCCCTTCCAGAAGAGGCTGGTAAATGAGAGAAGGTTGTAACCTTCTGCAGGTGGGTGCCTACGTGCTGGTATGAGTCTGCACCAGTACATGTTGTAAGAATTTTTCTTAATAATAAAGATTGAAGACTGAGACGACGACAACGGTGGTTTTCTCCCGAATTGGGTTTCCACCTAAAAATCCTAGTGTTCATGTGTGTTTCTTATGTGTGATGATTATTCTGTTCTTTCTACATCTGTTTACTATTTTCTAAAACATCTGATGAATGAGTAATGCAATGATCTAAGTCAAGAACCAAATGCATAATTAGATCACTGGATACACGCGATTTCTGTAAAGAAAATCTGCGTATATACGCTAGTTGGATGAAGGAAAGTAGCATATGGGTTTTTAAGAAAGAAATAACAAAGTTTTATTGTCTACACTAAATACTGATTCACCCCCCCTCTCAGTATTTTTCCCAACAAGATAGCTTACCCCATGCTGTCCTCCTCTCCACTTAAGATAAGTGTAGAGTGTTTTTTGATCCTGGGATTGTTAGGTCCCTATATTACTAGTATAGTCCCTTATTGTTGTTAGTGTAACCCCTTTATTGTTATTATTGTACCCTTTTAACCCCCATATTGTTATTATTGTGCCCTTAAATCATTATTGTTAGGTCGGCTAGGATTACATTGTGGCCCCATGGACTCCTATATATAGAAAGGAGGTTTTGTAATTTGAATCATCCAAGAATTTTTCATTCATGTAATGTATTGGAGGTTGCCCCCTCGAATTGGCTTATTTATAAGGCATTGATATCTCTTTTCTTCTCTTTTTGGAGCTGGTTTCACAACATTTGGTATCAGAGCTTTGGATTCTAGGGTTTTCGCTAATCCAAACTAGTCATCCTGTCATTTTTGCTATAACATTTTTTCTATTAAGGTTCAAAAGCTGAAATTTGTAGAGTATGAAGACAAATTCTTGAGAAACATCATCACAAAATTTTAGAGCTTGGTTCACAATATTCTCGTAGATATGATCTATAGAAGGTAGCGCTTTTTGCAGGCTCCTGAATTTAACCTAAATAGGTCATTGCGACATTTTCACTATAATTTTTTTTCTACGAAGATTCAGAAGCTGAAATTTTTGGAGAGTGAAGCTGAAATCCTGAGGAACATGTTCACAAAATTTTAGAGCTTTGTTCAAAATATTTTCGGAGATATGATCTGTGGAAGTTAGGTATTTTTCAGGCTCCTAAATTTCATCTCAAAGAGGTCATCGTGAGAAAATATTCATAACTCTCTCTCTGAGCATCGGATTGGAATGTTGTAAAAAGTCGCCACAAGTACACAGAATTTAGTTTCCTTCCTATCAATTTCAAAATCAAAAGAGGAAACAGGAAGACGTGGCAAGTCGTACAAGTTCACTCTATGGAACCAATCCATAATTGGGTTATTGTGGGAGACTGGATATAACTTTTCCTTGAAGAATCCAAATCAGGTCGGACCTATCACATTTGAAAGAAGCTTCAGAGGGCTACTACAAGGCCAAATTTCAGATATTTAGGATCTACAATTATATAGATAATTCAATTTCAATATAGAGCTCCCCAAAAGCAAGTAAAAGGTGTGTATTTTTTTTCCGAATTGCATAAGTCTTGTTTGAAGAATCAAGTTGAATTGATTCCAAGGGAATATTGTAGAATAGATATTAGTATTAAATTCTAAAATGGCCCATAAAAAGAATTAAACACCCATTAATCCTTTAGAAGGCTCTACTATGACTCATGAAGACGAATACTGGCAACATGACATATCAAAATTACAAGAGAAAGTGCAACAAATTTCACTCTCGCAAAGAGCAACAAAAAATGCATGGAAGTTTTGAAGAAATGCGTGGAAAATAAGATGGATGGTTTGAAGAAAGGTGTGGAATCTAATATTGATGGTTTGAAGAATGTCATGGAATCTAAGATAGATGGTATGGAAGCTAGCATGGAATCTATGATGGATGACATGGAAGCTAAGATCGATGAGAAAATGGAAAACATGAAGAATGATCTAAAAGAAGACATGGAAATTTTGACAAAGTTGATACAAGAAATGTTTCCTAATGGTGAAAATATAGTAGAGGAAACTCATGATGAGAAAAAAATAAACGTTAATCATGATTTCATAAAATCTAATGTTGGCGGGAAGAACCACCATATTCCAAAAATGGATATGAGGAAGTTTGATGGAAAGGATCCTGTAACATGGATACTACAGATGGAGCAATATTTTTATCTCCATAATGTGAAAAACACACAAAAGGTACACATTGCAACTTTACATTTAGAACAAAATACATTTGTATGGTATCGATGGCTTTGCTCCCATAAAAAAATTGTCACTTGGTCAATTTTTACGGAGGAAATGATAGCACATTATGAGGATACAATGAGCAACACCTTCTTTAGCCAATTGATAAATCTCAAACAAAAGGGTTTAGTGGGGGAGCACATTGAGGACTTTCAAGATTTGAATATAAGGGTAACTAATATTCCAGAGGAACAGAAGATTGATCTCTTCATAGGTACTTTAAAGGATAACATCCAACATGAAGTTTGTGTTTTGGAACCTGATTCATTGGAGAAGGCATTCAAGTTAGCAAGAAAAATTGAATTTAAAATTATGGCGACAAGGAAGCCTACCACTCACTTCTATAAAGAGGGAAGTGTTGCTACTCCTAGATTTCCACAACATACAAGGTTGACACCACAAAAATTGGAAGAAAAAAGAGAAAATGGGCTTTGTTACAGTTGTGATAGAAAATACACTAAAGGTCATAAGTGTGCTGAGAATAAATTATTTTACATAGATTGTGAAGAGGAAGAAGAAAATCAACAAGAAGAGAATATACACCAAGAACCAACCCAAGAAGAGGAATAAATGAGTCTGACCATATCGTGTAATGCATTGGCAGGAATTACCACTCCTCAAACTCTCAAGATAGATGGACATATCAAGAAGAAAAAGGTAATAGTGTTGATTGATTCAGGTAGTACCCATAATTTTATTCACTGTAAGGTAGCCAAGGAATTGAATTCTTTCCTATACCCAGCACTAGAATGTCAAGTGATGGTTGCAAATGGAGGAACTATAAATTTCTTTGGAAAATGCCATAATATAAAGCTAACCATGGGGGAATATGTATTGAATAGTCCAATGATTTCCATTCCTATGGGAGGTGTTGATGCTGTACTAGGAGTACAATGGTTACAATCTTTGGGGACGGTAGCTTTTAATTTTCAAGAACTTTTCTTGAAACTTTTTTCAGAAGGAAAGGAAGTCGAATTACAGGGTATTTCAGAGAATATGCGAAAGATAATAAGCTCTAATCTCATGAAAAAGCTTCTAAAGAAATAACAACGAGGCATAATTGCACAATTATGCTCACTAGAATTTCCAACATCAAAATCATCTATTTCTACAGATCTCCAAAAAGACTTGGACAATCATTCCAAGGTTTTTGAAACTCCCAAAGGACTCCCACCTATTTGTGATCATGATCATGCTATTCATTTGATTCCAGGAAGTGTTCCTCCAAACATCAGGCCTTATAAATATCCTTATGTCCAAAAGAGGGAAATCGAACGTATGATTGCAGAAATGTTAGAGGCGGGTATAATTCAACCTAGTCAAAGTTCTTTCTCTGCTCCTATAGTATTGGTACACAAGAAAGATGGATCATGGCGCATGTGTCCGGATTATAGGGAGCTCAATAAACTCACCATTAAAGATAAATTTCCCATTCCTGTGATTGATGAATTATTGGATGAATTACATGGAGCAATTTATTTTACCAAGTTGGATCTTCGTTCAGGGTATCATCAAATTCGAATGAAGACTAAAGATATTCCGAAAACATCATTTCAAACTCATGAGAGTCATTATCAATTTATGGTCATGCCTTTTGGCCTTACCAATGCACCTCCTACATTTAAAGGGTTGATTAATTCCATTTTTAAACCCTTCCTTATAACATTTGTGCTAGTATTTTTTGATGATATACTAATCTACAGCAGGTCTTGGAAGGATCATGTTCAACATGTTGACAGGGTGCTCAAACTATTACAGAAGAAACAATTATATGCAAAAACATCAAAATGTTTCTTTGGAGTACAAGAAGTGGAATATCTGGGTCATATTGTATCTCACGAGGGTGTTAAGGTAGACCCTAACAAAATTAAAGGCATTAAGGAATGGAAAGTCCCCACAACCATAAAGCAGTTGCGAGGATTTCTCAGGTTAATAGGGTATTATCTAAATTTTGTTAAGAATTATGGGAGAATAGCAGCACCTCTAACAACATTATTGAATAAAGATGCATTTTCATGGACTCCTAAAGCAACTAAGGCCTTTGAACATCTTAAAGAGGCAATGTGCCTAGCACCAATCTTAGCTATGCCAGACTTCACAAAAACCTTTATTGTGGAATGTGATGCTTCGGGAAATGGAATTGGTGTTGTTTTAATGCAAGAAGGAAGACCCATTGCTTTTGAAATTCATACAATCAAAGAAAAGTATTTACAAAAACCTATTTATGAGAAGGAAATTTTAGCAATACTGCATGCACTAAAGAAATGCAGAACTTACCTAATGGGAAGACACTTTAAGGTAAAAACTGATCATGATAGTCTTAAACACTTTTTGGAACAAAGACTATCTTCAAAAGAGTAGAAAAAATGGGGCACAAAGATGTTGGGTTATGACTTTGAAATAATATACAAAAAATGGAAGCTAAATTTTGTTGCAGATGCACTCTCAAGAAATAATGAAGAGGTGGAAGCATTGCTTTGTGCCATTTCTATTATCCAATCAGATTGGATAACTGAAGTAAGAGATGAATGCAAGAAGGATGAAGAAGTGTGGACACTCATTCAAAAGTTGCAACAAGATCCTAGTACATCTGATACATTTAGTTGGAAAAATGATTCCTTGTGGTACAAAGATCGCTTATACCTTTCTAAGAATTCCCAAATAAAACAAAATATTCTTTTGGAATTGCACACTTCTCCTTTAGGAGGACACTGAGGATTTTTAAAAGCTTACCACAAGGTGAAGAAAGAATTTTTTTGGGATGGCCTTAAATCTGATATTCAAAAGTTTGTGGTGGAATGTTTGGTTTTCCAACAGAATAAAGTTGAGACAATTAAGACCCCAAGTCTTCTACAACCTTTATCCATTCCAATTCAACGTTGGGAGGAGGTTTCAATGGATTTTATCACAATTTTACCTAAGTCCGAAGGAAAGAGTGTCATCATGGTGGTAGTTAATATAATTACCAAGTATGCACACTTTTGTGCATTATCTCATCCATTTAAAGCAAGTACAGTTGCTACTCCATTTATGGACACAATTCAAAAGCTACATGGAAACCCAAGGGTTAGTGTGAGCGACAGAGATCCCATTTTTACTGGAAATTTTTGGACGGCGTTATTTTCTTATTTGGGTACTCAATTAGCTCATAGCTCATCTTATCATCCTCAATCCGATGGTCAAACTGAGATAGTAAATAAATGTTCGGAAGGATATCTTCGTTGTTTTGTATCTGATAAACAAACACAATGGGTCAAGTGGTTACCTCTAGCTGAATCGTGTTATAACACTTCCTTCCATATTGCAGCAAAAATGACCCCATTTATGGCACTTTATGGATATCATCCACCATATATCACATCATATTTAAGAGAAAGTTCGAAGGTTCAAGGAGTGGAAGATCACATCAAGCATCAACAAGAAGTTCTCCAACTCTTAAAGGACAACCTGAATTTGGCACAAATTAGAATGAAACAATAGGCAGATCAACATCGCAACGAGAGAAGTTTTGATGTAGGAGACTGGGTATTTTTACGGCTACAACCATACAAACAAATTTCCCTCAAGCAAGCTAAGAAGGATAATAAATTATCGCCAAAGTACTATGGTCCTTACAAGGTGTTACAAAATATTGGTACTATGGCATACAAATTGGAGCTTCATGCTTCTTCACGAGTGCATCCAATTTTCCATGTTTCATGCTTAAAGAAGATTATAGGTGAAAATATTCTAGTTCAAACAATATTTCCAAAACTTGATGAGGAAGGAAAAATCATATTGGAACTTGAAGTGGTCATGGAAACAAGAACTCGACGACTACAGAATAGATCAATTTCAGAGTATCTCATCAAGTGGAAGAACTTACCCACTAAAGATTCTACATGGAAGGATGAGAATTTTATACAGAAGCACCCATAGCTACTCAAGCATTGAGGACAACACTTTTTTGAACAAGAGGGGCATGTTAGCTCCCTATATTACTTGTATAGTCCCTTATTGTTGTTAGCATAACCCCCTTATTGTTATTATTGTACCCTTGTAACCCCCATATTGTTATTATTGTGCCCTTAAATTATTATTGTAGGCTGGCTAGGATTACATTGTGGCCCCATGGACTCCTATATATAGAAAGGAGGTTTTGTAATTTGAATAATTCAAGAATTGTTCATTCATGTAATGTATTGGAGGTTTTCCCCTCCAAGTGGCTTATTTATAAGGCATTGATATCTCTTTTCTTCTCTTTCTGGAGCTGGTTTCATAATAGGGCTGCAATAATGTTTCCCTCAAGTGGCAAGAAGAATACTAGATCTTAAAGGATCTCCTCTCCTACGTTATGAAACATGCTAGCCCAAATCATTCCATATATGATGATTTGGAAACCACCATCATATGGCATCCAATCAACCTCATGGCCCACCTCCATAAGAGACAAGTGTTTTTCTTTGGTGGCCATATCATCTCCCATGCTCCCATCAGAATATGTAATGCAGATAATGTGGGAAATCTCCTTCCCCAAGGACACATCCAGCCAATGTGTCTTTCTCCCAATCATGCTCCCAACAAAGATAAAAACAACATCAACATAGGGAACTACAATGAGAATCATACTAGCTGACATATGAAGCAAAGGAGAAGGAAAATGGTCCCTCAAATGCAACCAATGCAGTTTGACTCTCAACTGTAACATGAAATGACAAAGTATGTGGCTTCTCAGCCACTTGATTTCTGCCCCAATCTCCTCAAAAGTTTGGAGAAAGTGTATGATGTATGGTGTAAAGTGAGCATGTTTTACATAAGACATCATTTCCCCAACATATCCTAGGGAGTGGCCATCATCCATGTTGCCTATGGTCTCCAATAGACCATGAAATCTCGAAGGATTAATTCTCCTTCCTTGAGCAATATCTTGCACATATATGGTTAAGAAATGCAAATATTCATTATATAAATAACTATACAACCAAACAGTATCCTTACCATATACTTTGCTCATACAAATGGAGTGGCTCATAGATGAGTCTCCTCTTATCCTCAAAGATAAAAGAGGTGGTTGTGCTAACTCTTCCAAAACGTTAGGTATCTTCTCCATCTCCATATGATGCATGCATCTCCTCAAATGTTGATATATCTCCTCCTCAAAGCCTTCCCAAAAATACCCCTCCATGATCATGTGGTATGCTCTCATAGAATAAGTGTGGCTGAAGAGAAAATCCTCATGAGCTGCTAGTAGCAACTTTTCCTTGAGCTTGGAAGCTCTAGATAAGAAGATCCTACCATGATAGTAGATGACCCCATCTCCAATTGAATAACCCTCCTCATGTAGCAGGTCATCTAATAACATACAAGTGAAAATATCCTTTGAATACTCCACCAACAGCTGGGAGTTCAAATATGGATCTATTATCCATAGTAACAACGTTGTTGATCTCTCATGAAGAGAATTTTTCATATGTTCATCCTCCTCTTTGACATCTCCCATGCCAAAGATGCAAGTTGGAAGACTATTATCCTGCCCCTACTTCTTCTGCCACAACGTAGAATCTAAAATGAGAGTGGGTAAAGATGATGTTGAGAGAATGCCTCCCTCCTCCTTGAGTCTACCCAAGACTCTCAACAATGTAAAATGACCTCCCAAGGTCTCCACTCCTCTGAAATTCATGAATGGTGCCTCAAAATGTGAAGCATCTCTCATCATCTGCTGATCTGGTGGTCTCCTTGGTGAAATGTCTCCATGCAATGAGACATCATCATCAAGAGTAGACTGCATATATAAATGGATAGACTTTTCCCTTCTCTCACTGTGCAATCTTGTCTCCCTCTTAGGTGCATAAACCTCATGAAATAGACATGGGTGTGTGATCCTCATCACATGATGTTGGTCATCCTCCCTATCTCCTCCTTATATCTCCATAGGTTCGCACCCTATCATCAATGGCACATGTGAATCATGAGTTGTGCCTTGATCTCCACATGTGAGATCCTGGGGAATTTCTTGCAATGATACAAGAATCCCTCTAGTTGGAGCAAGAGATCCCTCTTCCTCTGCATGAGTTGCTAGATAAAATCTAAACATGACATCGCTGTTGCCCTCCTCCTCATCAACATGTATGGGAAAACTCCCAAGAATTGGATCCTCTTTTGAAAAAGAGATCCCCATGCCCTCTTTTTCAGGAATATGAGATAGAGGCCTTGCCTCTAACAAGTTATGCTGCAAGATGTCAGTTTCCTCCATGGGTTTCTGAAGTGGATCTGAGTTTATATTTTTTTCCATCACATGCAAGAGTTTTGTTTGTTTATGTTTGTTTAGCTTCTTCACATGTGTTGCAGAAAGTTTTCCATCAAACCTTTCCACCAATGTCTTAGTAAACCTTGCATAAGAATAATTATTTGCATTTTTCAAAGAGAAAGACTCAAATATCCACCATGCATAGGCCTTACCTCCAAGATGCAGCGCTGCAACTCTGATGGCTTCATTTTCAGGAATTTGGTGCTGCTGCAAAAAGGTGTCTAGTTCTTCCACCCAAGCTCCGGCTGAACATGTAGGTGAACCATCAAAACTAGATAGAAGGAATATACCCATATCATGTTCCTTGCTTCTCTTCACCTTGATCTTTCAAAACTCTAGAAAATTAATATGATCTCTAAACTTCTGAGTTTGAGATTCATACTCTTGCAAAAAGTCACTAAGAGTTTCCCTATTAGCCATTCCTTATTCTTTCATCTCTCTCATGGAAATTCTGGGCATGTGACTGCACTGTGCATCATTGTGTGTCACTGCATTCTCATACTCATGATGTGAAATTCTAGAGTTTGATTCATATTCAAACCCTCTTGGATATTCTATACCCATCTCCCTTCTGATCTCCTTGAGATCTCCTTGAATGCTCTATACAGATTTAGGAAGAAGCTTTGAGAGCCTCTCCTCCTTCTTTCCTCCAAAAAATGGAGTCTTCATATTCTCTTTTCTTGATAGCATCATGGCTTAGATCCACAGGCTGAGCCAAGATTATGCTATGATACCACTGTAATATCCCAAAATAGGGAAAATCTACAACAATGGGAACATCTTAAGATATTCCAAAATTGAAGATCCAGCAATACATGAACACAAACTAGAAGTAGTAGTGAATAACATCATACCAAAATGTATGGAAACCATGGAGCCATTTTATTATACATATCAGTAGCAAATGAATATAATATAAGTGTGCATAACTCAAATAAACAAGGCAAATGAGCCTCCCATGAATACATATGCCAAAAGAGAGATGCTGATATATTGCAGAATGTTCATGAACATGTACAGCGCAGTCATAGATGGTACACTACTACATGGAGATGTGAAATAGTACAAATCTACAAATATATGGCTCATACAACATTGGAAGAGAAGATCTAAGCTCCAAAACAGAATTTTTAGTCAATCTTGGAAGGATTGGATGAAATATGAAAAACTGCAAAAATGTCGGAGTTGCAGTAGTAGCTACAACTCAAGAACTAGAACTGGATGGAGATGGCTAAAGATGCTGCATCAGATAAAAATACCTCCTCCAATGGATCTTCCAAGTGAAAGGATGATCCTAACACTGAATATCTAACCCTCCGACAATCACTGCAAATACTCACTGAAAATAGCAAAGTCACTGAGGGATAATGTGTTGTAGGTGCAAGAAAATGTGTTGGCCAAGTGCCAAGATCTGCAATATGCTCCAAGGGCTTCCCAATTGATCTACCAAAGGAAAAAAATCTTCCTCCTCTTAAAAATAAGCTTAGGAAGTTGTGTTAAGGAACCCCCACTGCAACACCCTATAACACATCTCAGCTGTAAACAGAAATTGCACTGTAGCAGAAGGAGGATGCTTGGACTAAAGCCTGAATGTGGAGAAATGAAGAGCAAGCTCCTTCAAGAGGCCTCTCTTGGAAGGAGAAGGAATTCCTAAACAGGAATTCCTTGTGCTAAGCAGCACTGCAACTCTGCTAAACAATAGGAGAATGCACAAAGTCTGAACAGACCAAGAAATCAATAATACATAACATGAATAATAATGGTTGCCTTGCCCTCATTTTAAGAAAATGGAAGCCCTCTCACCATGGGTCCCACTCATTAGTGTTTCCTCCACCAAGGAATCTTCCTCCCATTCATACTGTGTTGTCTCTCCAAGTGTTCTCCGCCTTCTATCCCATCGTTGTTGACTTCGTCAAACTTGACCTTCTCCACATGCAAATGACCTTGTTCACACATGAGGGTGTGAAATCCAGCTCCTATGATGATCCATTTTCACACTATGAGGGATTTTATTCTTATTTCTGAAATGCATGGGCCTCCTTACCCATTTATTCAGCTCCTAAGTGAAATCAGCAAAAAATAATATTCCAATTTGTTGCATGCAAATTTTGGAATATTGCATTATCCTTTGTGTTGATTATTTTATATGGAATTTAAGACTAATTTGTTACAACTTTATTTTCTGTATGAATTTCTTATATTACACTTATATGTCAAATTGGGAATAATATGAATTTATTTTAGAATTTTATTAATTTCCTCAAATTAATAAAATCCTAAGTTGTACAGGAACAATTAATCAATTATTCCCAGATTCTCATAGTTCTTCACATGCACTATATCAACGAGATGAGAGGTAATCCACTTTATATGTCGTCAATTTAATTTCCTCTTGCTATTGCATTTCGTCTAATTCTTGCACTAATCATTTCTCTCAAATTTATATGTAGGTTTACTACCACTGTCTATTAAATAACTGTAAGGTAATTTTTTCATATTCAATTTCTATTGTCCTTTATTTATGTATTCATTTCTTTACTTACATTTAAAGACAATTGTACACATATTAATTCATATGTATATTTATATGTTTAGGAACTCCATTTTATTCAATGCACATTCTTAAAGTTTAATTTATACTTACGTAAGATTTGGGCACTTCAATATGTCATTCATTGACAATAGATTATGGTTTCTTCTATACAAGTTGGTACATATCACTTTGAAGATTTAATCCTCTTGAATTATTAAATAAATTCAATTTGATAATATTTTTGTAACTGTTCAGTTTGGACCCTAGACTTTGTCAATAATTTATGGAAGAATTAAATTGTAATTTATATACTAAACAATATCATGACTTAAATTATTGTAGTATAATATTGTGTACTCATTCTCATAAATTTAATTTATGCTTACTTTTCTTCCTATATTTTATTTTGTTTGACCTCTATGTCATTTCTGAAGTAAGGCAATAATTTATATGTATATACAAAATCTTTTAGTTATGCTACAGTAGTAGATCTTTCTTGTAATTCACATGTTCCTATATACCAAGAGAAAGGAATTTTCCTCTTTATGCATAAATTTCCTATTTAATGTTATTATTTCACCACTGATAAATACACTAAGTTTAGCATCTTTCTCATGTATTTATCTATGTTTGTTGTATATAGGGTGTTAAGGTTTTCCACCTAACCTCATATTTAAACCTGTTGCTGGGGTTTAGACATTCTGAGAGTTGGTTTATTAATTTCTAATTGTCTATGTAACCATACAAATCAACTATAATGTCTATAGTTGGTTTATGTTAAATACATCATACTATCTAAATAAAATTTATACAAAAATTAATCATCCATAACATTAAATCTTTTACACACTTCCATGTACTATAATTAAATCATAATTCCATACCAATATATAATTTCAAACTTTCTGCAACACTAAAATTCATAATACAGAAATAAATTACTTGTGAATGCCAATTTTGGTAAGAACATTATCCACCCAACCTTGAGCTTTCTCTCCATATCTCCCCCCGAGCAGAGACCAATTCTGCTAAAGTGTAGACAACCTCTTGTCTACCGAGGAATGACTTATTTATGTTTTCTTTTCCTTCAGCATGTTTCCATATCTGCGTCTAGTTAATCAGGATGTTTTTTTCCTTTTTGCATAGGCCTTCCTTTTTCTTTTTCCACAAAAGTACTATAAAACTAGATTTTTCTTCTTTCTAGTTTTATTTCACCTCTTTCGAGTAACTTTCCACTTTACTAAGGTATATTTTTAGATTTTTATCTCCAATATAATATCTTAAATTTAATTTATTTTCTCCAAGGATTTTTGGAGAATCTGGGAAAGCATTTGGAATATTATCCATCCTCATGGATTTGAAATCATGGTCTCTATTTATACTCTAGTCTTTGCACAATAATTCAAATTCCACATTTATTAAATTTAAAAATTAAAATATGTCCACAATAAGTGTTTTCCTTTAGGTCCACTCAACCTTTAGGATTGCTCAACTCTCTAATAAAAGAAATAAAATAGGGATATTACACATGTATTATTTTAATGAAGAAGCAAGGAAATTTTCAGCATTTAGTACTAAGCAGCAAGGCACACACATTCAATAAAAGCATTGTTTAGAGCAATATCATGAGCATTAAGGCATGCACATTCAACAAAAGCGTTGTTCAGAGAAATATCATTGCACACTCAGTAAAACCGTCAAGCTGCCAAGTCTTATATAGCATTTACTCTAAAGGCATTCGATTTTGATTTCGATTTCATGTGCATTAGTATCTTTCTTCACAAAATAAATCACACGCATAACCACTATCTAACTAAATTGGATAAAGTATGTTGCATATTATAAACTTAACTTGAAAGAAATATATTTCTATATGCTCTACTCGTGTCCTGCAAACCTGTTGTGAGTATGAATAAATTCAATCCAACCCTAAAACTAGCAAGAGTTTAACCAACAAACGGTCAAAATGTTAGGTCCCTATATTTCTAGTGTAGTCCCTTATTGTGTTAGTGTATCCTGGTTATTGTTATTGTTATACACCTGTAGCCCCCATATTGTTATTATTGTGCCACATAAAACCCCACTATTGTCATTGTTTTTCCCTTACATTATTATTGTTAGGTCATCTAGCATTATATTGTGACCCCATGCACTCCTATATATATAAAGGAGGTTTTTTCATTTGAATCATCCAAGAATTTTTCATTATGTAATGTAAAGGAGGTTTCCCCCTCGAAGTGGCTTATTTATAAGGCATTGATCTCTCTTTTCTTCTATTTTTGGAGTTGGTTTCATAACACAAAAGGCTACAATTTTTGTGTCCTCCAAACCTGTTGTGAGTATGAACATGCCACTAATGTATAAAAATTAAATATTTCATACAATTAAAGAAAAAATTTGGCTCAAAACTGGGGCTCCGATAAACATATTTAGTTCCTAACATCTTTTGCATGATTTAGCCGCTTCCCCTGAATTCAATGTCATGTTCTAGTTATTAGTTGAAGCTCCATACTCATGTTTGGAATTAAATTCATGTGATAATGAGCATTGTGTCCAACAATGGTAGTTTCCATTATAATATTTGCTTGATCCTTTAAAGCTTCTTGACTGTGTTGTATTGCAAGCTATATAAATTACTACTAAATTATAGGCTATAATTTCGACAATTGGTCATGTTTGAATCAATTTGTTAGGGGTCATGTTTCAGTTGGTACTAGGAGTCATATATTTTCTAGGGTTATGATTTTATGGTTCACTAGTGTTTGAAAGACCTGTTGATTATTTAACAAGAAATTGCCTGAAATTTCTTCTCATGCTTTCTCAAAATTCACCACCTAAAACACCTATATATCATTTTCAATGAGAATTGAATTAACTAAACAAAGAGTGAGTTTTCCTGGATTGGTGCCTTTTTAATATTGAAATGTCTTGCAATCTTTGCCTATGAAAATATGCAACAATCCTAATTGGACAACACTAAAACTAGTCCATTTTAGTGTTTAACTTCCATGACCAATTCCTTCATTATCCCATAGCAGGGTTAATTTTCACATGGACACTAATATCACAAATAAATGAGTGATCTATGAAAAAACATAAGCACCTTGGATACCTGTAAAAGAAGTATTTCATCTTAGTGTTGGTTTCTTCTCAAGTCAGGTCTAGCTTGTTGGAAATATACCACCCAAGAACATATACCATCCAATACCATGTTCATATTTGCATAGAAGTATAATTAAAATATATATAGAATCTTTGATTATATTTTTAAAAAATTATAGAGAAGAAACATGGTAACCCTTAAATCTAGAAGAAAAAAAAAATAGAGATAAATTCACAGAAGTTGTAGCCATCTCAGCTCTTAATTTTTATATACTGTTTTCCAGCAATACCGCTATTAAAGATGGAATAAATTCTGCATTTGGAATCTAAATATTTCTTGAAACGAAGTTGATAATTTGAACATGGATGTTGAAAAATCGTACTAATATAAATTTCAACTACATCTACAAATATGGAGGCTGGATTTGGGTAACCAGCTAGTAATCACCTCCCTTGATTAGATTGGTAAGGGGTGTGTTACAAAGAACTTTCCTAGAAATTTGAGGTGGTAGTGGTGGAGTGCGATCAAGCCATAGATTCTACGCAAATAAGTGTGTAATGGCTTATGTATCCATAATTTATTTGATTCCACCCCCATCAATGATTTATTGGTTAATGGATGTCGATTTGGATTTTCTAGAAGCAGTTTGAATTTAAGCCATTCCTTGGTTGGCTTATTTGATCAGTAAACTTTTCTTTTACTGTGATCCCTTGATTAAATACATGACTTTCAAACCATAAAAATCTTCTGGATAAGTTGGATATTCAACACTATTAACCAATTTTGTTGTTGGAAAAACCTCTGTGATTGATCAAATTGGATTTTCAGGGACACATTATAAATGCATTCCAATCATCTATTTCGTATAAGAATTTTCTGACCAGATCTAAGACCATGATGGTCATGATTTTCTATGAATGGTAGAGATTTGATTTTATCATTGGCACTTTTGCATAAACATCGAAGAAAAGTGTTATCCATGGTGGTAGTTGAAACTCATATTTTTTTTAATGCTTCTCTAAAAATTACAGGCTTATTATTTTGATTGCATATCCACCTTCATGATTTCTAGTAATCTCCACGTGATTTGATACTCTTATCTGGAAACGAAAGATGAATTTGATTTAATACTCCAATCTCGGGGTCTACCCTGTGTCTAAATTTCCTCCATGCCATTCTTGATTGGTGATCATGTAAATTATAAAACTAACTCAGCTTTCGCTAGTTCCTTTTGAGGGTAGGTTTTGAAACTTTCTGAAATGTTTTAGTGTTTTATGTTAACTCCAGATATTTTATGACTTAAAAATTTTCATAGTTTGGGTTTTTGTTTCTGGGCTGCAAGGTTTTTTGGGGTTTCAAACTCCTAAATCCAAGTTTGGCATCGACATCCACATCGTCAATTCCTTGTCTTTGAAATCATGCACATTTTTTCCCTTTTGATCAAACCTACAAATAATGATGACAATTATGGATTTCAATAAATTATTTTCACATGGGTTTTGGTTATGAATTGAGGATATATGTGGATATTTAATCTAGTTGTAGAGATGATATATTTATAGGTCAAGATTGTGGATATTTCCACTACATGACATTTTTAAAACTACTAATCTCCAACCTCCTTTTAACTGGTTGCCCTCCACCGTCCATTTAACGATGTCTGCGTTCCCTTTTCAACCTTGTGTAAATGCTAGTATAAACATCCCCATCATGATTAAGAGTGGCCAATTATTATAGGATATTAGTTTATCCAAATTCCTTTTCTTTGGGATCATAACTAGGCATTGACCATTGGTTCATCCTTCCATATAGTTGTAATTCTTGCATGAAATCAAGAAGAATGTCTATGGATCTTTTATCCCCTGCAGTAATAGGAAGTTGAGTTGACATTGTGTTGCCACAAAAGTTTCAGGCTTTTCAGTTTTTTGGTAAGCTTGATAAGAATCACACAAACTAGAAGGGAAAAATTTATTCATATTCACTGAACATTCTAGGCCATGAAATCTTCCATCCAAGTTGGAATTGCAACTCCCTGAAAAATCAGTGATTTTTTCAACATAATTCCGTTCATATTCATTTTTGGATGTCCTTGTAATAGCATAATTTTATTATCTTGGTCAAATGTTGTCTTTTGAACAACCCTACAGACAGCTAGCACCTATATTTCAAGGGAATCCAAATCATTAATTTCGAAGTGGCATTAACAAAGATAATGTGAGTGTTCCCTTCTCTCAGCCAAATAATATTTATAGCAATCATTCCAACGATAGTTTTCCTTTCTCTCAACCAAATAATATGTTTAGAAATCATTTCAATGTGAATTTTCCTTTTTGTCAGACAAATAATATGTCTAACAATAATTCCAGATCAATCCTTCGAGGTGGGAACCCACCCTATGCGGCCAATCATGGGCATTCACGACCAAGTTAAATGGCTATCAATGGAAATTCTTTACTTTCTATTAGTTTGAATTAAATGAAAAATTTTATAGGCCCTTTGCATAATCCAGTTTATGCAAAAAACTTTGGCTCATCTTGTATCTTGATATCTGAGTCGGCTACATATTTATCTATTAGTAGAGATAGTTTAAAGTTATGGTGCTTATTTAAAAAAGAGAATATGGTGTATCAGTGTACTATTTTTCTTGTGTATATTGTTTTATTAAGTGAAAAATAATGGTCCAAACATTATTCACAGTTGTTTATGCTTCATTATGCACCATGTACTGTAAAAATACTAAAACGCATTTGGGGAGAGTGGGGTATTACCAATTAAGTTTACTAATAATGAAGATAATATATTTCAGAGCACAAAAAATGTGCGAAGTATGCATTATTTTCTTTAGCACATTTAATATTTCTTGTTTCAATATTTTCGGAGATCTAATAAGCCTTGGATACAACTCCACAATAGTTCAAAGATATGATTAAAGCTTGGTCCAAGCAATGCTATAATTATCCAGTAGAAATTTTCATTTCTAGAACCCTTCTATCAATTTCTCAAGAGCCTGAGATCACATCAATAGATATATTTGGTTATTCCATGTTTAATAGCCTCAATGTAAGTAAGAAACATGTATCCATGGCTAACTACCTCAAATCATGTAAGAAATCCTCCTAAAGCTACTCTTAGCTAAAGTTTCTCTTAACACCTCCATACTAATCTAAAACAACTTTTGAAGGCCTTAGGAAGGACTAGAAAGCTGTCTCTATTGTAAAGAATCAACCAAATTGGTCCCTCGCCTCTTGATACACTATCATAAACACCAAAAAAATATATAATGCAATCAAAACCTCTCCAAAACAATGTTAAGTGAAAAGGTTTGATGCTGAAGTTTTCCCTTCCAATCCAAGTCCTATGATCAAATATAGCTCATCTACAATGCTTCTAAATTTCAAGGAAAAAGCCTCCCTTCACTATACATTTACCATTTCCTAACCCACAACCTTGTACTAGAGCCAACTCCAAAAAGAGAAAAATAGCCCAAGGCATCAAGATCCCCATCAAGAAAGGATGATGACACAATGCAGATTCTATAGAGAAACTTAAGGATAACCCCAAGAAAATCAGACCCTTGGATACAACTCCACGAAACTTCAAAGATATGCTTCACGCTTGGTCCAAGAAATTTTATAACTATCAAGTAGAAATTTTCATTTCTAGAACCTTTCTATCAATTCCCTAAGATCCTGGGATCACATCAATAGATATATCTAGTGATTCGATGGTTAACAACCTCAATGCAGGTAAGAAACATGCATCCATGCATAAATACCTCAAAGCATGTAAGAAACATACATCATTATATGTAAGGATTTATCATCCTCACATCCACAGGGAGAAAAATATTGAATTTAACTAACTCGCTAGGGCACTAGTAAAAAAGGCAGGAGGCCAACCAATAATCAACATCTTTAATGGAGAAAACCACTACAGAAAATCTAGAAACATATCCTAGGGAGTCATATCTCCAAGGATCTAAGATGAGCCCTTTCAATTATAAACTAGGACCCTTTAAAAAACCAACATCCATTCAGAACTCAGTACATCAGAATGCATGCAATAAATGTCATTTACTAGACTTGCGTAAGCTCTTTTGTTTTTTTGATGTTGCTCAAGACTTCATTATTTTCACGTTCATTATTTGAAAGTTCCAGCTCCTCTTTTTTTCAAGAACTTTAGCTCACTCATTGTTAGTTGATCATTCTTCCAAGGTACCAAGACTTATAAATGTATTCCTTTTATCTTCATTAAAACAAGTCCAACTTTTTCATCTCAAGAATAATTCGTGACTAATGATTATGTAAGTTTCAGTACTCTAGATACTAGAGGAAAAGCATAAGAACATGCGAGGAAATCAATTGAAACTCTGACAAACATGTAAACAAAAAGGAAATCTCTACTAGGAAACTAGTAATATAAGTACTTAGATATGGACTAATGGGAAATAATCAAAGAATTAAGGTGTCACTAACCTCCCTTGGAAAAAGAGATCTATGATCACATTCCTTCCATTCTCGTGATTGAAGAATATAAAGGGACTCCAATGCATCAACCATGTCCTATTTTTAATTGATTGAGGGGTGATGTAAAATTTTGTTATCCATTAAGAAGAATTTGTAAGAAAATAAAGGCAATATAGAATTACAAGCATACAAAAATACACAATGGAACCAAATAAAACCTTAGAAGAAATACTTTCTTTCAACTGATTAAGCTCTTCAAGAGTGATATCCCAATTTTGGATTAGAATCTTTGCTACAGGATTTCCCCACAAGGCACTCAATCTCCTTTCAATGTTTGTACAAAAGGTGTGATATTGGTATAAAAATTCTACTTCGCTTGAGTAGTTTCCACATTCAAACTGAAACTTAGCATACTAGTATAGTGCCTCTATTTGGTTAGGTCCAATCTGCCCATTTAGTGAACACCACTTAATGTACTTAAAAAATTATAAATCAAATCATAACAAAGATATCTAATTATCCTCTTAATCTCAAGTTGTTTTAGAAATCTAGGAAAGGAAAATGATCATTTTCAATAGTTCATTGAAAAATTATAAATGTTCTAAAGCTGCTTTGAAGGACAAATCACTATGCATGTATGGGTTTTATTTTTCCATTTCTGCTGCTTATTTTCTAGCTATTGAGACTATTGAAATTTTCTAAAACTCATTTGTCTTTAACTAAATTTTCTATTTAAGTTATTTATGAGAAGAAAGTTAAGCCAATAGTCACTTGGGGATGGGAAAATTTTACACCAATAACATCCTCATGGCCTACTACATTTATCAACTGTATAAAATGTCAAAATAAAAAATGAAAACATGTTAAAAGTAAAAAAAATGACATAAAAATTAGGTAATGATAGCCATATAGCACTCCAACAAGAAACATCCAACATAGATGTTATCAAAATGATGGTGTCAGAACCTCAGTGTGATGGGCACACATGTTTTGTCTTGTCCTTGACCACAATGGAGAGATTGGCACCATCATCATTGATAAACCATCACAAGTATGCTCAACACATGTATTTTTGGTGTTCAGTTGGAAATTTGGGGTGTATGGCATTATCACTTGCAATATCACATGGAACAACCAACTTGGAGAGTTATGTTTTATAATTTATGCACAGAGGTATGTTAGGTTTTATGTGACCAAACATGCTTATTTTTTGGCACTATAAAACAACATGGACCAGCATGCTGATTATTGGCACAAGAAAAGCAATATGAGTGAGATGATGGGAGTAAATGGGTGTGTTGGTTATTAGTGCAATGGAGAAAATTTGGGTGTGGCTTATTAAGGAATTCCCACACGACATGGAAATGGTGACTGATTATATGAGCGCAACATGTTTATAGAGTCATCATGATAGACACATGGTGGAAATCAGAACTCAACAAAATGGAGATAACAAAACTCAACATAGCACATCACACAACTCAATAGAGTTGGATAACAACAACTTGGTGATGACACAGAGAGATTGCACATCAAGTGGGGGAGTCAAAGGGCATGGAATGAAATAGAAGCGAACTGAGTTATCATTTGAAGTAACTTCAGAGTTTGTGGATGCGAAAACCTGACTGCCACAATCAGGTAGAGGAGAGGACCATTAATATCATATGTCATGCTTCACGTATGTCGTGTGATAGGTCTATGGCGAGACATACAACCAAGTGGTGTAGGTGTGTGCAACCTGACCAACGAGTGGGTCAACCTATTAGTGGTCCAACACACAATAAAGGGAGCTTTAAGGTTCGACCCAAGTGTCAAATCATTCAGTGGAAGTATCTGAGTAGTGGACCAATGAGACAACCAATAGAGAAGGTTTTAAGAGGTGACCCAACAAGCAGTCTAAGTGACCCAAAGGTAGATGGAGCACTTTGACGAGTTTTGTGGGGTTCATTTGGTGTACCAATTTGGCCCAAAAGGGTCTTCTATATTGTAGCCAGTGTATGGTGTGACCTGACTAGGTGGACTGTAAGAATTTTACTTTTTCTAAACCTATATGAATACTATTGTGGTAAGTTAGGCTCCAGGCCCCTCCTGGAAAAAACGCTTTTTTATTCTTATTTTCATGTGATGGTTTTATATTGATGCATGAACTAATGTGTTAATAATATGACTTGTGAAATAAATTTTAATGATGCATAATCATGTTGTGACTCAGGTGTTGGATTAATAAGAATATTTCCACTTCTATAACACAATCAAAGGAATAAGCCAAGTGAATCATAATGTGTATGAATAACCACCAAGTTGGTCACGCTGAATAAGCCAATTGAAGCATAGTGTGCATGAAGAACCACCAAGTTGGTCATGCCATCTATGAGAAACACACGGGTACTTAGAGAACACCCAACAAACCTGCCTAGACAAGGAATTCTCTAGGTTCATAACAGAAGGAATTACAAAAATAATCAGGCTTGAATCCCCTTCATTGAAATAGGCAACTCTAAACATGGAGATATATTTAAACTAAAAAAAGGTGGATATATTTAAGACACCAACTAAATGCTCCTGAATATAAAAATTGAAAAACTCTAACGCTATTGATTGAGTGATGCATCTCATGATAAATTTAATATTTTGAACTCAACTAGGAGCTCAAGTGGCAAAATAAAATGTATGTTGAACTCAAGTGGGAGCTCAAGTGGCAAAATAAAATAGTAGCAATAATGAGAATGATCAAAGTGCAACAATGAAAAGGATCAAAGTGAAGAATGAATGGGAAAACCCTACTATTTATAACAAAATATTGAGTTATCCTTGATAATGGCGAATAATAAAATATTATTAACCAAGATCTATATCTAGCCACTTGGAATATTTAAGTATATCTTGTTGGAGGGAAAATATATTTAAATTGGTTAAATACCTTTATTTAGAAATAATAAAAAAATAAATAATTTATTTATCATTTCAAGAATGTGGTTAAAGAATAATAAATAAATAAAGATTGTTTAATTATTCCTAAATGATTCAGTCAAATTTAATAAGAAATAATAACTAAATAATGATTTATCTAATTATTTCTCATAATTGAGTTAAATATGACCAGGAATATTATTTAAAGAATGGTTTAATTAAGTATTCCTAGAGGAAAATCAAATAAATAAGAATTTATTAAATTATTTCGTATATTGAAAGAAATTTTACTATGGTAAATTTTGTCCTGAATGGTGTACTTCGATCCATATAATTAGAAATGGTTAGATGACCAATTTTCACTGATAACACATTATTTCCATTAACTAGGATCCCTCTAACACATCAGAAAGTTGATACTAGACAAGATGTATTGAATAAAGCCATGATGCAAGCATTAATGGAAGGATATCATAGTGATTTTGTAGAAAATTATACTTATGTAGATCCTACTATAATTGGTATGAAACATTGAATTGATGATTTAAATGAAAGGCTCAAGGATATGAATATTTCCAAACCTAGTCGACTACAAGTTTGGTGTATAGTTTGTCACACTCAGGTCCATCATTCTATAGAGTTCTCAAGCTGATGAGGTATGTGACCTTCTATTGTACTGATATTACCCCCTCGTACTCATGAAAGACCTTCTATATGACTTCCACAAGTATCTGTGAGTGTTCATTTTCAGGGACATACTTAGTACGATGCATTCCTGAACCAACAAGGTATGCCCTCAAATGACTTTTTTGAAATATGTTGCTCTTACGATCACTCTCCTTGATTGTTTATTATCATACATAAAAATTCAAATGTCCCTAAATATATATTTTGTAATATTTTTGTTCCTTTCACACATCATACTAACAAGTGTAGAGCCTTGGATGCTTTGGCTAATCAGTTGGATTGCACTGCCTTTCATGTAAATGAGTCCTCTCATGGAAGAGGAGGTGGAGCATATAGAAGTGGAAGGAATTGAGGAATACTTTTGTTCATGTGCTATAATTTTTATCTGGAGGGACATGTAGCTTGATATTTCCCATTTCCTAGGATGCCTTGTTTTTTACATTTCCATATCAATACCCATGGCTAAAAAGAATGCCCAGAGCTAATTTCTCGGTGGGAGGAGAAAAATGATCAGAGAGGAGTTAATTTAATCAATTCTTATCCATGAATTTTGGATTCAATTCACCACCTAAATATTAATATTGATACTAAAGGAGGGACAAGGGCTAGTGCAGAAAAAGGAAATGTAGAACAACCCCTTATCACGAAAGTAGATCCGTCACCAGCTCAATATGATCCCATTTAGTAGAAGATATATTACAATGAGGATGACGATGTTTTTAAATAAATTGGTTCTTCTTAAGTCCCATGGTTTCAATATTAAGAAGAGATCATATCTCATCTCCTCAAAGGAGACCATTAGGTAACCCTTGATTTTCTGCAGAGACTGCTCAGCCTGTTGATGAGCCCTGGTATTGCACCAAGGATGTTGCAACTCCTAAGGGCTTCTAAAATTCAAATATCAACCGAGGGTTTGTACAAAATTATATATGGCAGCACTATATTCATATAAGGTTAGGTTCTACTCATGTCACTCTTATTCATGAAATCAGATCAAGGTGTTCATAGACCACTCCTCCAACTAATTACAGTTAAAACCTCTTATGAAAGCATAAATGAACATGATTCTAAATAAAAATGTGGAAATTCCAATTATAAAAGGTAAATTCTAATTGAATTTTCATGAGGGAAAATAGGCTAATCTATTCACAGAAATAAATCATGCTACTCTACTTGTAATTCATCAAATGTAAATGCTACTTGAAGTTGCATAAGGGAGAAAAAATTATTTTCCAAAATAAATCATGTTTCTCTACTTTCACACTTGATTTAAACCAGTAACCTACTTTGAATGCATAACTTATCTACTCACACTTGCTTGAAAATGAGGAATCCAATCTTTAACATGCATATGCAGAAAAATTTTAATTCACACTTGATTTTTCTATTTGATGGTTGCAATGATGGAAGGATGAGGTTGGAGTGGTCCTAAAGTCTTCCATAATCATCAAATTAAAGTGTTTGGGTGATTATTCAACTTAACTATTCCTGATTAAAAGCATGTAGAAAAATTGGTTGAAGAAAACAATGCTACATGGATGCTATGGGATGTTCCATAGGAGATCTTGTATTGCTACAAGAGGCCCTGTTTTGCTATAGGATGAGGTATAAGAGGTTTTTAAGGATATAAATGGCATCTTGAAGGTAGAGGAAGGTGAATGAAGGGTGTGGGAGCCCCTTGGCCTAGCCTAGTAGCCCTCGGAGGCCTATCTTGCACCAAATTTGATGCCCACGGTGTCCTTCCTTTACCCCAATAGAGTCCATTCAGAGAAAACGTTTTGAGGCAAGGTGAGGTACCTAGGAGGAATATGAAAGGGTATAGTTGGATTTGGAAAGGTGTTCCCACCCCTGCAAACCAGCACAATTCATGTAGCTAACCAAATACATGCATCGAATGACCAGTAATATAGTGAGATAAAGTATCATGCAAAATATGAGTTGAATTTTATTAATATCTATTCTATCCTACAAAACTACCATAATTTCCAAACCAATGATACAGACTTATAAGTTGTATAAACTATACATGAAAAATAATTACAACTGACATTTATCAATTTCCATGAAATCATAAAAAAATCTTTTTTGCTTGTGATTGTGGATCTTTCCAATCAGTCTTCCAACAAGAGAGGTGATATGAAATCCTACAATCACAAGTTTTTATAATATAAGAGAGGGACTAGATCCTATGGGTTGGTCCAAAACCTAAGGGTTTGAGCCCTCCAAAACTAACTCAGATGCATATCAATAGTAAACTTATCATTAACAGAAAATAATAGTCACATACATCATTAAAAATAAGAATGACAATGTCAAGTACTAGGTTCATAGCAGCTACTCCTAGCTACAAGAAAAATCTGAATCCTAATGAGTGTTTTAGCTATTTTATTTATACAAAAGAAATTGAGGGGAAACTTCCTTTAAAGGAGCATTGATCCCCTCCAAAATATTGATATTTTTGGATTTGGCTCCCTTTTTCCTTGTCATGTACCTGGATTTGATCAACTTCTAGTAAATTCAATTCATTAGAGAAGATTTTGTGATCTCAAGCTGAGTTAGGGAGTTAATGAGGTGGAGAAGCTCTCTATATTCTCTTTAGGTGTCTCCATCAAGCCCCTACATGGTAGATATCTCCAAAATCTCTTATTTTACCTGCATATTAATCACATTATGCCATAAAATATGAGAAACAATATTTATTCTTCCTACAAAAGATATTATAGCTAAAAATGTGAATTAATGTGAGAAAAAGATAGTTATAAGGGCTAGAGGATAGCACAATGAACTTCAAAAGATAGGTATTTATGGGACCAATCATCACCCCCCACTGAAGGTGTCACACACCCTCTATAAACTCAGTCAATGATATTAAGCTCAATCATGGCCTTGGTGGCCTCTCCGACATCCCAAGGCACTTCAGATGGTGTGTCTTCCTATGGATAGAAACCTTCATTTGCCTCTATGTATGTCCATTATTTTTTTCCCTATTTTTTGTTTCTTCCTTTTGTAGGACCAATAGTAATGGAGGATTGATTTTGAGTATTATCTAGTTGACCTTTGGCCTTTTCATGATCATTTGTAAAATTGGGTTCAATCCAAGGCATTCCTTAATATTTGAGGAGAGTGATACTCTCTGAGTTGTAAACTGTGAGGAAGTGCATTCCACCTCCCTTGAGAATATTGAAAAATGTTTGTTCCCAACGTCCTAAAAGTGTCCTCAAAATGTAGGATGGATTTCTCTTGGGGTGCTATTACCTAGGATCCAATTCAGGATCAGAGGAGATGATATTGTGGTTATTGATGAAAACCTTGGGGCTCACTAATTTTTCTCTGATATATATAAGGGCTCCTTTTCTTCTTTTGTCATCACCTTTTTCACTTCCTGAGCTTTTTTCTCCTCATTGGTCAACCAAGAGGCTAACACCATTAATTTAATTTATCTCAACCTTGAGTTTGGGTCCTATAAATTATTTTCCATAAGGATTATATTTTTCATGTAAAACTTAGCCAACTTAGCTCTATCCTGAATACTTTTCCTTTTGAAAAGTCAATAAATTTCCTCTAGACTTGGAAAGGCAATGAGTCATATTGTTCCAATGTCTTAAATTGAAACTACAACCATTTCTCCTTGAGTAAAATAACATGGGATTTGGATCGGTGTTTGCATTGTATGGCTTCCATAGAGAAAATTTCCATGGTGGAAATTTCTGTCTCTTTTTCTTACAGTTGCTCTCTTAACCTTGTGTTTTGTGTCTATAATTTTCCCCTCATAGTTAACTCCCTTAGCCTCAAGTAACTCAATTCCTTGTCTGTTTTAGTGAATTTCTCCTCCATGAGGCCCACATCTTCTACATTTCTGTATTTGAAAAATTTCATCCATATATGTGTTTTTCCTCTTTTGATTTCCAAATCAAAGAGGAGTGGAACTGCAAATTTCTCAAGTATGATCCTACCTCCCTCAAAAAAATTGTAGTAGGATTCTAGGTTGGGATGTGGATCATGCTCTTGAATCTCTTGAAGGCATTTTTCACATTATTTCAAGGCAGTTTCTCCTTCATATAAAACCTCTTGTTGCTTCTCTAGCATCCCATGTTTCTCCTGTAGCATCCCTTGTTTCTCTTGTAGCTTCTCTGTCTCCTCGTATAGCTCTTATTTTTCTTCTTGTAACATGGCAGCCTATGTCTAGAGTCTCTTAATATTGAATTTCCTAGGGGTGGGTCTTCCCATAGGTAGATAGGTTGCTTGGTGTTGGTCTTAGGAGAGGAAATTTCTTCAATTTTCCTCTCACTATGTTCCACTTCTTCTTTCTTTCTTGTTAACTCCTCTATGGTGATAAGGACCTTTATAGGAGGTTGAGGCTTCCCTTGCCTTATACAGGTGTTATTCCTTGTTTTTATGTATAGCGAACCTTTCCTTGGATGCTTAATTTTGGGTTTGATAAGTGTGCCCACTCAGCCAATGTTGCAGCCACTTACCTCTCAATTTTCCTTGGAGAGAGACTAGTTTGACATCCTTTTTTTGTCTCTTGAGGATTTGAGGTCCCCTTAGTGATCTCTCTCTATGTTCCTTGTTTATCTCCTTTTCCTTCCTCGGTTTCTACTTATTACTCATTTGTTTCTATTTCATCCTCTTCTTCATTGGTTTTTGTTTCCTCCTTTCCTTTTCTACCCCCAATAATAGAGGCCAGTGTTACCTCTTGTTGTGTGGAGGTTGTGTTTTTTTGTTTCAATGAACATTTTCCTGTCATATCTATAAAATTAGTCCAGAGAACACAATACCTTAAGTGGCTTAGGGCATCCATAACAATTAGCTTTATGAGGCCATGGTGAGAAATGTTTTGGTGTTTCTTGTCCCTCAATTTCTGGCTCATTTCAATGATAGATTGTAGTAGGAACACTGAGTCTTTGTGGGATAGGTAATTTTGGTTTGAATCTTAACTCATTGAGAAACTTAAAATGGTAGGCATATACAATTCTCAACCTCGCCTCATAGGATATGTATTTGAGAATCTGATAGGCCATTTCATCCCAAGGATAAGGTATGATTTCTCTCCTCACTCTATTTTTATGTTATATAGGCTTTTCTCTAAGGATGAAGAAGTTATTCCTGGATGCGAATCTCATTGCTTTATCTTCCTTGCTCCATCAAGTTACGAAGGGTAAGGTAGTCATACTGCTTATTATTTGATCCTTTAGAGAGATTCAAAGGCCTCTAACAATAGTGGTGGCACTTTCTTCTCCCTCAGGATTTAGTTCCATGAAAAATTCTTGGGTTATATCATCATCATACCCCTTCAACTATTAAAAGAAACCCATACACCAATGTCTTAGAAAAATATTTACCACAGGTGGATGTTGATGACTTTTCTTGGTGTATCTGGGCTCTCTTCTATTGAATCCTCCCCCCATTTCTCCTAGTTATCCTTATTGAGGATACTTAGAATTATTTAAAATATTGGCTTTAGAGAAGTCTTAATTGCAGAGACAGAGTCAATTTTTCCTTTCTACCAAATGGGGATAAGGATACAAATTATTTTTTTAACAAGACAAGTTTTTCATTGACTCTATCTTGCTCTTACATGTAACAATTTCCAAATGGGACTACTACATTATTTTCTACACGGTACTTAATTCAAGTAAAATTTTCCATGTAAAGGTATGGATATTAGAGAGGGAGAGAGACACTTACTTCTTTCAAGATAACTTTGTCATGTGCATGATGCTTTGAGGGAAACTTTGGGTAAGTTTGACTCCATTTATCCCTTCAATTATATCATGTTGCTTCCTTTTGGGCCTCCTGTAGTAGTTCATAACCTCCTATAGCTCCTCATATAGCACCTACAAACATTGTTCAAGGCAACTCTGTGGCACCCTAGGGAGTATCCACCAACACTAGCTCATACTTCTCAAACTATTTTCTTGAAATGAGCAATAAAAGAAATGGATTCGATCCTTGTACTCATTATTGTTCTTTTATGGTAAAGGCTCTTAGATATTTTTTTACATGGATCTTACATTAACTTACCTTTTCTAATCGTTTTCCCCACTCCTTGCAATCATCACCCTACCCGTGATCATCACGTCACTCCTCATAATCACCACTTCACTTGAATTGAATTTTCCACATTTCATGTGTGACAGGAGGAAATTTAGTTTACTAATCGAATGTGGCCAATTTTAATGGCCACATCCATCCCATTAAAAACCCCTTTCTAAACCATTACACAATTTATCATCATATGCATAGCGAATGGGTAATTGTTGTCATACCCAATCCTACCTGTGATGTCTATTTGTTGGAGACGCTTCAATGTTAGAGTTGGAATTTATAATATGATGATCCTGAAGGTGTTGATTTCCTTTTCTTTCTTCTACACAAGTCCTAATAGATTAATTATTATTTGACAAATAAAATTTTTATGTGTGTGCAGGTTCCTTCTCTGTGTCTGATCTGCTACTGTTGGTGTTAGTTTCTATCAGTCTTGTCAATCACCATTGATCAAATTATGCTCTTTCATATGGTTGCTAGGGTCCTAGGGTAAATTTATATAGTTTCAATAGGTTTTAAAATAAAAAATTGATCATTGGATAGTCTATCTAGGTCAATACTACTCCTTTCATCTTCATGGTCAATAAAAATCATCATGGTCAGGTCATTGATTTTTTGCAAGAGTGTCTTGGTCATCATTCAAATCATCCTTCCATTTATTGTGATCATTAGGTCATAGGGTCAAAATAATGAAAATAGGTCTTTTCACCACCAAATTCAACATTGAAAGGAGTAGTGATAGGAAAAAAGTGTTCAATAAAAATTTTTGAAGTGCATTTTGACCTTTATCAAGATGTAAATACATGTAATAAGGTTCCAAAGCTGTAGTACATAGTCCATCAAATCAATTGGTGAAAATAAAAGGTGGCGCCACATCTTCGCCAAGGAGAAAAATCGATTTCCAGCCTTTAAAAAGACCAACCAATAATGTTATTTTCTAATCTCAACTTCAAAATACATCATTCAGTCACCAAGGAAGCTTGCCACCCTTTGTAGATTAGTTTCTTGTCTTGGAAATGAGGTTTCTTTTGTTGCGTTGTGCTTTCGTAGTTTGTTGCATTTTTCCTTCAGGAAGAAAAAATTCTTTTTTTTTTCAGTGGTTTCATGATCAAAATTAGGTTCCAGTACATCAGCTACAAGTAAGTGGGTCACTATACACCACTTTTTCAATTCATTCCATGCTTGAAGGCTTGAAAATCCCATCTCCTAGGATTTGCAATGTTTTTGTTCAAACAAGTCTTTTTGGTCCACTTTTCTGAGAAAGACCCTCAAATTTATGCTCACTCACCCTCTCCCACCATCCATATACCATCCTTAACATTTTCACTTATCTCTTTCCCTAATTTTCATCATTTCTCTACAAACCCTAGCCTACACTACACTTTCCTAGGTTAGGACTCTTTTCTTTTTCCCTTTTGCACCCCTTCCTGTCACTCATTTCCTAAAATTACACTTCCCCACACTCCCTAAATTCTCCCAAGGATGTATACATTCTTAAACCCCTTCATCCCCCTCCATTCCTAAAACTTCCTAAAATCCCCCTTTTTTCCTACACTAAACCCTAATTTCCCCTCCTAGTGATCCAGGGTTTACTATGGATTTAGAGACTACACAGAAAAGGAGGCATAAAAGAGGCCATAGCATTAGGTATGAACCCACTATAGCATGGGATGTCATGGATTCACCATTGCTCAAGAATTAATTCCAAGATGCAGGTTGCCTTACTTTTTGCCAAAAGGTTGAAGAACTTGGTTTTAATGACAAACTTACAAGCACTTTTTCCACTGGTCTAGGGAGGGATAACATGACTATTGAAGGGGTTGTGTTCAGACTTTCATCAGAGGCTATTTCCATAGCTACATGGACCCCAAATCATGGAAAGCTTTGGTTCAAAATAAGATACCTAGACATTGAAAACTACAAGATGTTTTTTAAACCTCCATACAAATATGCTCCAAAACACATTTTTCCATTCAGACACTTTCTTGACAAGTATGTCCCTCTCATGGATATTATCATGAAATATTTCACATGTGAGGTTAGTTTCTCGATGTTACATTAGTACCATGTTATACTATTGATTCATTTCACCAGTGTAAAAACTCTCTACCTACCTCATTGCCTCTACAGAAACATGGTCAAAATGGCAGAGAAGGTATATAGAAAGGGAGAAGATAATTATGCAAGTTGGTTCCATCATGGCTTGGTGAAAATCCTTGTTTTGCATCAACTTGCATAGGTAGACTTTTCTTGGGATGGTTTCATGCATTCAACTTCACTTTTTCCTACTCCAACTCAGTGAGGCAGTCACTCTACACCAATGACTTCACCAAGAAAACAAGAGTTGGGTTCCACAATAAAACCTAGGGATTATGTGACAAATACCTCTACTAGAGGAAAGAGGTTGATGTTTACTCCTACCAGTGTGGAAAGGGATCAACCTACTAAAATAGTTGAAGAGATATCAATACATCCACAAGAAGCATCATTTCAAGGAAAATAACAGGTACATTTTGATGCTCATATGATAGATTTAGAGATTCATGAGAAGGTAAAATCATATAAGAAAATGATCTAGGAGAAAGAAGCTGAGATCAGAGAGCTAAAGGATAATTTTTCTAGAGCAAACTTCATGATCACTTTCCTTCATCAGGAAAACAAGCATCTCCAAGTCAAACAACTTTTACTTAGCAAGCCAAAAGAAGATTTGGAGAAGGATCATGGCAAAGGTAAGCCAATTGTTGATGTTAATTAGTTAGAGGATCAAGAAGAGCATGTCAAAATAAGGAGACAAAGAACAAGTGGTCTCAAGAGGGCACTATAGGAACAGATTGAACCATCTCTTCCATTAGGTTAAGAATACTTTGATGAGCTAATTGCAGTAGAAATTGAGCAGAATAAGGAGTTTTGGCTTGATAAGGTAAATTTACACATGGAGAAGCTTCTTCAGAGGGTTAATAGGAACAACAAGCTTTAGAGGCACATCGCCGTGCATTATTGCACAAGGAATGTTTGAGCATGGTCCTCTGAGGCACACGTTTTGATGCAATTTTGTATGTCTTGTATATGCGCGCTGCGAGAATGAGTCAAGGGGCTTTGGGATGGGTCAAAGTCCCTAATTTTGATGTAAATGGGATTAAGGGTAAACTATGGGCCTCAAACTATGGTTTGAGACCATAGTATCTACGTGGAAGAATTATATAAATAGGTAGATCAAGTATAATAAAATTAACTAAGTATGATATGAGATTATTATCTATATGTATCTGTAATACATTGTAAGGGATTATCTGGGTTGGGTTGAAAGGCTCTTGCTAGTTGTGTGTGTGGATACCTAGTTCTAGTTGTGTGCAGACTCTACTAGTTGTGTGCATGGAAGGGTTATTTGTAAGGAAAAGTCTGATATGTATTGGAAGAATCTGAAGTAATATAAAGGACAACATTTGGCGAACTTACTGTGTTATTAATCTGAGTTATTTACTATTTCTATTATGTATTTCTTATTGATCATTGTGCAAGGATATATTTTATGGTTTTTTTATGCATATTGATGACTGATAATCTACTTATGTAATTGCACGTTGTTTAGATTTGGATGTGGTCCTCTTATACTTTATCTACGTTGAAGTTATTTGCAACTCTTCTTTATTCTATTAAGGACTATGCACACTCTATGACTCTGCTTTATTATATTGCATGTATCAGTCTATGATTGAAATAAGTCTGAATTCAATTTTCTTATGACCAGATCATTATTTTCACCCTCATGGTGCATAAAAGTTGTTCCAACACCCCCCCCCATATTGCTTTGGGTGAAACTTTGATCTGTGCAAGCAGGTCATTAATGAAAGGGCCAGTAGTTGGAGGGTTTATTGATTTATCCATAAACTCTAAATCTGTGTCAAGACCCCTCAATCCAGCAAATGGTTCCTTTGTGGGGACAGGGATAATTTTGAGGGAGATTTGATGTTGTGGCATCCTTCATGAACATGAATTGCAATATTGGCTGGATAGAATGATCCTTGAATTTTCACTCCAAGAGAACAAAAGTACTAAGTTATCTGACGAATAGTGGGTACAAAAATATATCTATACAGAAGTGCAAGAAATGTTCTTTTTCTCATTTTCACACGAGCTACGAGATTTTTTGTTATGCTTAGCTGAATTTAGTACTTGCATAAAGGATGATGCAGTCACTGATTAAACTCTTGAATTGATACATAAAGTAGAGCATCTAGACAATAAGATCACTTGCATGGTAGATCATTGGATCGATCACCTCTTAGGAGGGTTTGTGACCAAATTTTCCATTAATCAATTTGTGTCATATTCTGAAGCAGAAATAAGGTTTTTCAAAGGCCCTAGAGGTAAGTTCTTGCGCTCTCTGAAATTGTTGCTAAAAATGATATTATGTGAATGGGGTTGTCTATGCGAACACACTACTTAAATGCCTCGAAGAGGCCCAACTACGTGCAATGGAAATTTTTACTGCGAAGATTCTAAAATTTTTTATTTATATCCCTCTGAAGCTTAGATTTGAGAGTGAAGGTGAACTAGAAACTAGTATCTGTAGTGACTCTTAAGGAGAAAGTTCATCACAATAGAAACCCTTGAGTCTGTTTCCAATTAAATCCACCCCACTTCTGCACTCACATCACATAACACCCACTCCACTATGAATTCTGTCTCCACCACCTCCACCTCGCTCAGAAGTACACATGGCTGCATCGATAAAGTTACCTAATTTTAGAGGCATTAGAAATGAGGATACTAATCACTTCCGGTTTGTGACCGAGGTCATGTGGAAGGCTCAATAGGTTAACAATATTGATATTAAGAAGGCACAGTTGGCTATTTCATTCCAATATTGTGCATTATATTGGTACCTCAGGCATGCTCAAGAAATCCCTAATGCTACCTTGGAACAAATAAAAGTGGCCCTAAAATAGTAGTTTAAGAAGCCTAAGTCATATGCGCAGCTGGTGACATAAATGAAGGAGATTTGTTAGGAGGCTAATCAATCTATATGGGAGGCTGATCAGAGGTTAAATCACACCATCATAGATGGTGGATTTGTTGTTGATGATACTTAACATAAGGAATGGTCCATTTTTATGTTTCTCCCACATCTGTGTTAGCACATACGTCAAAAAAATATTGCCACACAAGCTAAGGCTATGGAGGTTGCAATTAAATTGGAGGCTACCACAACACCTATTACGTTGTGAACTCAATAGATTCAGAATCATTGGGAAGCCATGCATCTAGAAATTCAAATCCTGTGCAAGGACAAAGGCAAGGATGTCCGCATAGAGGTGTGGTGTATAAAATGTAAAGATTCTGGGCACCACAAATATTAGTTCCCTGTCTTCAACAACTATCTAAATGTTGGGAATCCTACTACGTTGAAGATTCCTACGTGGTGCACAAACTGTAAAATTTCTAGATTACATGACACATATTCCTTCCGAAGGATCGGAAAGTATCAACCTGAATTAAAATAGTTGTTTTGTAAACTATGTTCATCGTTAGGGCGTGATGAGCATAATTGTCCCACTTATGATATGATGCTAGATAAAGCTAAAATATATAGAATGCAAGTTGAGCCTAGATCACTAGCATCCCCTTCTAGGCATGGAGGATTTCAAGGCAGAGGAAGAGGCCAAGTAGGTGGATCAACTGGCCGAGGAAGAGGCCAAGGAGGTGGATCAGCTAGACGAGGAAGAGGAAAAATCATTTTCTATAATTGTGGAGATGCTGGCCATTATGCGCGCGACTGTCTGAATCCAACATGGCAATCCTACAGGTACTGTAGACAATTTTATCATCTCATAAAATATTGTCCTGTCTTCATTGCTAAAATGTAGGAAAATAAGACACTGACTCCAACACAAAATATTTAGATGGTTCGCGCTGAAACCCATGAATAAGATCAAAGTGTGAATCTGGTGACTAGGAGTGGCGTAGACACCAATGAAGATAAAGGAAAGATACTAGCCATTGATTTATGGATTCGTAAAGTGCCTGAAAACAGAGAACGATGTAATCTTCAGCATGCGAAGGAGACCTTTATTGAAGCATGGAGGGAATTCACAGAAGGAACTGCGTCAACATCAGGAAGGCTAAGGAAGGAAGTAGGAGGAGATGAAGAAATAAAACCATTTCTACAAGAATGTATAAAGTTTCTTCACAACAGGAAGGCACTAGAAAATATGCAGGCTTCGATAGATAATTTCAGAGAGAAAGAACAACCGATGGTATAACGATGAGCAGTCACCAAATATAAAAGAACAAGAAGAGAATGGGTAGGGAGGTGCATATTATTGCGTATATTGGTGCTTATGAAATGGAACAAGATATTCTAGATCTGGGATCAAGTGTTAATGTTCTACCTAAGAAAACATGGAAGCACATGGGAGAGCCAAAGCTGGAATGGTCTACCATTCAGTTGCGCATGGCCAATCAGAAGAAGATCATTCCTTTGGGGAGGCTATCACAAGTTGTAGTGAATATAGAGGGTGTTAAGGTGATGGAAGACTTTAAAGTCATCCAAATTGTAGATGATACTGATCCCTATCCTGTGTTGCTAGGATTGGACTAGGCCATTGACATGGATGGTGTTATCAATCTGAGGAAAAGGAGGATGGAATTTGAAAGAAATAGAGTCAAGGTAATCATTCCTCTAGATCATGTAGAAGGAAAAAATATACAGAACCAATATGTGCTAATTATGAGATCAATCAAATCTATAATATAACCTTGTGTGAGGAAGATTGGATTAATCCAACAAAATATTGGAATCTTAAGTGGGAGAAGGATAGCTCTTGTTTTTTAGACTCTGGTGAAGAACTAGAAAATTGGTAGAGCCAGTTGCTTGAGGTATCTACACTACGTTGTAATCGCATGACTCAATATCTGTGATGTATAACATCAAAGGTACGTGATTTTCTGCACTATTATGGATTAACTGATATAAACATGTTTATAGGTGAGCTTAAAAGGACTGTGCCTGAAGGAAATAGATTCCAAGCTTTCAATCTTGTCTTGCGTGCTACTCCAACAAGATGGTGGGAAACTCATAAGGATAATATGGGTAATTGGGAGGAATGTGCATGCGTGATGAGGTTGTGGTTTGAATGTCTAGTCATTAAAATGAAAGATGTGTACTCTGGAAAAGAAGATCTGTGCAGCTATTTGGTGAAATGGAATCATGTATGGGGTGTAGAACCAAGACCTGAATGGGTCCATATGTTTATTCACACATTGGGGGAGGTGCCTACTAAATGGTACTTTGAGATAGAGTTGCACAGAGACACTAGTTACTGGTTTACGCTGACAGAGATTTTTATTCTTACATTTAGTTTTGAGAGTGTATTTGATGAGATTAGCCAAGCTTTGATTCTCAAAATTTTTAATGCATCGATGAAGGAAAATTTGGACTACAGATAGTTGGGAATTGTGTAATCTAGGGAATAATGCACAGTCATTGGAACTTCGAGTTCTACTCCTGAGGATGTCGGATATGTGCGCTCCATGCTAAGCCTTTCTGGATACTATAGGAAACACATTTCGAGCTATGAGTTGGTCACTTCACACATGAATAATTTACTGAGACAAGGTGTGACATTCCGTTGGGATGACGAATGTCAGAGAAGCTTGCAGTTATTAAGAGATGTGGCAGACACTACCCAATATGCTTTGAAATACCTTATCAATAAGTCTATGTTATGGGGGATGATATGTTGATGGTTATATTTATCTCTAGAATATATGCATATTCAGGTGTGACGTGCACATCATAGCTACGTGAGGAGGTTGAGTGGGTCACTGAGGTATTAAAAACTAGCCATTGGAATAGTAAAACTGGAAAAGAAATATTTATTACCATTTATGGGAGCATATAGGTTGCATTTACTGAGGGTTTTTTTCTAGATTTGGGACCATTTTGTCAATTATGGAGACCCATTAATGCATAAGGATCCATTGAAGACATTCCACAAGTATACATATGACCTATGTGGTTGCAATAGGTCCCTTTTCTTTCTGAGTGAATTCTCTGCTTTGAGCTCCCTGATTTTCGCTACATACAATGTCTCTATGTCTAGATTGGATCTGGGGTTCAAGGAAGCGTTGAATCAAGCAGGGTTTGGTTATGTTATTCCTGAAATTATGACAAAAATAATACCTGGAGATGATCCTACTACATCTGAGGTCCCAATTTTTGAAACATTTTCACCCTCCAAGAATAAGAAGGGGCAATCTTCTGGTACACAAAAATATCCAAGAGATATGACCCCAAAGCCATGCTCTACTGCAACTGAGAAGCTGAAAAAACCTAAGTTTGAGGTCCCTGAAACCATTGCGTAAGGAGAAGAGAATTTATTCAAAGTGTCTCCACTCTCATAGATGTCGAGTTATGTTGCACCGTGCAAACCCTCCGTTAGAATTCCCAAATACCTAGAGAAGGTGTGTGCAAGCATCATGATGCCATTAATACCTAAGAATTTCCTAATGGAAGGGGACATGTTTGCTAAAGTGGTCTAGCTATGATTCGATGATTTGGACATTACAGATGTCGTAAAAATTTCTAGAGCTTGCACCAGAGTTGTATCCTAACAAAATCACATATGAAGGAGAAATTGTGTTCCTTGAGCCAAAACGATGGGTGCTAGGTCTACACAAGGTAGGTCTACTCCACTTACTCCAAATCCCTCATTTTTGGTGCAACCCCATAAATGACATCAGTGTCAGACAGTTGCTTGCATTAGTCCACGATGATGCACTATGGTTGGGAGAGCGCAACCCTATTGATGTTGCATTGATGCATAGAATCACCTAGCTGCCTACTAAAGGAGCCAATCATATTGTTGATTTTCGTAGTAAGACACAAGAAAATACCATGGGAAATTAAATTAAGAAAAAATATCAAGTCACACGGAAGAGTCGAGGTTTTGTGGTCGATGAAATAAATGACCCAACAATTTCATTCAGCACGCTCATCTTGGCCTGCAAGTTGATGCGTAAGTACCGACCAAAGAAGGTGTTTGCACATGTCATTGTGCTCGCTGGATGATGTGAAAAGGAATTATTTACAACTAGTCCAAATATCTCTGCAAGGAATTTTTAGAAAATATGGGTGAAGCATGGGAGGAAGGCAAGTAGTTCCATCATGCTTGGATTTTATTATTGATTGCACTGATTGGGTGGAAGACTCCTGAAGACACCCAGTTTCCAGAGATCGATCCTCAAATGTTTGAGGTTATGTGCTATGCCACATTGTGGAACTCTTCAGACCTAGTGCGTGCCAGGGAGAATATTTTTTTGGGGTTATGTATGATGCCAATATTTATCAAGTTGTGCAGTCAAAGCTACGACCCTCACCCACATTATATGATCAATACAAGATGGTAGCTTACTTCAAAGCTACCTTTCACAACATGCACATCCGCGCGAAAGGTGCCATGGAAGGAGTATGGTACAAGTTACCTTAATTAGTAATAGAGGATGATTTTATTAGAGTAACTGCAGAATGGTCGCCAGCATGGATGAAACCAATCACACCAACGAATCCATGCACTCGCAATCAGACAGTGAAAACAACAGAGAAGGTAATGGAGAAATAAGAAACGCCCATGACAACTGGAAAGAAAAATTGACCTTCAAAAATAAATAGAGCAAAAAAATAATGGGCATGTGCCAAAGGACACAATGGAAGAAAAAACCTCCAAGGGAACCAAGCACGGCCCCCAAGCTATTGGTGAATCAAGAAAGAAGGTAAAGGGTTTGAAAGAGATCAGGTAGGACGTCCTTACATTGATAGAAGATGATCTCCATGAAATTTCCAACACTATCACATCTCCGACCAAGGATTGTTTGAACGACATGGAGGTGCAATACAAGACTTCGTTAGAAATTTTTCAAGCTGGAATTTAGGAGATGAAGATGCAGGCGAGCCAAATTGAAGCGAGTGTAGGTCAGTTGAGCCAGACCAGTGTGCAAGTTACAAGTGCACAACCATTATATGTTGCATTACATGACACTAGGAATGCCATCCTTGTTTAAAACCAAAAATTCATATGGAATCCAGCAGGCGTGTTGAATAATGGGGAACATGTGATATAAATATTAACCTTTTTGTGTTACCTATAGGGAAGCTGCACTCAATGATCACAGACGAAATATAGTACAGAGTGGATACTTCTCAGACCCATACAATGGAAGCCTAGGAGCAGGAAGAATAGGCACACCACAAGTAGCAACAAGCAAAAGTAGCATGCTGAGAATCTGAAGCCCAGCGTTTTGTGCTAGAGAAAAATATCCACCAAGTATGTCGAGATGTTCCAGCTATCCTGGCCACAGTAGCGCCACAGGGAAAATTGGAGGTGTTGGTTGCTGCATTTAAAGCATCATGCCATGAGGTGTAGACAGTCTGAACAGAGTATGAGAAACAAATTGTAGATCTACATACAAATTTGTAGTCGGCGACTCAACGAAAATTCCAGGCCCAAAGAGAAGCTGAGGTCAAGAAATCCAGAGACAATATCACTGTTACAGTCACCCAATGTGACATTCAATTACATGAAGCCATGAGTGGATGGAATTCAGTGAAAAATGATCCAGTAGTTCAACAGCATTAGAAGGAACAAAATTTTGAAGAGATCCAGAAAATGGTGCCAACCTTGGTTCTGAAATAGTGCTTAGCTCATCTGCAAGAGTGTCGGATGATACAAACATAGATTGACGAGTTACACCACAAAGAAGAGTTTTTGGAAGCACTCACACAACCGTGGGTCGAGGAAGCTCTTCAAATTTCATAGACACTGGAAAACACTTTGAATACTATTCAACAAACTCAATGCAGCATTGAGATGGCCACTAAAGGGTCCATTACATAAACGTTAGTTCAGCGTGTGCAGGGAGCTATAGAACAAATTGTGGAATTAGTCCTGCCTATGAAATATTTGGTTAGCGTGCTCCAAGCCAATATCAAGGAGTAGGCGCCTCAGTGACTTGTCACAAGTCACATGTTTGTTTTGTGCACTTGTTGGACTAGGTTCCCCCAAGGCACAGTTTGTGATGCAATTTTGTATAAGTCTTGTATATGCATGTTGTGTGAATGAGTCAAGGGGCTTGAGGGTGGGTTAAAGTACCTAATTTTGATGTAAATGGGTTTAAGGGTAAATGGTGGGACTCAAACCATGCTTTGAAACCATAGTATCTGGGCGAAAGAAGTATATAAATAGGTATATCGAGTTTAAGAAAAGTAACTAAGTATGATATGAGATTATGATCTATATGCATCTATAATACGTTGTAAGGATTTATATGGGTTGGATTGAAAGGATCCTACTAGCTTTGTGCGTGGAGACCTAGTCATGGCTATCTGCAGAGTCCACTGACTGTGTTTATGGAAGGGTTATTTGTAAGGGAAAGTTTGATATGTATTGGAAGAATATGAAGTAATAGAAAGGATATATTTTGGTGAACTTACTGTGTTATTAATTTGATTTATTTACTGTTTTTGTTTTGTATTGCTTATTGATCATTGCACAAGGATATTTGTTATGTTTTTTTTATGCATATTTATGGTTGATAATCTTCTTAAGTAATTGCACATTGTTTAGATCTAGATATGGTCCTGTTATAATTTAACTGCGCTGAAGTGATATGCGACTATATTTTATTCAGTTAAGGATTGTGCATAATCTGTGATTCTTCTTTATTCTATTGCGCACTTCAGTTTATGATTGAGATAAATCTGCATTTGATTTCCTTAGGAAAAATTCATTATTTTCTCCCTTAGGGTGTGGGAACTTGGTTCCAACACCAGCCCATACTGCTTCAGGTGAGACTTTTATATACACAAGAAAGTCATTGCTGAAAGTGCCAGTAGTTGGAGGGTTCTTTGGTTTATCCATAAACTCTGAACTTGGGTCAAGACCCCTCATTAGAGAAATTTTTAGGTCTAAAATGGGCCTCCTAAGAAAAATTTACAACAAAAATAAAATTTATAAGAAACAATAGGATTCAAGATGATGATGTTAACCATGGGGGGGTGAATCACCATTTTTGGGGTAATAAAGTAAAAATCTTAAAAAATAATAAAACTACTTTTTCAACTTGTACTTTCAACTTATCTCCATATGATTTTACTCAAATTTCAAGTGGGACTACTCATTAGATGAAAAATTTAATTCCTAATCCAGGGTGTACCCATGTTGCATACTTTTGATGGACCTTGCTACAAAAAAAATAAGAAAAACATGAAAACATGTGATTGCAATAATGTTTTTCATTTATTTCTCATTTTTAATGTATAAAGGTCCATCAAAATTATGCAATATGGGTAATCCTTTGATGAGGAATAAAATTATCCATCCAACAAGCATTCCCGCTCGAAATTTGAGTAAACCCATAGGGAGATAAGTTGAAAATACGAGTTGAAAAGTAGTTTTTTCTTTTCTCCCTCTAAAATTTGATGATGTAATATAATCTTATTTTATTATTTCCCCTATTATTTTATAGTTTCCTTAGGAGGCCTGAATAATATCTCTCAAATCAGTATCAAGAAATTGAAGAAGAAATTTAAGCAAGCCCCAATGAGGCAAAAGGGGAAGGACAAACTTGATTTGTTGGCTAAGTCCTCCCTCATTGCTTAACACATCATCTCCTAGCTTCATGGGCAAATTTTGGACAAATTTTGAAGAAACTTTGAAATTTTTTGAAATTACTGTGTTTTTTGGCCTAAACACGAAAACCACTTCAGCCAAAAGCATAACACCTTGGCATTGCGCTTTTCTCTTAGAGTTCCAAATGGCCTAAATTAGGCTCCATGGATAGATAATCACCTAAAAATTACATCTATCCCATTTTGGTGCCATGTTAGCAAAGAGATTGGGAGAAAAGTTCAAAAAACAATCCAAAAAGTCACTTTCTGCTACCTTTTTGACATAGGCATTGCACTTTTCGAGTGACCTTGGGAGAATGAATTTTTCCTAGCCCCAGAGAGGTAAATTTAATTTCCTGAGGAGTTTAATGACAAATAGACATCATAATATTTCCAATGGTACCTTGCAATATATATTTTGAGCTCAGGAAGGTAGTGAAAAGTGCCCTGTAAGATGGTGTTGCGATTTTCCCTTGTGGTGTTGCGCTTTTCCTTGTTGGCATTGTGTTTTTACCTGTTGGTCAATTTTTCAAGTTTATTCGGTCAAATTTGATGTTTGATGATGTAAATACTCTTGTTTTGAGTTTCTCTGAGTTATATGAATGTAAATATGCTTGTATGACAATTTTATGTAAGTTTGAAGTTCATTTATGATGGGTAGGGCAGCCAATGGCTAAAAGGAGAGTTTGTTTTAACCTCCCTAGTCTTAGGTTTTGCTGGATAAATTTGTGTAAATTGATCCTATATTGAGAGATTCAACTCCTGAGAGAGGGGAATATGGTTTTGGTCTATTTGTATCTAGCTTTTATTCAGAATCAAGGTTGGACATCAGTGAGTAGAAGGCTTGGTGTCTTGTGTATAGTTGACATTTGCAGAAATACAAGTTCAATTGCAGCTATTATATAGTGATTCATGTGGTATGATTTTATGGCAGTGATTTTATACTATAATTCACTTTTATGAATGATTGATTCATCTTCTTTCCATATCTATACTTTCAGTGATATTCCTATAAGACGTTAAGCATAATACTTTAAATTTATGCTCTATTTTGGTAGGAATTTCATGCTTATGTTATTGATCTTCTAATAAATTAACTCATGTTTGTCATGCTCATTTTTATCCTTTTATTTTCCACCGTACACTACAATTTACAATCCTAAAGTTCCATTGAGCTGTAGGTTTTAACCTTGTATAGAAATTATCTACAAACGAATCTTAAAAACATAAAATAAACAATAGTGAGAGAATAAAACATAAAATAGATATACACAAAGATTTTCCCCTGGATCCCAAATCACGACGACCAACTTGATTTTTCATTATCTTCCTTTTAGTGTTACAACGCATATATATACATACTGAAGCATACATAAACCCCAATCCATTAACCCTGGATTAGAACATAATCATAGTTCCCTTGACCAGATCTACAAAATACTAGGGGCTGAAAACCATCATGCCCCAAAACCATGTGCAAACCCATGCACAAAACCATGGGCGGGTCCACCCACCAAAAAATAGGGACCAATTTTTTTTTTCCCGGGGTGCTACTGCCACCCTTGTTACCCTCGTGCTGCACCCAGTGCAACGTACAGGGGGGTCTATCGCCCCCCTATTACCCCCCTACGTGTGACTAGTAGTGGAAAGAATATAACACATACCCAACATTCTCCCACTTGTTGTTTTATTTCCGCAAGTGGCCACAAGAGAGTTTAGTCATTATCTCAACTCTGCAACACCCATTGTTTCTCTACACCAAGAGAACTTCTAAGTGCTCACAGACTTTGTCAATGCATCTGCAACATTATTCAAGGTGTCCACCTTTATTACCAACACCCTTTTAGCCTCAACCATATCTCTCGGAAAGTGATATTGAACATCAATGTGCTTTGTCTTTGAATGATAAGAAGGGTTCTTAGCCAAGAAAATTGTACTTTGACTATCACAGTCTATCCTTATAGCTTGTTGCACCGACCCCATACTTGAAGACAATCTCTGCGACCAAACTTATTCTTTGCTTGCATGAGTGGATGCTATTTATTTTTCCTCTATAGTTGAAAGAGCCACTACAGACTGTCTTTTAATCATCCAAATGACTACACCTCCAAATAGGCTAAACACATACCCACTTGTAGATCTTATTTGGTCTAGATCTCCAGCCCAGTCTACATCAAGAAAACCACGAATTTCCAACACTCTTTCCAATCCTGTTCTTCCCTGATAGCACAAGCCATAATCGCTAGTGCCATGCAAATATCTGAAAACCTGCTTCACTGCTGTCCAATGCTCCTTCCCTGGGTTTGACATAAACCTACTCAATACTCCCACTGCATGTGCAATGTCTAGCCTAGTACATACCATTGCATACATCAAGCTACCCACTGCACTTGCATATGGAACATGGGACATATCCTCCTCTTCTTCTTGTTTCTTGGGACACTATTCAGAAGACAGCTTTGTACCTACATGAATCAAAACATTCACCAGTTTACTATCCTTCATATTGAACCTTTGCAATATAGTCTCGACATACTTCCTCTGGTTTAACCAGAGCTTCCTCTTTGCCCGATCTTTCTTAATTTCCATGCCCAAAATATAGTTTGCAGCACCAAGATCCTTCATGTCGAATTTGGAGAATAGTTGGGTCTTCAAATCTTGGATAATTTCTTTGTCATTTCCAATCAACAACATATCATCCACATACAATACCAAAGAAATAACACGGTCACCAATTAATTTAAAATAAACACAGTGATCCTCCTTGCTTCTAGTGAAGCGAAGTCCCCATATGTAGGTATCAGATTTCTGATACCACATCCTCGGTGACTGTTTTAACCCATACAAAGACTTCTTTAACCTGCATACCAGTTCTTTCTTACCCTTCACCATAAATCCTTCAGGTTGCTTCATGTAGATCCCCTCTTTTAGATCCCCATAAAGAAATTTTGTCTTCAGATCCATCGATTCTACCTCAAAATCAAATGCAATAGCAACAAATAAAAGTAATCTAATATAAGTAACCTTGGCAACAGGAGAAAAAATATCACCAAAAACAATTCTCGGCACCTAGGAATAACCTTTTGCTACTAATCGAGCTTTGTACTTCTCCACCTTGACTTCTACATTCATGTTCTTCTTAAACACCCCTTTTATCCCGATGGGCTTCCTTCCAGCCGGCAACTCCATCGGATCCCATGCCTAATTTTTGTACAAGGATGCAATTTCATCAACCATGGCCTCCTTCTAGAGTTTTCCATCCTCTGAATATACTACCTCCCTGACAGTTCTGGGATGATCATCAGTTATAGTTAAAGCAAAATTTGAACAAAAAGCAGATGGAATATACCTTTCTGGTTTTCTTCTTTCCTGAACTGATCTTCTCATAGCTGGAGTTTGTGGCTCTTCCTCTTGTGAGTCTTCTTCTGTTGTAGAGTCTGATTCATCCTCATTTATATCAAACTCTATCTTTTTAGGTTCCTTTGGTAGGAATTCATGTTTAACAACATCTTTCACCTCTCTAAACACCACAGCTCGACTGCACACAACCTTCCTTGTTTCCGGTTTCCAGAGCTTGTAACTCTTTAAACCATCCTTATACCCAATAAAGATGCACCTTTAAGATTTATTATCCAACTTTCTCCTTTTCTCCTTTGGAACATGTACATATGTGTCACATCCAAATACCCTCATATGTGAAAGAGAGGGTTTCTTACTAGTCCATACCTCACGTGGAGTCTTATCCTCCAGTGCTGATGAAGGTGATCTGTTAACCAAGTAACATGAAGTCTCCACTGCCTCTGCCCAGAATTATTGTCCTAACCTGGTACCATTGAGCATGCTTCCTGCCTTTTCCATCAATGTTTTGTTCATTCTTTCTGCAACTCCATTTTTCTGAGGTGTGTATGGAGTAGTCTTCTGCCTTGCTATACCGCACTTCTTACAGAACTCTTCAAATTCCTTCTTGCAGAACTCCCCACCATTATCTGTCCTCAACACCTTTATCTTCTTCTCTGTCTGGTTTTCCACCAAAGCCTTAAATTCTTTAAATATGTCAAATAATTTAGATTTCTTCCTCAAGAAATATATCCATGTATTCCTTGAGAAGTCATCTGTGAATGAAACATAGTACAAAGACTTACCCAGTGATGGAACCTACATAGGTCCAAACACATCACTGTGCACAAGCTCTAATATCTTGTTTACCCTCTTAGCACCAGAAGGAAAACTCACCCGATTGTACTTCCCATATACACAATTTTCACAGAAATAGAAATACAGAGAGCTATTAGACATACCTTCTACCATACCATTTCCATGCAGTATTCGAAGGCCCTTCTCTCCAATATGTCCAAGCCTTTGATGCCATAGCATGGTCTTTTCTCCAGAGATCGCTAGGATTTCCACTCCACTTTCGAGAACCACAGAACTGTTGCACCCATCAATAATAGTGCTGCCCTAAAGCTTGTACAAAATTCCAATCCGAACTCCCCACATTAATACGAGTGCTCCCCGAACCATCTTACAGGAATCTTTCTCGAACACTGTTTTTACACCTGCATCATCCATCTTGCTTACATAAATCATATTTTTGGCTAATGTAGGAATGTGTAGAACACCAGGAAGTGTTCTAAGCCTTCCACCTTGCAGCTTCAGCTTGAATTTTCCACGTCCAAATGCTCTAGACTTCCTATCATCACCTAAGAATACATCACCGCCATCATATTTATCGTAATCGTTGAACCACTCCCTATGAGGAGTGAAGTGAAATGATGCACCCGAGTCAATCAACCATGACTCATGATCTACATGTGTATTTGAAGAAGAAGCCAAATACACATCCCCACCTTTATCTGAGGTGGTTTTTGCCTCTGCAGAAGGAGCATCATCAGATCCCTTTCCTTTCAAAGGAGCTTTAGATCTGCAGTCCTTTTTGTAGTGCCCTTCCTTTCCACATTTCCAGAACACCTTTACAAACTTTCCAGGAGATTTATATATCCCACTCGAAACCTTATTATTTTTTCTGTTCTAGGACCTTCCTCGTACAGAGAAGGCATCTCCATTCTGACCCTCCATATTTCTTCGTCTCATTTCCTCCGAAAGCAAGGCTGAGACAATGTCATCAAAATTCAAGGTAGTTGTATTGCTACCTATTGCAATAACCAGAATGTCCCAAAAGTATGGTAGAGAAAAAAAAAAACATATGCACTTATCTTCATCTGAGATTTTAATATCAACATATGACATCTGACTTACCACAGTATTGAAGGCATTTAGATGCTCTGTCACCGAGTCTCCATCCTTCATCCTCAAGTTATACAAATTTTTCCGCAAGAAAAATTTATTCACCAAAGACTTAGATTGGTACAAAGTCCCAAGTGTTTCCCAAAAATTCTTCATTATAGCTTCCCCAGATACATTCAACAATACCGAATCTGAGACACACAACCGTATTGTTCTCTTTGCCTTCTGATCCAACTTCTTCCAGTCTTCATCTGACATTGCGGTTGGTTTAGTACATAGATATACCATGATCTGCTGGTCTTTATCCACCAGCAGATCCTCCATCTTGAGCTTCCACAACTCAAAACTATGACTATTAAATTTCTCTATCTCTATCTTTCCACTACTCGCCATATTCTTTCACCACAAGAATCAATCCCGTAGATCTCCCACTGAATAGGGTCTACCTCAGGCCCGAGCAAAAAATCCCTCAGTAGCAAAGGCGTCCCCTTGAAACCAAAGTAGCTTTGATACAAAATGTAGGTTTTAACCCTGTGCGGAAATTATCTGCAAACGAATCTTAAAAATGAAAAATAAACAACAGCGAGAGCATAAAACATAAAACAGATATACACAAATATTTTCCCCTAGATCACAAATTGGGATGACTAGCTTGATTTTTCATTATATTCCTTTTAGTGTTACAACACATATATATACATATCGAAGCATACATAAACCCTAATCCATTAACCTTAGATTAGACATAACCATAGTTCCCTTGACTGGATCTACAAAATAGCAGGGACAAAAAACCATCATGCCCCAAAACCATGTGCAAACCCATGCACAAAACCATGGGTTGGTCTTCCCACTGAAAAATAAGGACCGGAAAATTTTTCCCGAGGCGCTGCCCCAGACCCCCAACAGGGGGGGCTGTCACCCCCCCGTCACCCCTGTTACCCCCCCACCGTGTGTGACTATTCATGGAAAGAATATAACACATACCCAACATGAACATACCTACCATGCCCCTTTGTATCCCTGCAAGTGTAATCTTTTGGCTCTGACCTAGTTTCCTTGACCTCTCCTCCTGATGTAGAAAAAATTATAAAGTTTCAAAACCCTAAAGCTCAGACCTAGCCTAATATATACACCCTTATTCAGTTATATTTTGGCTAAAATATCACAGAGAGAGCCCTCTCTAATTTGGTAGGACTAGCTACCAAATCCCAAGTGGTTTGAGGTTACCTTCGCCGGTTCTCATTCTCAACCTTGGAATACTATGGAGGATAAAAAATTTGGCGACATTGTCAGGGCATGAAATATTACATCTTCCCTAGGATTTAGAGAAAAATTTGTTGAAGATATAGGACTGTGGGTGACATTACCTAGTTTTCAAGAAGGTTGATTCGAATTTGCAGAGCCAAAGTATAGTTTTAAGAACTAGCTCCTAAGAAGAAGTACACGAGATCAAACCCTGATCCTAATCCACCATATCCAGTTGAAGATCCTGATAGGATTTTCGAGAAGAAAATATCACATCTCCAACAAGTTAACTCAAGTTTACCATCATTGGTAAGATCTATTTCACTTCCTGTCAATTTGACTACTCTACAATATTTATCTTTCGACATCAAGTTTGAGATTTCATTGTTCAGAACTAAATCTGAAACTTCATTTTTAGAAATAGTATATGATACCATAAAACTTGAATTGATTCCACCATATTTAGAGTCTACATCAGAAACTGATATGAAGGTTTTGTCACAATTCCATAAGCTTAAGAAATTAACCAATATCTTAAAGTACACCTCTGAGAAACCCTTTGTATAGTATCAACAAGAAATCCTATTCTTTGCCTCATCCTTACCTTCGTCAAATCGTTCAACTACTGCAACATATTCCACACCTTATTCATCACTTCCTCCAAAATCACCTCTTATTGTTACTCCTGCACCATCTTCCACAACATTCGTGGCTAGATTTGGTCCTTTAATCCTACCTACACAGCTCACTGCTTTACCTCAAGTGTATGGTAAAAGGCTCCCACTCTTTGATGGGATAGCATAGGTTATAGCCCTATAACATATGTTTAAGGTCACTGATTTCATCGATCTTGAAGTGATCGAAAAAAATGATGCAAAGATGAGGGTGATTGCCCAATTTTTTTTAGGGGATGTAAAGACATGGTTTTTTAATCTAACTTTAAATTCAGTTGCAAATCCACAACTACTAGATAATTTGTTTTTATCCAAATGGGAAGAAAAGAAGAATCCACTTCAGATTCTTGCTAAATATGATGCAATGAGAATACATCCCAATGATTTCATCCAAGAATTCACTACCCATTTCAAAAATATTTATAATTCAATTCCAAACGATATCAATCCTCCTCTGGGCTTGTCTTTGGTACACTATCTAGATGCCCTCGATCCCGAAATGGATTACCATTTGAGGGAAATAAGTCTTACAAATCTCGAGGAGATGCAAAGAAATGCAGTGAGCGTGGAGGTGAATTTGAAGATTAAGAATTCAAATATAAAGACAAAAATAAGGGTAAAAATTAAGGAGGATCCATCTACTTCTTCAGATGGTAAGTTTGATTATTTGATTAGAACTATGGAGAAAATGATGGATAAGATGACAGTATCAGATAGGAAAGAAGAAAATCAAATCTATAATCCCAATTTATGAGTACAACAATAGTAGAAACCTCAACTTAGAATCAAGAAAAGAGAGCAGAGGGGCCAGTATCAACAAGCTCATCAGCAAATTAGAACACCCCTTTAGCAAAAATATACTCAAACGGATGAGGAAGAAGGTGACATTTTTGAAGAGAATCATATTTTCGATAATGATGGGTAACCTATTTTCTTAACCAAAGATAAAGAGTTCACTCAAGATCTTGAGGTTTATCAATCTGATTATGAGAAATTTGTCCCTTTAAATGATGATATGATAGTAGTAGAGACAAAATATTATCAGTGAGGTTTTCAAAATGATCTTAGCTCTATGCAAAGGAAATATACTTTGAGAAGCATAAACATGGATATCACTTCAAATCATAAGAGGCCAACTTCTCAAAAGGATACTCAAACCCAAAAACCGACCTCTACAAAACATCAAAAAGAAAAGGAGCCTGCTACTACTAACCGGAAGAAGAGAAATAATGCATCAACTAGTAATCCAAAGAAATATAAGGAAACACAAACTGTAGGTCTGAGAAAGGAGATTCCCATGAAACAAAAGTATGAAATCAATGATGCAACTTCCAAAGAGGTAGAGAAATATCCCAATCTGTTTAGTTTAGATTATGAAATTTCCAAGTTGAAATTTTCCATTCCTTTAAATGAACTCGTAAAGAATTATTAGTATAATTTTGACGTAGCTAAGATGCTCAAAGTAGACCAAACTTCTGATATGGTCAATGTGAGTGATGATCACCATGAGTTGTTATCTGGACCAACCGTGGATGGAAACTTACCTGAAAGTGAAGTATCATCATTCTACCTCAATCTTATAGTTAATGATTTCCTCCATAATTCCATGTTAGATTCCGAAGTGTCTCAGAATCTCATATCAAAAGATGTAATGTAAAAATTGGGATTAGACCTTACTTGCCCATATCATGACCTCTATTCCTTTGATTCCAGTAGAGTGAGGTGTATGGGTCTCATTAAAGACCTGGTAGTCTCTCTTGATCATATTCCTCAAAAGAATGTCTTGATGGATGTAATTGTGGTTGATATTCCTCCAAGGTACAAGATGTTTCTCTCACAATCATGGGGAGAAAAGCTACAAGGTACTTTGTAGCTTGATTTCACTTATGAAACTATACTGGTGTTTAGTCAACTAAGAAAATTGTACCTGGAAACAAAGATGATGTATATTGTTGGAACGGGGTCTCCTAAAAAGCTGCGAAACTGGTCCATTTTGATTATTTTTTATTATATTTAATATAGCGCAGGGGTTTTGGGGTGGGTCAAAGCCCCAAACGCATTGCAATGGGTCAAAGGGTAAACTAGGGGTCCGAAAACCATGGGTTGCAGACCATAGGAACATTGAGGCTAGATTGTTATAAATAGAGATGCATTTTGGATTGTAAGCGATAGGAATTGATGAACTATTGATGTGATTTGTGGTTTAAGATATTTTTTTGGGTTTTGGGGGAATAGAATCCTGTTGGCTGTGTGCGCGGAGCTCCTAGTCTAGTTGTGTGTGGACCCTGCTGTTGTGTACGCAGGTTGGGAAGTGAATTGTAAGGAAAGGTTAATGAATGAATGAATGCAAAGGATTATTAAAGATTTGAATCCATGAGTACTGTTGTATGAACTGTTGATAATTATTGTGTTATGTATTTTATGTCTTTCTACTTCAAAAGTCTATGTAATGAATGCTTGGATCTAGATCTATTCCGCTCTATTATATGATGATGTGTTGATGTTATGAAAAGCATATAATTGTAGATCTAGTGCACATGGATGCAAATAGATACATACTTAATCCTGCAAAGAAAAAAGGTAATATGAACAGAATGTAGCTCTGCTTGCCTTACCCTTCCTTTCTCAGGGTGTGGAAACCTGGTTCCAGCATCCACCCATACTACTTCGGGTGAGACTGTGACCTACGAAAGCAGGCCACTGCCAAAAGGGCCAGTAGTATAAGGGTTTTTTGGCAAACCTTGCACACCGAAATTGGGTCAGGACCCCTCAAGCCAAAAAATGTTTCCATTGCTAGGACCTGAAGGAGTTGAGAAAGGGGTTGGGCACTGACAAACTGGAGAAGAACACCTAAGGAACCATGACGGTGCGCCTAGAACTCCCACCTTCAAGGGAGTAGGGGATGAGGATCTGGACCGGTTTTGGTTCGTGAAAAACTCTGTCTGGACTGTGCAGAATGTGGCAAGTAACATGATAAAGAGGGTGCAAGTATCTTTAGCATTCGAAGATAGAGCCCTGGATTGGTATATGCGATACATTGCACAAAATGGGAAGGCATCCATTCAAAATATCAGAGGTTCCCTGGACAAACAATTCGGGAAGCCGAAATCTTATTCCCAGTTAGTAGCGGAAGTAAAATACTTTAAGCAAGGGATAGCTGAGTCAGTATGGGAAGTGGATAAACGCCTGAAAAAAGATATTAGAGAAGGAGGATTCTTGTATGACAACAAACAACTCACGGAATGGTTTATCGCCATGCTGCTCCCTCACCTGCGCATACCCATGAGTCGCCAGACTTTTAACTCACAAGACAAGGCCTTGGAGGCTGCTATGAGATTGGAAGCTACGCCTCTGGAGGATGCTACGTTAGAAGTACAACATATCCAAGTACAGGTTGAGGCTATGTACCGGGAAATCTAGAATCTACAACGAACGAAAAGGAGAGGTTCTGGTATGGAACAAGGTCACATAGCAGTCTACTCAGGACCAGGAACATATAGCACAGGACAGTGGGGCTTAAAGGGGCCTCCGCTCGAGCATAAAGAAAGCTGCGTAGCCAGGGTGCATAATATCAACCAATGGCCTTGTCCAGGCACCCCCGTTTCCACGTCATAGCGACGCTGGTACCGATGTTTCCGATCAGTTAGCCATGAGAAGCAGGATTTTCAAATCTATGACGAAGAAGTGAACGAGAAGGGAGACCCTACCTCACCAAGAACTCCCTCGGGTAGGGACGACTTCCCCCATGAGAGAAGGGATGGAAGCCAAAGCGGAAGCGCAGGCCGGAGTTGAGGCCAACTGATCTGATATAACTGTGGGAATGTAGGGCATTTTGCGAAGGACTGCCTGCAACATTCCTGTAGTTATTGTAGACAGTGGGGACATACACTGGAAGATTGCCCAACCCTAAAAGCAAAAGTACAGGGAAAGCAACTCTTATCTGCATAGAAGAGGCAAAGGGTCCGAACCGAACCACAGGGTCAGGAGGCAAAATTAAATGTAGTAACGTGTAGTGGATTAGTGACTGGGGGAGCTAAGGAGAAGGATGAAGCTGGCACACTAATCCGCAAGGCAGTTAGCAACCAAGAAGGAATAGACTTAAGCAAAGTAAGGAAAACATTTATAGAGGCGTGAAAGGACTTCTTTGAGGTTAAAAATTCTCCACCTACACATCGAGGAGATACGGAACCAACTGAGGATATTAAACCTTTCTTACAAGCATGCATGAGGCTGCTATGCAACCCTCAGGTGGTATGAACTACGGGGACTTTACTAGAAAGAATGATATTAGAAAACAAGGGGACATAGGTCAAAGGCTATTTAGAGCCTATACCAAAGGAGGGGGAATATATCTATAAGCTGATGGCTCAAGATAAGGACAGCTTTCCCCAGAACGTTGTATTATCCCACAAGGAAGATATTAAGGACCCTAGTAAGGAGCTCAAAGCTTGGTAGACCCAGTTAGGGGAAGTCTCCACATTGCGGTGTCTTCATATCACAAAGGAATCCCTCTTTAAGGTCCTTAAGGGAAGGAATAAAGAAGGGCTAGGCCTAAGCATCTGTGGCATAGCCATCCTAAGACAAGGTTTGATTGACGCACGAGCAAGAAATGAGTTCCCTATGCCACATGCAGCTTCTGCAGATAGTGGACCCATACACCAGACCACCTCTACAATGATGACGCAACTAGGGGTTAGACAGTTGGTCCCAGCATTAGCCCCCCTTAAAGACTTAATAGAACAAGTACTAAAAGTCTTGTGGCCTTGGGCCAAGAGCTCTTTAGGAGGCAAGCCTGTGTTTGGGGGAGGCGGGAAACTATCACAAAATGGTAACCTTAGCGTCACAGGTACGCCCAAGTTACTAGGGACATGAAAACTAGTCGTTGGAAGTATAACCCCTGGTAAAAAGCAGAAGTTACCATTGAAAGGAGCGGTTCTTGAGCCACTGGCAAGCCAAGTTATGGGGGGATTTTACCATTCCTTGTGAAACTCACCCTACATTAAATATCCCTCCCTATCATCCAATGGACATTGCTTAAAAGGGGGGCGGCCTCATGAAAACAAGCAGCCTACTTTAAGCATCTCGCTAAAGAAACCCAACAATGAACTTTGTTACAATTACAGTATTCCTCTCATGATTGAGCAACCCTCTCCGTCAGGAAAAAATCACCTAGAACGAGGATTCATTTTTTGCGCAAGGATGCCGACTACTATTGCCGAACCCTCTGCCTCGGCTGAACTTGAGGTGGAGGAAGTTCTGGAAAATGAGCCTGAGTTGGAAGAAGTCCCCCCCCCCCCCCCCACAGACCATAAGGAAACGCAAGGAAAAAGCTCAAAGTTTGAGAGCTAACCCATAGGTGGCAAAGAGGCCCCGAAGTTCCCCAAGATATCCCAGGCGTCCGCCCTCAGCACAGGATGACCAAGAGGGGGATCTACCAGCTAACTCGATTAATTGATTACCCCCTTTTGTTCGACCACGGAGACCATCTACGCAGATACCGAAAAACTTGGATGGCATGATCACCTAGCTGTAGACTCTGCTGACCCCAGGCAAGGTCCTCGTCATTGGTGATCCTTGCGGACGCCTCCATGAAGTCAAGTTTGATGATCATAATCTGGCGGACCAGGACACCTTTCTAGAATTATTCTCTGCATTATAATTTGATACCATCCATGAAGATGATGGAATCATGGTGGTCCCTCAATGTTGGGTATATGGCTTGGCGGGATCCGAACTTTTGAATATGCTTCGTATGCCCTACTTTGGCTGCTACAACGTCATGGATCAAATGGCACGCCAGTTGCTTGCCCTTATTCACAATGGCAGCTTATGGATTTGCGACAGGGTCCCTATTAATGTTGAGTTGATCCACAAAATTACGGGCCTTCCGATGCAGGGGCCGCACCTGCTCGTGAAAGTCAGAAAGAAGTACGAAGCTTCTACCACTTTGTGTGTCCGGGAGACCTATGCGGTCCAGCGAAATCAGCGAGGGTTTGTGATCCATACCATCAACGACCCTGTTACGTAGATGCGTACTCGATTGTTAGCCGGCAAACTCATCCAGAGGTGCCAGGTTGCGACTGTCCCCGCCTATGTAATCCAGCTACTTGGCATTGTGCGAAGGGTGTGTTTTTTAATTGGGCTCAATACTTGTGTGAGGAATTTCTTGCTAATTTCCATGAGTCTCAAGAGCATTGGACATATTTCTTCTATTCATGGTTGTTATTCCTCATAGCACTTGTCGCCTGGGACAAACCAGAGGAGTCGGTCGTTCCCGAGTTCCCTGCTGGGATGTGCGAAGGAACTTAGTATGCTTACTTATGGGAATATAAGGATAAACAACGCATTGAGGATAACAAGGTCTTCTGGGTCCTCTTCCAAAGTAGTGTCGCCATTTCCATAAACTCCCGACCTCGATTATCCCCTACCATATATGAAAAATACAAGCATATTGCTGCATTTCAAATCACTATGCACCAAGTCCAGATTCTTAGTATTGATAATCACGCATGGATGGAACTACCTTATATGGTACCAGATGAGGAAATTGATATACTGATTGCACTATGGCCACCCAAATGGAAAAAATGTCTCTCCAGCATTCCAGCATCAGTCACAGCTGAGTCCAAAGATAAACTGCCACAACAGTTAGACACATCTCTGAACTCGGGAGCTACTACCACCCCTCCTCCTCCCAGTACTAAGAGGACAAGAAAATCGGCATCGGGACCCCTCAAAAGGAAAAAACAGCAAGCTCATTGTGAGCACTATGACTCGACAGTCACATTAACAGGCGAAGACTTGGAGCAGATTGCGGATACGGTCACCCTCGCTACAAAGGATAAGTGGGAACTTATCATGGCTCAGTGGTAGGCTGGGGTCACCTCTCTTTAGGAATACCTCCGCACTTTCTAGATCAAATTGCAACCACCTCCATCCCGTGAAGGCTAGACATCACTTCCATCAATCGACAGTGTTAGCCACTAATAAATTCTGTTATACCAAAAAGTGGCTAATTTTGTTCTTCAAAACTTTAAGAGATAATTCCCCTTTGAAAACCTATCATCTTTGAATTTTTTATGAATATAACTAATATTTTAGTTTATCTTCACTATTTTTTCCCTCGTAAACCTAAAAAATATACTTTTTTCCTAAAGAAGACTGCTTAAAAACCCACTTTTCCCTTCATTTTACCCCTCCTTTCACTAATGAATAACCCCATTTTCATCCCCTTTTTCTTCTTAAAATCCCTGCATAAGCCTCATTCAACCTTCAAAATCACTCCAAAATCCCTTTTAAACCTTATGTTTCTCTGTTATGTGGTTTAAAAATACCTTCATTCCCTATCGGAACCACTAAATTGGCTCAAAAACTCTGTTTTCTAGGCCAAAAACACCCTTTTCCGCATATAATTTTCTTTATCCCACGATGGCTTAACTCTGGTAAACCCTCCACTGCATGAGACCGTAAGCCCCACAACCGGGTGCTAAAGTCATAGAACACCTCCATAAGCCCTCATTTCCTTTATTTCTTCATTATTTCATAAAACTTGATGGTTAGTTTCTTCGGTGAAGATCCACCGTTGCTCTTTGCAGATCAACGGTTGTTGTTAAACCCGATCCCCATCCTACCATGCTTTCCTCATTTCATAACTCTACCCGAAAGATTAAATCCAACTGTCCTATTAGACTCCTATACCAATAGCTGTCATTTTTCATGATTAACTTGTTGAGCTATGCAATATGTTCAAACCTTTTTCTTGTTCCAAAAGTGTTCCATATTCTTAAAAAATCAAAAAATCAAAAAATTTAAAAAATGTAAAGAGGGTATACCCTAAAAGAAAAATCAAAGGGTAAAAATAATAAAATGGTCAAAAAAGTGAAAGAAATGAACCCCACCAAAAGAAAGGCCAAGGAAAGTGTGCAAGTCCAAATGCCACTACTATTTCATTTTCTGTAATAAAACAACTGTGTGCAGTTTGTTAAACTTTTGCCACAATTTATGAAGAGTCAAACAGTTTAACCTGACTCATTCATTTTTCAATTTTATGTTTTAGAAATAGAGAATAAATATCTGACCAAACTGTTTAATCTTGGCAGATAAGTAGATAGGTAGAGTTAATAAAATGTGCTCAACAGTTTAATCTGAGCCCTTGGATGTAATAAGTCTAGACTTAGGTAGGTTTTCCATGTCAAAAGAAAAAGAAGATTGATAAGGGTTTGCCAGTCTAAGTGCACCCTAATAAAGAAGAAAAAATGGTAGAGTAAAGTAGACAGGGTAGGTAGATGTTGTTGCAGAATTACATGTGATGAATGATGGTTCTAAATGTGTTCAATTTTACTTTCATCACAAGTGTAAAGGCAGATACTACATTGGAAAAAGTTCGCAGCAAAGCAAAGTCAAGATTATTAACTTCCCCTTCATTTTCCCCCTAAAGAATTCACTAATTTCCCTAAGCACTAAGGTGTTTGAAAATTAGAGGGGCTTAAGGCATTTCCTTGACTTTTGGAGGGACTGGACCCTCAGCCCAATAATTGAAAAAACCTAAGTACTTGAAATCATCTATTATCACATTCATTCACCTCTCAAAAATCTTTTTCTAAGTAAAATTCCATTTTACTTAGGAAAATCCTTTAACATCTCATGAAAGGCCCTCAAAATCACTTTTATTCTAAGTCTAAGTGATGAAAGTATAATAATGCCATCTACTTTTGAATCTTCACTTTCTTGGTTATATTTAAGTGTTTTGAGTTTACATTGTTCCCTTGTCATATTAACTCTAATTATTAGCTTCCTATTGAAATAACCTTGTCCTATGTATATAAATCCTTTTATAGTAATATCCCCAAAACCCTTATATTATGATTTTTTAGCCAAAAGTATTTAATTCCTATTTATTCAAATAAAAAACCCACAATATACCCCCTTTTGGCTAAAATATAACATTATTATTATTCCTGCCCCCCTACAGTAAATAAATTGCGTTGATTTAATTATTGCATAAATAAAAATATATGAAAAAAGTGTTTAAACATATTATATATGTGTTTAAAAATAAAAATAAACAATTCCCGACCATCCACCATACCAGGGATTAATTAATCCACACAATTAATTAATAACCGACCCCAGCCAATCAAACTCCGCCCGATGGGTTTAATTAACAGTTTATTACATTGGGTTTGCGCCGTTAATTCCCCTCCATCTCCCTGTCCTGTCGACCATCCGATCGACCCATCAAAGATATACGGTCCTCATCCATTTCGCTGGCCATCCGCGTACGAAAGATAACACGCGATGGCCAAGCGGTTTTCAAACAGTGTCGTGCTACGTGTCAGTCGTTGTATCGCATCGCTGCCCTTCCGCCTAAAACCGTTTTCCCTCATAAGCAGTGCGATAGAAACCGCTTACCACTTTTCTGCCCATGACATGTCCACTATACCATGCTGACGTCATCCAATAAAATAATAAAAAATTCCGCCACCCATTGACTTTGTGAATAAAACAAAATGAGCCTGCATTTTTCATTTTTTGATTCACAGAGAACGACTACACTTCCATGCACAGTAATTTAAAATTTTCATAGCTGAAGACCGCCAACCATTGCCTCGTCTAAGAAAATTGTAGTCAAGCATCCAAGAAATCATTCGCCTTGTCCAGTACCTGTTTGAAACCAGCGTCATCCTTAGAAAAACATGTATTTACCCTAAATATGCACTGAACTCTGTAAGAAACTCGACTTTCCTTTTCCTTTCACTGAAACAGAGTTAAAAATTAATTGCTAGTTCAGTTCTAGATCTAAGAAGTGTATTTATATTCCCAAAACTTGCAATTGCACCTGTTCTTCCCGTCAAAACCCAAATTTCCATTTTTGAATCCACAAGAACCAAAAATGGAAGTTCATGTGGCTTTAAACGTAGCACCGTTGAATGCACCTCACAAAGACTTGGATTATTTACCTTTAGCTGATATGGATTTTCAAATTAAAGACCTGGGTGTCAGTGAGAATCCCCTTCGAATATTTTTCCACTGCAGAGAAAATTATTTGAATGGTTCTGACATAATTGGACTCTGGGAATCCAATATGCCCATGTACCTTCTCCAAGCAGTCTGTATCTTCCCTGAAATCATTCATCTTTGCCATGCCAACTATGATCCTAACCAAAGAGCAGTCTTATCCCCAAGTCAAGATGTCCTCTTCCCAATAACTGCCCAATCCATAAATGAGATGCTACATTTCCAAACTGGTCAAGCCCTCACTCCTCTGTACATGGATGAATTACTTGAGAACTCTACCCAATTGTCCCATGAAGAATTAAACCATCTTTGTCAGACTTTCATGCTACCACAACATCAACGTAAAGGCCCTCCCCCTTATGGCCACACCTATTTAACTGATGAGGGCAGAATTATTTTAAACATGATATCTTCAATAATGGGTTTTAATACTAGTGATTTTGTTGACCAATTGACCCTAGTATTATTGTCTATTTTTACCCCGGGACAGCCTCCTGCTGTTAAGTATGACTTTGCATCTTATATTGCCGACAAAATCCATGATCAATTCATGAGATTTGGAAATGAGAGGGTCTTCAAATATTCTTCCTTCATATATCATCTCATGATCTACTATCAGTCAGAAAGTTTTCCTTTCCATATTCAGAAACTTGATGCTAAAGGAAACCCTAGGTCAGTTATCTTTTGGTCCGCTATCACCCATCATTCTTCTGATTCTCCTTACTCCTACAATGAATTTATTGATCTGTTTGTACATCCAGCAACCACTTTGTTAACTGGAATTTCTCCTCCCAGAGTCAGTAATGAAATCAAGAGGGTCCTTCAACTCTCAAAACAATATAAAGTGGGAGATTGGTACTTATATCAGAATTATACTAAAATTAGGATTTATGGATGTGAATTGTGTCCATTCAAGTTACCCAGATATGTTCCAATGAGATTTTTCACACTTGAGTCTTTCAGACAGATGAACAATTCATATATATTTCATTTCTGTAATGCCAAGAAGAAGGTGCAACTCAGGATAAAGAGCCAATTAGGTCCCTTTGTGTGTAATTCTAGGGAAGCTGGGAAAGAAGCCGAAAGGATTTTAGAAGACTACCTCAAATTACAAAAGAGTTTATACTGGGCACCCTATGATCCATATAGCTTTATTTGTGACAGAAGAATGAAAAACAAATTATCTCCATACATTCATTTTAGGGTGCCAGAAATTGAAAAATATGCAAATACAGATGAATGGATGGAAGGAACTTTGGTAGAGCAACATAGTGAGCAGGTCAATATTGATAATGTAATAAGAGACCTTGAAAGGATACTTGACCTGTACTCTCTTGGGTAGGTACAAACAGCAGGACCTTCTTCAGTAGGAACTTCACAACAACATTTGCAGGAAACCAGTACAATGGCAGTAGAATCGAAAGGAAAAGAAAAAGAACCGGACATACAGGTAATTGAAAAGTTCACAATGAAAGAGAAACTAGAGACATCCAAAGAACAAGGTCAGGCACAAATCTCTCCTGTTCGAACCCATCCAGTAGAAATGTCAATTTTGCAGACTCCATTAAATATGGAAAAGGGAAAAAAGAGAGAAGCTGAAGCTGCTACCCCTCTCACTGAATCTTCACAACAGCCTCAGGCCAAAAGACAGAAATTGAATACCCCTCTAGAAGTAGAGTCTATTGATGAAATCCTTGATAGTGAAGGACCAGAACAATTGGGCAGTCAACAAACAGGAACAGTCAGTGAAGCATCCACTACCTCGCAAAGGAAAAAGCTACAGAAGCAACAGAGTGTTGAAATATCTTCTTTCAAAATACCAGTTAGAGATACAGAAGATATAAAGAAGACATTTATCAATATTAAAGCCGGGAATGATCCACTGAAAATACAAGTATATAATCAATATCTGAAAATGACTCCAAAGAATCAAGAAAGATTGATGTCAGCTTTTGACATCCAACAGGGCAAAATGTTAATGAGCCATTTCAAACCCAAGGTGCAACAACCCCAAACAGTTTTTGATTATATTAGGACAAACTTTGAAATCCTAGCAAAGGATATCCATCCTTTAGATCAGATTGAGTTACATAAGCAGACTGGGGAAATGATCTATTCTACTTTGACTGATAAGGCAATGGCAACTCACAGGTTACAGGATTCTTTGGAGAACACCAATACACAATTATAGCTTGAAAAGGCTACTTCTCAAGCCAAAGATAACAGGATAAAAAGATTGGAAGAAATAATAATTGGTTTGGGACAAAATCCAAAGGATGTCAAAGGCATAGAAGCATTAATAAAGAAAAAAGATGATGACATTGCTAGTTTGAGAAAGCAGTTGAAATTGCCAGCCTCTAGACATCCACAAACTGAAGAAGTAATAAAGAAGAATTCTAAAGAAGAAAGCATGGAGTTGCTCTTAAAAATGAATGAGCAACTAATTGAAACAGAAAAAGAACTGGAACAAGCTTTAAAAGACAAGCAGTCCAATGTTCCAGTATCTACAGCAGTGGTTATCACAGGTACAACAAGTCAACCAACAGGTCAGCCAGCAGAGCCATCACAGGTAAATACTTCAAATTTGAGTGCAGAGGAATTATTAAAGCAAATGAATGACTTAAAACTTCAAGTAACAGAACTTCAGCACACAAAGTTACAGCTTATTAGTTTGGAACAAAAATATGATCTTTCAAAAATGACTCTTGCTGACAAAACAAGAGAAGTCAAAAAGTTGGAAAAATTGGTTAAAGCTTTGGAAAGGGATCTCACATTGGAGAAACCTTTAAGAGAAATAAATGACATTATTTTTGATGATATTATTCAGACAATAAAGGATACCTGGTCCTAAATCCAGATAATATATGAGAAAAATGATTTGGTCAAAGTAGCTCTGGATGAAGTTGAGAATACAAGAGCAGAATTAGGAAATAGGCCTGAGGAAGCCAATCAGCTCATACGATTCCTAAACACCCAAACCAGGCAGCAAATTGCAGATGTAGGCATTTAGGATAGAACTGAAACAATCTTGGAGATAAAAAGAGTTTTTTCTAAAAGGACTCTTATGCAAAACTTAGAACGAAGGTGTTTTGACATGCAAAGTGAAATCATTGCTTTCAGAGAAAGGTTTAATGTTTTATTGAATAAAGGGTTTCCCAACCCTATGGTTTCAGAAGATAAAATAATGGACCTGGAAACTTATGTTAAGAAATTGGACATACATGCTCACAATCATTTCATTGCTAGTTCCTCAACCATTTCAATAGAAGCAACATTACCTACAGGAAGGAATCTTCATGACAGATTAGAGAATTTGTTTTATCTGGAACATGAGGTAAGACATTTGTTTCCTAATCAGCCTAATTTCTTCAGATATACCAAGGCTAATGAAACATTAAGGAAGCTTCAACGGACCAAAATAGCAGAAGATAAATGGTGGGAAGATTTGTTGGAACTTTTGTAAAATTTATCCTTATATCAAATTTTGCCTATTTACTATATTATAAGGGATAAAAAGACAAATGAAGATCAAAGAGTATCACTTCAGTTGAAAGTGTATCAGTAAAAACAAAGAGTATCAGTGAAGAAAGTCAGTTAAAAAAAAATTACTGAAGAGGACAACGAAGAGCTAAAATATAGGTCCTGCCTCTAGCACATTCTCAAAAGGAGGAAACAACACAACATTAGTTTCTTTTTTGTCTTATCTATGAGACCATCTGTCTCTATTTTTATTGTAACTTATTTGTGATTCATCCTAGATCATATCTCGTTTTGTTAAGAGATATTTTGTATGATTTTTCGTATAAATAAGCCCTCAATCGGATTATTGAGGGTGGATTCTTCTACTTTGTTGTAACATTGACTTTCAGAATAAAGTTATTTTTTGGAGAAATTTCTTTGTGGCTTGCTGGATGATGAATTGAAGCTCAAGACATTTTGCAGGATTCATGTGTTAGACTACAGTTCAATAAGTCATTTATATCCCGTGTTTTAAGTGTTATATATGTTTACTATATCACGGTGTTTCATTTCTGAATAATTAACAAAAATGATTAAATTAGAAATTGCTTAAGTGTACTCTGATTTCAATTGTTATTATTCTAAATGTTTTCTTCTAAAATGGTCATAAAAAATGAATTCTTAATTGCTCTTGTTTCTCTGGTTTAATCATTTGATTACTTAGTAAATAATTCTTAATTTCTCTTTGTTGGTAATCACTCACTTTCCCTCGTTTAAACATGTTGAAAGATTCTTAATTTCCTTTCATCCATTTAAAAATCCATTCCATTCACTTTAATATCTGAAATTGTTCTTTGTTTTGGCTATCTTGCCCTGCAAAGCCATCTTTTGTGTAAAAACTTAATCCAGTAAAGCCATCTTTCGACTCCATAGCCCAATGGCTTGAAATACTCAATCTTGCCCTCAGTTGGCAGATTCCACAATTCAAATTCAAACAAAACCCCCGGACTTACAACTAGCCTAATATTTTCTAAGAAAAAAAGCTAAATCAGAAAGAGAGAGCCCTCTCTGGATACAATTGGCTAGATTCTGTATCTGAAGGTTGGTTTGTGGTTACCTCGGACCCCTTTCCTCTTCCAACAACTTCAAGGAAAATCTGAGTGATAACATAGTGGCAACCATACTGGGGATCTGAATCATTTTTATTGTTACTATTGTTTGCTTATAAGCTACAGAAAGAGCCTGAAGATCAGCCAAGTAGCCTTTGAAATGCTTTTTCTCTGCAATTGCATAGTAAATAAATGCTGCTTCAGTCTATCTCTAGTTTAGCTTAATAACTAAACTTTAGTTTCAAACATTCAATCAGACTCTCTAGTTTAATAAATATTTGAGAAAATTTTAATTAAAAATCTTTAATTTCTTAAAGAATTTGTCGAAGTTGTATTTTCATTCCTTTTAAAACAAAAAACTTAAAAAGAAACATTACTAAGAAAACTGGCTTCAGAAAGGATTCGTTATACCAGGTCAAATCCTGACCCTAACCCACTGCCTGTATTCGAAAATCCGAATCTGATTCCTAGGATTCTTAGAAGACAAGAAAGTCAAGAAAGCTATGAAAAATAAAGTCAAGAGAGCTCTGGAAGTTCTCGACCTCTTTATAGATCAGCATCTTGTCCTGTAAAGTGGATTTATTTTGATGAAGAACCTTTTGATGAGCGATTCGAAACATCTTTATTTGTGAATTTTTCTGAAACTAAATTATCCAGACTAGTTCCGGACCCATTATTTCTTGAAGATTTACAATTGAAATTTGTTTCATTTCATCTTGACAGACATTTACAAAATTCCATTCAATCTGAAAAGACCTTTGAAGAAACTTCAAATACTTCTGTAATTACTGCAGCTTCCCCGAGTTCATCTACTTTTCCCCAAACTTCTCAAACCCAAGCCACTCCTTCTACTCCTCCACCCACTACTTCCAGACCATCATCGCTTGTTATTCCATTACACCTTCCAATGACCAACAGATATGCTCCGTTAAGGTTGCCAGGGAACCCTGTTGCTTTGCCTCAAGATTATCAGAGTAAAATCACCCCTTTTGATGGTTCCAGTATTTACACTGCTCAACAACATACCAAAAGGATGACTGATTACTTTGAATTTTATGAAATAGACGCTGATGATGTTCGAATGAGAATTTTTGTCCAGAGCCTTACTGGGGAAGTCAGGACATGGTTTAGGGCTCTTGCTCCAAATAGTATTGTTGACTTACCAACCCTATATATGGCATTTTTAAATAGATGGGAGAAGAAGAAATACCCGATTCAAATCCTATCTAACTTTGGAAAATTGAAAAGAGGACCTAATGAAGCAGTCCAATATTATATCATTAGATTTAACGAAGCCTACAACGATGTTCCCCAAAACCTTATACCCCCTCCAGATTTAGTACTGGTTAAATTCCCTGATGGTTTTGATTCTGACATAGCATATTCACTTAGGGAAAGAGCCCCCTAGACTCTAGAAGAGATGCAAAGCATAGTTGTTATTGTTGAAGCTAACCTCATAGAAAAACGAGCTAGAGCTAGAGCTGAAAGAAGGATGCCTATAAACGAAGAGCCTTCGGCTTTTGAAAGAAAGCTGGATGCAATTATTAAAGGTATGGAGAGACTGGGAGACAGAGTTGAGACAATCGAAAGAAATTCTTCTGGCGATGGTCAAAATGTTGTTAGAAACCCAAAATTCAGAAGAAATCAAAACCAAAATACTGGGAAAAATGTTCCTGACCAAAACATCAGGCCACCATTCCAGGAAATTTTTTTTGAATGTTCATCTTCTGAAGAACCAACAGAGGATGTTGAAATAAATAACATGACTGAAAACAAGAATGAACAATAGGTTTTCCTATCTTAAGATGATCAAGAAAATCACATTCTTGAAACATTTCAAACTCATTCAGGAGAAACTTTTGATTTTAAAGAAGGATATGATTCAGCAATTTATGAAGTTCATAAACAATACAATTTGAGAAGCAGACGGATTGACGTGCCAGAAAATAGCAAACAGAAAGCTGTAAAACAAAATATCAAAGGTAAAACTAACACTCCTCCTGTAAAAATTCTTTCAAGAACAAGTACTAACCCTGCAAATCCAATAATTGAAGATGTCTCTGATAATCAACCAAATAATAAACAACTTTCTAATACTTTTCCTCCTATAGGAAACGTAGAAGAACCAGCACAAGTTAATTCAGAAACATCTTCAACTCATAATCCCACTCATGAAAAAGAGAAAAACACTGAAGACCCAAAAAATAGAGAAAATCCAACTGTTCAAAATACTAGAGCTCAAACAGAAAAATATTTCAATCTAGAAGCTGAAATAGGAAAATTAAAGATAGTTGTTCCATTAGCAGAATTAGCTAAACATGATGTCTATAGAAGCCAAATCAGAAGATCCCTTAACATTACTCGAATGGACGATTCAGTAAATGTTTTTGGTGATCAACCCAAACTACTTTTTGGCCCTGAAGTAAATGGTAAACCTGAAAGTGGAGGAACTCCTCCATTTTATGTGAGTTTAAATGTACATGACAAAATACTTCATAACGCCATGCTTGATTCTGGAGCGTCTCACAATTTAATGCCCAAAGCTGTGATGGAAAGATTAAATCTAGACATTACCAGACCATATAAAGATCTTTTTTCTTTTGATTCGAGTCAGGTAAGATGTTTAGGTTTGATTAAAGATTTGTGTGTTACTTTGGTGCAAGACCCTGCGAAATCTATTCTAATGGATATAGTAGTTGCAGATATTCCTCCTAAATATGGTATGTTGTTGTCCAGATCCTGGGGTGCCAAACTTGGAGGATCTCTTCAACTATATATGTCATATGCTACTATTTCAGTATTTGGTCAACCTAAAAGACTATACAGAGAGACCTTGATGAAATATTTAGTCAGTAGTCAGGAGAAGCCTGAAAAATTCCCTGTTTACTCAGTACATTCTGATATGGACTCATTCATCCTTTATAATGCTGAATTTGACCTTCCCACTGAACTAGAAGCAACAAAAACAGAAACTACAAATAAATCTACTGTTCAAATCGAAGAAATTTCTGAAAACAAAGAAACATCAAACATTCAAGAAATACTAGAAAAAATTGAAAAACTAGAGCTCCCTGTTAAGAAACATGTTAAAACATTCGATGAAGATTATAAACATGAAATTCTGTGGCATTTAGAATTTGATGGTTCAGTAAATAAGTTAGGAGCAGGAGCTAGAATTTGGATACATAACATTGAAAATGATCATGCGGAAGGCCATGCTTATAGATTTAATTTTAGATGCACTAATAATATGGCAAAGTATGAGGCTCTTTTGCTAGGGCTTAAACATGTCAAGAAATTAGGAGCAATTAGAGTATCAATCATAGGAGACTCTGAGTTAATTATTGAACATATCAATGGTGAATGTTCAACAAAAGACCCCAGATTAAGACAATACAGAGAAATAGTTGTGGAAATTCTCAACACTTTTCTACAAGCTCAACTTGCCAAAATTCCTAGAAAACAAAATTTGCATGCTCACAGTCTTGCAATGTTCGCTAGCACCTGTAAATTACCTTTTGGACCTAATCATCAGTTCACAGTTGAGATTAGACATAGACCTGCTATACCGGATAATCTTATGAATTGGCAAGTATTTGTAAATAATAATCATATCAATAATTTTTTGACCTTAGAAGATGAATTCTCTAACAGTAGTATAGATGAAGACACAACAATCAATGAATCTGATCAAATAGATAAACAAGAAATGGATATTTCAGAAGAGACTGCAATTCACATGCTTCACCCAACCAAATTCACTAAAAAAGATATGTAGGATTTGAAACAAATGGAATTCGATGAGATTATAGAAGATGAATCTGAAATTATTAATCTGAAAGGTAATCATTTACCCAAAGGATTAACTCCTTTACAAGATCTTTTCGACTCAAATGACATTCCACTAAAACCCAAAATGGAACCGTTAAAAGCTGATATTGAAGAATACAATTTGGGAACTGAAGGAAATCCCAAGATGGTTAAGTTATCTAAATCTCTGCCAGAGGATCAAAAGGTTAAATATGTTGAAATTTTAAAAGAATTCCAGGATGTTTTTGCCTGGAGTTATGAAGATCTTAAATCATATGATACATCAATAATTCAACATACAATACCTTTAAAACTAGATCAGAAACCATTCAAACATAAACTTAGAAGGATCAACCCTGTATTACTACCTTCAATTGAGAAAGAAATTAAAAGAATGTATGAACCAGGAATTATAGCTCCTATTAGGTTCTTTGAATGGGTTTCTAATTTGGTACCAACAAGGAAAAAGACTGGAGAGATTAGACTATGTGTCGATTTAAGAAATTTAAATAAAGTTTCTTTAAAAGATAACTATCATTTGCCTAAAATGGACCATATCTTACAAAGAGTTGTAGGATCTTCAAGGATTTCTCTTCTGGATGGATTCTCAGGATACAACCAGATTCTGGTTCATCCTGATGATCAAGACAAAAAGTCTTTTACAACTCCATGGGGTGCATTCAAATATGTTAAGATGCCTTTTAGGCTCAAAAATGCAGGAGCGACCTTCCAAAGAGCAATGGAAATTGCCTTTGCCAAAGAAATTCATGATTTTCTAGTCATATATTTGGATGATTTAACTGTTTTTTCCAAAACAGATCAACAACATTTAGATCATCTAAGACAAGTGTTTATAAAATGCAGAAAGTATGGTATTTCTTTAAATCCGAAAAAATCATTGTTTGGTCTTGAAGAAGGAAAACTCCTAGGTCACATTATTTCTAAAGATGGCATTAGAATTGATCCTAAAAGAATACAAGCCATTTTGTAGATACCTCATCCCAGGAATATTAAATAACTTCAAGCTTTCATAGGAAAGATCAATTTTTTGAGAAGATTCATTTCTAGTTTAGCTAAATTACTTAGATTACTCACTAACATGTTAAGAAAGGATTCGAGTATTCAATGGACAGTAGAAGCCAAGCAATCATTTGAGGAAATTAAAATGGCTTTGACTAGAACACCAGTTCTTACCAGTCCCAAATTTGATAGAGATTTCATAATTTTTTCATTTGCTTCTGAACATACAGTTGCAACTATTTTATTACAAAAGGATGACCAAGGATGTGAAAAAACTATATCCTTTTTTAGTAAAGCACTTAGAGATGCATCACTTAAATACAACATCATGGAGAAACAAGCTTTTTCACTTGTGAAAGAAATTAAAGATTTCAGAGTTTATATATTGTATTCTCATGTGATAGTTTATGTACCTAATGTTGTCGTTAAAGACATATTAACTCAAGATGGAATTGAAGGAAAAAGAGGTAAATGGATAGCTACCATATTAGAATATGATATTGAAATAAGACCTAAAAAACTCATAAAAGGACAAGGTTTGGCTCAAATCATGACTGAAACAAATTGCCAAGCCTTGAATATTAATGAACTGGATGACGAACAGGAGATGGCGACTCCACAATTCAGTCAGGCCTTTTTAGACTCACTTTGGTACGCTGATATCATTTATGTTTTGTTAAACCTGCAAGCTCCTCCAGGGTTATCTAGAACGAAACAAAGGTTTTTGAAAATGACATCTTTAAAGTATTTTATTTTAGATAATGCTCTCTTTTGGAAGAATCATGATGGAATTCTATTAAATTTTTTATTGAAAGATGAAGCTGACAAGGTTCTCAATGAATTCCATGCAGGAGATTGTGGTGGACACCTCTACTGGAAGTCAACTGCAGATAAAATCTTGAGGGCTGGTTTTTATTGGCCAACCTTGTTTTCAGATGTTAAGAAATTTGTAACTGCTTGCCATAAGTGTCAGATCTTTGAAGGCAAGAGAAAATTGTTACCTTTACCATTAAAACCAATTTCCACCGAGAGACCCTTTCAATAATGGGGCCTAGATTTTATTGGAGAAATCCATCCCCCCTCTTCTGGGCAACACCGATGGATCCTTACTACCACAGATTAATTTACTAAATGGATTGAAGCCATCCCATCCAGACAAGCCAATGATTCTGTAATTATAGGGTTCTTAGAAACCAATATACTTTCAAGATTTGGCTGTCCTGAAAAAATTATAACTGATAATGCTGTTGCTTTCAAGTCTAAAAAAATTATTAGTTTCTGCAATAAATATCACATCACTTTAGGTCATTCAACAGCTTATTATCCTCAGGGTAATGGACTAGCTGAATCTTCCAATAAAAGCCTCATTAATATCATTAAAAAATTATTGGAAGAGAATAAGAAGAATTGGCATAAGAAACTTACCAAGGCATTGTGGGCAGACAGACTTACAACCAAGAAATCAATTGGGACCAGTCCATATGAATTAGTTTATAGTATTGAGGCTAGATTTCCATCATCCTTAGGAATTCCTGTTATGAAGTTACTTCAGGAGGCTCAAGTAGAACCAAATGATATTTAGAGAAGAATAAACCAAACAATTCACTTGCAGCAGACCAGAGAAGAAGTGTATCAACGATCCCAAGTTTTGCAGGAAAAATTAAAGAAAATGTTTGATAAAAGAACTAAAGCAGAGGATTTTCAACTAGGAGACAAAGTTCTAAGATGGGATTCCAGAAGGGAAGATAAAGGGAAACATGGGAAATTTGATTTCTTATGGAAAGGACCTTACATCATTCATGATTTACAGGGAAATAACACATATTTTTTGAAGAATTTGGATGGTTCAGAAGCTGAGGAAGGACCAGTCAATGGTCGAATGCTAAAACACTACTTTGATCCTATTTACTAGGATGTTTTGATTTTTTTAACATGTACATAATATATCCTTTCTAATGCATCAGTTTTAATTGGATGGTGACTTACTGAAGTTGAAGCCCGAAGTGAAGGCCCTAAGCTTCAGAATTTTACTATCATATATACAATAAAGCCACCAGAAAAAGAAGATTACTTGGTTCAGTTAAAGGCATTTTAAGGCATCTGACCTGCTGTTCTTGACTTTTCACCAGGAAAAGCCATCCCCAAGTGGAGCCAATGTTAGACTCCTATACCAATAGGTGTCATTTTTCATGATTAACTTGTTGAGCTATGCAAAATGTTCAAACCTTTTTCTTGTTGCAAAAGTGTTCCATATTCTTAAAAAATCAAAAAATCAAAAAATTTTAAAAATGTAAAGAGGGTATACCCTAAAAGAAAAATCAAAGGGTAAAAAGAATAAAATGGTCAAAAAAGTGAAAGAAATGAACCCCACCAAAAGAAAGGCCAAGGAAAGTGTGCAAGTCCAAATGCCACTACTATTTCATTTTCTATAATAAAACAACTGTGTGCAGTTTGTCAAAATTTTGCCACAATTTATGAAGAGTCAAACAGTTTAAACTTGACTCACTCATTTTTCAATTTTATGTTTTAGAAATAAAGAATAAATATCTGACCAAACTGTTTAATCTTGGCAGATAAGTAGATAGGTAGAGTTAATAAAAGGTGCTCAACAGTTTAATCTGAGCCCTTGGATGTAATAAGTGTAGACTTAGGTAGGTTTTCCATGTAAAAGAAAAAGAATATTGATAAGGGTTTGCCAGTCTAAGTGCACCCTAATAAAGAAGAAAAAATGGTAGAGTAAAGTAGATAGGGTAGGTAGATGTTGTTGCAGAATTACATGTGATGAATGATGGTTCTAAATGTGTTCAATTTTACTTTCATCACAAGTGTAAAGGAAGATACTACATTGGAAAAAAGTTTGCAACAAAGGAAAGTCAAGATTATTAACTTCCCCTTCATTTTTCCCCTAAATAATTCACTAATTTCCCTAAGCACTAAGGTATTTGAAAATTAGAGGGGCTCAAGGCATTTCCTTGACTTTTGGAGGGACCGGACCCTCGGTCCAATAATTGAAAAAACCTAAGTACTTGAAATCATCCATTATCACATTCATTCACCTCTCAAAAATCTTTTTCTAAGTAAAATTCCATTTTACTTAGGAAAATCCTTTAACATCTCATGAAAAGCCCTCAAAGTCACTTTTATTCTAAGTCTAAGTGATGAAAGTATAATAATGCCATCTACTTTTGAATCTTCACTTTCTTGGTTATATTTAAGTGTTTTGAGTTTACATTGTTCCCTTGTCATATTAACTCTAATTTTATTTATTAACTTCCTATTGAAATAACCTTGTCCTATGTATATAAATCCTTTTATAGTAATATCCCCAAAACCCTTATATTATGATTTTTTAGCCAAAAGTATTTAATTCCTATTTATTCAAATCAAAAACCCACAATATACCCCCATTTGGCTAAAATATAACATTATTATTATTCCCGCCCCCCTACAGTAAATAAATCGCGTTGATTTAATTATTGTATAAATAAAAATATATGAGAAAAGTGTTTAAACATATTATATATGTGTTTAAGAATAAAAATAAACAATTCTCGACCATCCACCCTACCAGGGATTAATTAATCCACACGATTAATTAATAACCGACCCCAGCCAATCAAACTCCGCCCGATGGGTTTAATTAACAGTTGATTACATTGGGCCCACGCTGTTAATTCCCCGCCATCTCCCTGTCCCGTCGACCGTCCGATCGACCGATCAAATATCTACGGTCCCCTTCCATTTCGCTGGCCATTTGCGTACGAAATATAACGCGCGATGGCCAAGCGGTTTTCAAAAAGTGTCGTGCTACGTGTCAGTCATTGTATCGCATAGCTGCCCTTCCACCTAAAACCGCTTTCCCTCATAAGCGGTGCGATAGAAACTGCTTACCACTTTTCCACCCATGACATGTCCACTATACCATGCTGACGTCATCCAATAAAATAATAAAAAATTCTGCCACTCATTGACTTTGTGAATAAAACAAAATGAGCCCACGTTTTTCATTTTTCATTCACAAAGAACGACTACACTTCCATGCACAGTAATTTAAAATTTTCATAGCTGAAGACAACCAACCTTTGCCTCGTCTAAGAAAATTGCAGTCAAGCATCCAAGAAATCATTTGCCTTGTCCAATACCTATTTGAAACCAGCGTCATCCTCAGAAAAACAGGTATTTACCCTAAATACGCACTAAACTCTGTAAGAAACTCAGCTTTCCTTTTCCTTTCACTGAAACAGAGTTAAAAATTAATTGCTAGTTCAGTTCTAAATCTAAGAAGTGTAATTATATTCCCAAAACTTGAAATTGCACCTGTTCTTCCCGTCAAAACCTGAATTTCCATTTTTGAATCCATAAGAACCAAAAATGGAAGTTCCTGTGGCTTTAAACGTAGCACCATTGAATGCACCTCACAAAGACTTGGATTATTTACCTTTAGCTGATATGGATTTTCAAATTAAAGACATGGGTGTCAGTGAGAATCCCCTTCGAATATTTTTCCGCTGTAGAGACAATTATTTGAATGGTTCTGACATAATTCGACTCTGGGAATCCAATATGCCCATTTACCTTCTCCAAGCAGTCCGTATCTTCCCTAAAATCATCCATCTTTGCCATGCCAACTATGATCCTAACCAAAGAGCAGTCTTATCCCCAAGTCAAGATGTCCTCTTCCCAATAACTGCCCAATCCATAAATGAGATGCTACATTTCCAACTTGGACAAGCCCTCACTCCTCTGTACATGGCTGAATTACTTGAGAACTCTACCCAATTGTCCCATGAAGAATTAAACCGTCTTTGTCAGACTTTCATGCTGCCACAGCATCATCCTAAAGGCCCTCCCCCTTATGGCCACACCTATTTTACTGATGAGGGCAGAATTATTTTAAACATGATATCTTCAATAATGGGTTTTAATACTAGTGAGTTTGTTAACCAATTGATCCTAGTATTATTGTCTATTTTTACCCCGGGACAACCTCCTGCTGTTAAGTATGACTTTGCATCTTATATTGCTGACAAAATTTATGATCAATTCATGAGATTTGTAAATGAGAGGGTATTCAAATATTCTTCCTTCATATATCATCGCATGATCTACTATTAGTCAGAAAGTTTTCCTTTCCATATTCAGAAACTTGATGCTAAAGGAAACCTTAGGTCAGTTATCTTTTGGTCCGCTATCACCCATCATTCTTCTGATTCTCCTTACTCCTACAATGAATTTATTGATCTTTTTGTACATCCAGCAACCACTTTGTTAACTGGAATTTCTCCTCCCAGAGTCAGTAATGAAATCAAGAGGGTCCTTCAACTCTCAAAACAATATAAAGTGGGAGATTGGTACTTATATCATAATTATACTGAAATTAGGATTTATGGATGTGAATTGTGTCCATTCAAGTTACCCAGATATGTTCCAATGAGACTTTTCGCACTTGAGTATTTCAGAAAGATGAACAATTCAGATATAGTTAATTTCTATAATGCCAAGAAGAAGGCACAACTCAGGATAAAGAGCCAATTAGGTCCCTTTGTGTGTAATTCTAGGGAAGCTAGGAAAGAAGCCAAAAAGATTTTAGAAGACTACCTCAAATTAAAAAAGAGTTTCTACTGGGCACCCTATGATCCATATAGCTTTATTTGTGACAGAAGAATGAAAAACAAATTATCTCCATACATTCATTTTAGGATGCCAGAAATTGAACAATATGAAAATACAGATGAATGGGTGGAAGGAACTTTGGTAGAGAAAGATAGTGAGCAGGTCAATATTGATAATGTAATAAGAGACCTTGAAAAGATACTTGCCCTGGACTCTCTTGGGCAGGTACAAACAGCAAGACCTTCTTCAGCAGGAACTTCACAAAAACATTTGCAGGAAACCAGTACAGTGGCAGTAGAATTGAAAGGAAAATAAAAAGAACTTGACATATAGGTAATTGAAAAGTTCACAATGACAGATCAACCAGAGACATCCAAAGAACAAGGTCAGGAACAAATCTCTCCTGTTCAAACCCATCCAGTAGAAATTTCAATTTTGCAGACTCCATTAAATATGGAAAAGGGAAAAAAGAGAGAAGTTGAAGCTGCTACCCCTCTCACTGGTTCTTCACAACAGCCTTAGGCCAAGAGACAGAAATGGAATACCGCTCCAGAAGTAGAGTCCATTGATGAAATACTTGATAGTGAAGGACCAGAAAAATTGGGCAGTCAACAAACAGGAACAGTCAGTGAAGCATCCACTACCTCGCAAAGGAAAAAGCTACAGAAGCAACAGAGTTTTGAAATATCTTCTTTCAAAATACCAGTTAAAGATACAGGAGATATAAAGAAGACATTTATCAATATCAAAGCCAAGAATGATCCACTGAAAATACAAGTATATAATCAATATCTGAAAATGGCTCCAAAGAATCAAGAAATATTGATGTCATCTTTTGACATCCAACAGGGAAAAATGTTAATGAGCCATTTCAAACCCAAGGTGCAACAACCCCAAACAGCTGCTGATTATATTAGGACAAACTTTGAAATCCTAGCAAAGGATATCTATCCTTTAGATCAGATTTAGTTACATAAGAAGACTGGGAAAATGATCTATTCTACTTTGATTGATAAGGCAATGGTAGCTCACAGGTTACAGGATTATTTGGATAACACCAATACACAATTGCAGCTTGAAAAGGCTTCTTCTCAAGCCAAAGATAACAGGATAAAAACATTGGAAGAAATAATAATTGGTTTGGGACACAATCCAAAGGATGTCAAAGGCATAGAAGCATTAATAAAGAAAAAAGATGATGACATTGCTGGTTTGAGAAAGCAGTTGAAATTGCCAGCCTCCAGACATCCTCAAACTGAAGAAGTAATAAAGAAGAATTTTGAAGAAGAAATGAAGGAGTTTCTCTTAAAAATTAATGAGCAACTGATTGAAATAGAAAAATAACTGGAACAAGCTTTAAAAGACAAGCAGTCCAATGTTCCAGTATCTACAGCAGTGGTTATCACAGGTACAACAAGTCAACCAACAGGTCAGCCAACAAAGCCATCACAGGTAAATACTTCAACTTTGAGTGCAGAGGAATTAGTAAAGCAAATGAATGACTTAAAACTTCAAGTAACAGAACTTGAGCACACAAAGTTACAGCTTATTAGTTTGGAACAGAAATATGATCTTTCAAAAATGACTCTTGCTGACAAAACAAGAGAAGTCAAAAAGTTGAAAAAATTGGTTAAAGCTTTGGAAAGGGATCTCACATTGGAGAAACCTTTAAGAGAAATAAATGACATTCTTTTGGATGATATTATTCAGTCAATAAAGGATATCCGGTCCTCAATCCATATAATATACGAGCAAAATGATTTGGTCAAAGTAGCTCTGGATGAAGTTGAGAATACAAGAGCAGAATTAGGAAATAGGCTTGAGGAAGCCAATCAGCTCATACAATTCCTAAACACCCAAACCTGGCAGCAACTTGCAGATGTAGGCATTTAGGACAGAACTGCAACAATCTTGGAGATAAAAAGAGTTTTTACTAAAAGGACTCTTATGCAAAACTTAGAATGAAGGTGTTTTGACATGCAAAGTGAAATCATTGCTTTCAGAGAAAGGTTTAATGTTTTATTGAATAAAGGGTTGCCCAACCCTATGGTTTCAGAAGATAAAATAATGGACCTGGAAACTTATGTTAATAAATTGGACATACATGCTCACAATCATTTCATTGCTAGTTCCTCAACCATTTCAATAGAAGCAACATTACCTACAAGAAGGAATCTTCATGACAGATTAGAGAATTTGTTTTATTTGGAACATGAGGTAAGACATTTGTTTCCTAATCAGCCTAATTTCTTCAGATATACCGAGGCTGATGAAACATTAAGGAAGCTTCAACAGACCAAAATAGCAGAAGATAAATGGTGGGAAGATTTGTTGGAACTTTTGTAAAATTTATCCTTATATCAAATTTTGCCTATTTACTTTATTATAAGGGATAAAAAGACAAAAGAAGATCAAAGAGTATCAGTTCAGTTGAAAGTGTATCAGTAAAAACAAAGAGTATCAGTGAAGCAAGTCAGTTAGAACAAAATTACTGAAGAGGACAACGAAGAGCTAAAATATAGGTCCTGCCTCCAGTACATTCTCAAAAGGAGGAAACAGCATAACATTAGTTGCTTTTTTGTCTTATCTATGAGACCATCTGTCTCTATTTTTATTGTAACCTATTTGTGATTCATCCTAGATCATATCTCGTTTTGTTAAGAGATATTTTATACGATTTTTTTTATAAATAAGCCCTCAGTCGGATTACTGAGGGTGGATTCTTCTACTTTTCTGTAACATTGAATTTCAGAATAAAGTGCTTTTTTGGAGAAATTTCTTTGTGGCTTGTTGGATGATGAATTGAAGCTCAAGAATTTTTGCAGGATTCATGTGTCAGACTAACTTCAATAAGTCATTTCTATCAAGTGTTTTAAGTGTTATATATGTTTACTATATCACTGTGTTTCATTTCTGAATAATTAAAAAAAAGGATTAAATCAGAAATTTCTTAAGTGTACTCTGATTTCAATTGTTATTATTCTAAATGTTTTCTTCTAAATTGGTCATAAACAATGAATTCTTAATTGTTCTTGTTTCTCTGGTTTAATCATTTGATTAATTAGTAAAGAATTCTTAATTTCTCTTTATTGGTAATCACTCACTTTCCCTCGTTTAAACATGTTGAAAGATTCTTAATTGCCTTTCATCTATTTAAAAATCCATTCCATTCACTTTAATATCTGAAATTGTTCTTTGTTTTGGCTATCTTGCCCTGAAAAGCCATCTTTTGTGTAAAAAATTAATCCAGTAAAGCCATATTTCGACTCCATAGCCCAATGGCCTGAAATACTCAATCTTGCCCTCAGTTGGCGGATTCCACCATTCAAATTCCAACAAAACCCCTGGACTTACAACTAGCCTAATATTTTCTAAGAACAAAAGCTAAATCATAAAGAGAGAGCCCTCTCTGGATACAGATTGGCTATATTATGTATCTAAAGGTTGGTTTGTGGTTACCTCGGACCGCTTTCCTCTTCTAACAATTTCAAGGAAAATCTGAGTGATAACACATATCATTGTTTTTTTTTTTTTTTTGGGAGGTAAGAAATAAGGCTACCTAGTTACACTTCCCCGACAACGACGCCAAAATGTGTACTCAACTTAGTGTTCTTAAATTGATATCATAAATTGTCAACCAGGGCTAGTAAACTGTTGAAGTGAAGTGCAGCATATGTGCCTAGGTATCTTCTTCCTACTTCGTTGTGCTTAGTGTTTTTCTAGTTTTTTTGGTTTTGTGTTTTTATGCTAAGGGGAAAAGAAATAAATTGCTGGCAAAAATAAGTTACTGATCACACTAAAACAAAATAAAATCTACTATAAACTATGAATGTTACCAAGAATAGAAGATGCTAATCTACAGATTGTAAAGTTGATAAGAAAAGTAACTCATAACATTAAACTTAATCGAATTCATTTCATTAGAGGTATGTTGGAACAAACTGAGAAAAGGATTAGTTTGATGCAATGAGGTTCTCTTTAATAAACAACAACTTAAAACATCATAGAGAAAATCTTATTCTTTGTTAGAAATTTGTTGGAACATTTTGAGAAAAGATTATCTACAATGTAGTAAGGAACCCTATGCTAAAATAACTTATGACACTATAATTAACTCATTCTACAACTCAAATGTTACTATTAAGCCTCATTCAAGGGTTAGAGATTTCTTGGAACAACTTGGGAAAAAAAAGGCTGTTTGTAAAATTATGAGAATCTTTTACATAATTGCAGAACAGTCAATAACTCAAAATGATATAACTAATTATTTTTCATATGATAATGATGTGTTAGAAGAAGTTGAGAACAAGAGCAGCTTATAAAATAATGAGGGTCTTTAAATCTAATTAACAGGACCGAAATTCAATTAACTAATAGAACTGAAATGCAATGAACAGAACTGAACTAAAATGAAATTAACTCAAGAGTACTACAACTATATCTCATTCACGTATTAGTGATATATTGGAACAACTCATGATAACAAGATTTACTGTAATATTCGATGTAAGTAAATGAAATAAAGCATGATGCAAGAGGATAAACTCAGAAAACTGCGTAAGTTAAGAACAAAACAGAGTTAAAGGTCACTTATCTAGAAAATATGCACAAAGCCTTTCGGATAGTAGGGGCCCTCTACCATCAGATTGGCACACGAATCCTTAACTCCTTAAAGTAGCTTCAGATCATGCATCAAAGTTATACTTCTTTCATTAGAAGAAAAACGCTCAGAAACAGAGTATCACAGTCTTTGAGAACTAACAAAAAAACATCAACTAACTGTTTCTCGGTTCACCGAGTTATTTTTATAAGCAACTACATAACTGACATTGAGTAGAAATAGGCATAGGTGTCTTTTATAATCAAAATCGAACTAGAACTCTTGTTGAGGACTCGTATTTTGCTGAAGACACCTGCAGAGTCCTTATCCTTGTAGAAGTCGACTTCTTGGTTTTGGCTTTGTCCACGTGCATAACCACTTTCAGATTTTTGCTCAGCCTTCGTGGAGGACAAGGAATGATGTAGGAGAGTTATGGAGTCTAACCATATGCATCTTTCCCTCAAATGACACCTGTAACCTTTGTAAACATAAAGATGGCTATGGAATATGTGACTAGCTACAGAATGACTTCATTCTGTAGCTAAGTCTGCTCAAAAATCGCTATGACAACAAAACCACAAAAGTATAATAAGTCAGTCATTGCATGTATTCTTAAAGTGATTTTAATCATTCCTATTGATATTTTAGGCCTATAACTGATAAAGGATAAATGGAATGCAGTGGATTTGGTGAAAAGAAAGGACATTTTTAAGGCTCAACACTTCCCTCATCCACATTCCTAGGAGATTCCCATTCCATAATGGATTTTATATTTTCTATATCCACTATTATGCCTTCCTTGGAGACAACATGCCCCAATTAATGTACATTTGTTTGAAAGAAGCTGCATTTTATAAGCTTGACATACAACTGATGCTCTCTCAACAGTCTCAATACTACTGCTAAGTGTTTGTAATTCTCTTCTTCATTCTTATAATATATCAATATATCATCAATGAACACAATAAAAATTTTTTCTAGATAAGAATGCAACA